>KZ061722.1:127519-192848 GCA_002091835.1 Anopheles maculatus | reverse complement strand
GGGGGGGGGGGTTGGGATCTGGTTATTCCTTCGTTTTTCGTGGCCCCTTAGGAGCTCGGGCCCTCCCGCGGCCGCTCAGTCCGCGTGCCGTTAAATCCGCCACTGCACCCGGATCCGGAATCGGTTTCGCACCCGCATCCGGAATCGGTTCCACACCCGGATCCGGAATCGGTTCCGGATTCGGTTGCAGCTATGGAATCGGAACCAGGTAGTTCCGATTCCGAGCGCCCATTACTACTCCTTAATATCATGTTTGATAAACCTGGATTGCGATATCTGATGATAACGCTTATATCCTTGATAAGAGACTTAGAGCTTTAGGATATCTGCCAGTCTCTGATGTCAAATACCATGCAAAACAAACACATTTTTCATGAGAATCTTGAATCTGTATAGGAACCGCATTAGCTGCGTAAGTGGAGTCGCAAATCTCTCAGACATTCCTTACTAATTAAGGTACTCTGTTCCTCATTAGACGTACTAGCCTTTCTCCGGAAGGGATTTAATGATGGGAAGAGTGTATCTGCTATGAATGGAGATCGAAAAGTCCTTCGAAAAGTCGAAAAATCTGTATTATTTTCGATCTATATAAGAATCTCACATAGTTCCTCAATTATTCTGGATATAGACAGTCAATATGCATAGTTCAACGAAAGCAGAATCCAGAGCTGGAAACAGTAAAGCAACCTATTCCCCGAAACTTCCCGAATGCTTATTTTTCCAAACAAAAAACCCATCCGTTGAGGAAACCCACAGCAAAATCCCCGAACCCGACGAAAAAACCCGATCCATCCTGGTAGGTCCTCCCAGTGGTCAGCGGATGCAATCAGAGCAAAACTTCCCGGACCGGTTATACCCAAGGGTTTCGACGAGTTCATTCAACCGGTCCGTCGGAAAAAAGAAGGCTGCAACAAGTAACAGGATTCCGGTGGGAAATCCTGTTATCCTGCCCCATATATTTCGTACCTGTATCCGCAGTCCCCGTCATCAAAAGCGAAACACCTACACCGATGCGGACGTAATTTCCCTGCTTTTGTCCATTAGTGTGTGTTGAGAGGACGATTCGTTTGTACGATGGGCGTCTGTGTGTTTGTTTGTTTACTCAGTGTTCTCAGATCTGCCACCTGGAAACGATGACTTTTAACAATTCGTTCTGTTCGATCCCTTTCATCCACAGGTACATAGACTTCCTGTACCGGGTGCTGTCCAACAACGAGATGCCGGCAATGCGCGAAGAGCACAAAAACATGGCCGTTTCCGGTGGTAATCTGCAGTTCAGTGGCAGCGGCATACTGGCACACGAGAAGCTGAGCTATCTGTTTAGCGTTTGGCGCATGGAAGGCGACTGGAGCAATGGATCGTCCGGTGGGGAAGGAATGACTAGACGGACGGTTCCGGTTTCGATGAGCCCGGAACCGGATTGGAAGTTTGGTAGCTGAGAGCGCGTGTGCCATTTCTGTTATCGGTAAGCAGCAAACGTTAAACGTTTACACATGGTGGTTGAGGTTTGCCCCCATCATTTTGGTTTTTCCACAAAGCAAAAGTATTAAACACATTAAAACATTAAGAATGGAATGGAAGGCTAGGTTATAGTTTAGTTATATCGAGTTCCAAAAAACAAAACACAACAACGAAACAAACTATTTCCAGCGAGCTGTACGAGGCAGTACAAACACGTATCGGGCAAGTAACGCGTAACGGCTAGTTTCCAAAGAGCATGCGCATGAGGTTTGCCATTTTATTACATATTACATACACTTTCTTCCCACTTTTGGCAATGAAAAAACGAATGAAAAGGACATGGAGAACCATGTAAAAGTGTATCGAAAAAAATCTGTGCGATCAGTGACGAGCGCTACCACATTTCCATAAGTTTAAGAGGTTTTAGTTAAGCGATTTTAGTGTATCGATCTTCCTTCAATGAAAAGCAGGCGAAGTTGCTGTGCTTTTTCTTGGAAGGAAAACATTTAAATTATGCAACAATAGTGTTAAGATCACACGTTAATGCCCAATACAGTCTCATCGATTGAGATGAATTGTATATGTTTTTGATACAGGGTTTCTTCTGAGATACGCTGAGGTAAGTGTGTAGCCTAAAGGTATAAACAGACTTTCTTGCACGAGCTGTAAGCATCTAGCAAGAAATCGGTGGTGCATGAATTGTAATTTTACTGAATTATACCAGTATTTCGTTATTCATTAATTCAGTATGCTATACTTGATTTACACTTTTTCGTCACAATGAATTTCAAAACAAAATATTGTGTCTAACTCCCTGCCCGCGTTTATACCTGTAGGCTACGCACTTGCCTCAGCGTTGCAAGGCAGAGTCACAATATCAACGGGTGACATTACAATATCATGTAAGAACTTTGCAATAAAACTTCGCTTCGTATGGAGCGTTTGCAAAAAAAACATCGGTAATTTTACATTATCAAGTAAGAAACCCTGTAAAGCAACAAGAGTTCTTGAAGCACTAACAAAACCAATCAGCAACTGCTTGCATCGATTGCAAACAGTAAAGCGGAACTGGTCGTTAGCAAAACAAGCTCCAGCTTGTTCCTGGAACTGGTTGGAATCAAACTGAACTGAAAACAGGTTGGTATAACAGTTGTGTATACCATAATGCGAGTTTCATATTTATTCCGTTTTCTTCCGCCACGTTCTGTTTATTCGTCTTACTGTACAGTTTACTGTTAAGCAAAGGCCCGTTCTTTAGTTTAAGAACTATTCCTATCGTTTTAAATGTACTATTTTCTATGTTAGGGTTTTGTTTTCTTTTCCCTCATGTTATGTTTATTTTGTACACGTTCTTAGAGTAAGTTAGTAAGGGTAAAGAAATAAGTGAAAACCAAAATAAATTTTAAACAATTTGATTTTTGAAAAAAACAAAACGCAAAAAAAAATTCCACAATTTGTTAAGTAAGTTTCCAATCGACGCAAAATAGCCGATAAGAACAACGACAAGAAAAGAACATATATCACGTGACTTAGGGTGCACGAAAAACATTCGAATAAAATAAATAAAAAGGCGAAAACATAAAGTATTTCGAAATTGGTTTTTAAAAATATACATTTGTTTTTGTAATGCTTGCATGTGCGATCGGTTCGGGGGAAGAAAAAAGCAATTGAAACTATCCGAAATTAAATTCACCGTGTCGGTTAAGTCAAACCACGCTTCTCCCCATTACTAATCGAAGGTTGGTGGGGGAACAATGTTTCCGAACCGAACCAAACACCAATAATCGTGAAAAATCGACGCTTGACAGGGCTGACGGATCCGCTGGTCGGTATTATTTTGGCAGCAGGGAAGAGAAAAAGGGGAAAAAAGAAAACGGAAATCCCCCACATCCCCCCCCCCCTCCCCCTCCAGATCATGGGAAATATAAAAAAAAGGGTTGACTAACAAACGGGTAACGATTTTTCGTGTAACGCTTGCACCGAACAGCGTTATATGCGGTAAATGACGCATCCATCAGCAGTGAAAACACATCATATTTTGGCTAATGGATTGAAGCGAGCAGTTTTGCTTTGTTCGAAAACGAAAGGTAAGCAAGTTGGGTGAGTGAGAAGGAAAGAACACAAGCGTTTGCTGCCCCAACCGGTGGCACCATTTTATATTTGCTTTTAAAAACAATCATGTCCGTTTTTTTTTTATGCAACCAATCGAGAATGGCAATGTGTGACGAAGAACAGTGGGATGATAGGCGAAAGGAAATAAAAGCAAAAAAGAAAAGGTAGCCTAAACAGCAAACACATAAAGAAACGGAGAGAACGGAAAATGAAGAAGAAAAACACATAAAAAGAATAAAGAAAACAAAACAAAAATGGCTACACCGAATAAAACCGGGAAAGGTAATAGATGGATAGGATAGGAAGAAAAAGCGGAAAACGAGCCCGACAATCAGCACCGTTTCCGAGGCGTTTCTCATGGGTTTGGTAGGGTCAACAGTTTAAGCGGGAGTTTTCGTTTCTTTTTCGGCATTCTCGGAAGGCACCGGTACCCCGCTTGCACAGGTCCTGCAAGGCAGGGCGAGACATTCCTTTAATGTTTGGGTGTTTTCTTTTGCTGCGTTCGTTATTCGTTTTGAACACAGTACGTTTGATGTGTTGCTTCTTCGTTGCGGTATTGCTGTCGTTTTTGGGGTTTGTTTTTATATTTTGATATTTTTATGTCTAAAATAAAAACTTTTTGATATTTTGAAATTATCATACATGGTTTTATACAATTTTGTTTTATTTCAATATAATTTAATTAATGTTAGCTTTAAATTTGAAAAATCAGTAAATCATAGAACTTTTTATCAGGTCTATAAATAAGTACTGACGGTTTTGATACATGCGTCGCTAACTTAAAATTTTTATTTTTGTAAAATCTAGCAACAGTGTTATTTTGAAGTGTCATCTTTAGGGTTTGTTTGCCCCTAACTGGCATTTCATCAATTATAAAACAAATTATTTTCCCGATAAAACACAGACCCAGCTGTCAAATACATTTGGGGCTGCTGTCTACTGTTTGTCAGCGTTTAAAAGTAGAAGGCAAGACCCGGAAGACAGAGCATTTAGTGCTACATGAGCTAAAGCCCCGTGATATAGTGCGCCGTTTTGTTAACCTGTGAACAACTGCTCCAACGGCATAACCGGAAGGGTTTTTTACAACGGATTGTTACTGGCGTCGACAATCCGTAAAACGTAAAGCAACGTATGGTTACCCGAGACATGCTTTCTCCTCGACACCCAAGCAGAACATTCGTGGTGCCAAGGTAATGCTGTGCATTTGGTGGGACCAGCTGGGTGTGGTGTACCACGAAGTGCTGGAACCAAACGAAACCATCACGGGTGACGTATACCGACGACAACTTATGCATTTGAGTCGCGCATTGAGGACAAAATCATTCTGCTGCACCTCTTTTTATGAAGAAATCTACAGTCTGTCCAAAAGATGGGAAAAGATTGTACAAAGTGACGGTAATTATTTTTCTGAATAAAATCGATGCTCATGCGGGCCTATGAGGCTTGGAACTCAGTAAAATAAACCGTCAAAACTTATTTATAGACCTGATAGCAACACATTTTTGTCCCTCACTGTACCTGTGTTCGTGTGGCCCTCTGTTCGTGTGACCTTAGTTCGTTCCACATTTTTAAATAAATCATTCATGCGCATTGTTAGGCCGCAACGATTGCGCTACCGGGACACGAACAAACCCGGCACTGGTCGAGGTACCGAACGATCATGTTTCGTACGCTGCGCCGTTATACGTTTTTGGGTGGCTGGATGTTTAGAAGGAACGGAAAGAAAAAAGGGCCAAAAACTATAGTTTAATTAACTTCTAAGATTACTCTTCCTCGCTGAATGTGCTGGCGCTGGTGTGCTGGCGGGTATGAGCGAGAGTCCCTGTGTTCAACGAGGTCGTAGTGGTTGAAGGGTGATTGTGGTTCCACAAACTACCATACGATCGTTTATGTGCATCGAATGTGGTGGCGTATTATTTTGGCAGCAGGGAAGAGAAAAAGGGGAAAAAAGAAAACGGAAATCACCCACATCCCCCCCCCCCTCCCCCTCCAGATCATGGGAAATATAAAAAAAAGGGTTGACTAACAAACGGGTAACGATTTTTCGTGTAACGCTTGCACCGAACAGCGTTATATGCGGTAAATGACGCATCCATCAGCAGTGAAAACACATCATATTTTGGCTAATGGATTGAAGCGAGCAGTTTTGCTTTGTTCGAAAACGAAAGGTAAGCAAGTTGGGTGAGTGAGAAGGAAAGAACACAAGCGTTTGCTGCCCCAACCGGTGGCACCATTTTATATTTGCTTTTAAAAACAATCATGTCCGCTTTTTTTTTTATGCAACCAATCGAGAATGGCAATGTGTGACGAAGAACAGTGGGATGATAGGCGAAAGGAAATAAAAGCAAAAAAGAAAAGGTAGCCTAAACAGCAAACACATAAAGAAACGGAGAGAACGGAAAATGAAGAAGAAAAACACATAAAAAGAATAAAGAAAACAAAACAAAAATGGCTACACCGAATAAAACCGGGAAAGGTAATAGATGGATAGGATAGGAAGAAAAAGCGGAAAACGAGCCCGACAATCAGCACCGTTTCCGAGGCGTTTCTCATGGGTTTGGTAGGGTCAACAGTTTAAGCGGGAGTTTTCGTTTCTTTTTCGGCATTCTCGGAAGGCACCGGTACCCCGCTTGCACAGGTCCTGCAAGGCAGGGCGAGACATTCCTTTAATGTTTGGGTGTTTTCTTTTGCTGCGTTCGTTATTCGTTTTGAACACAGTACGTTTGATGTGTTGCTTCTTCGTTGCGGTATTGCTGTCGTTTTTGGGGTTTGTTTTTATATTTTGATATTTTTATGTCTAAAATAAAAACTTTTTGATATTTTGAAATTATCATACATGGTTTTATACAATTTTGTTTTATTTCAATATAATTTAATTAATGTTAGCTTTAAATTTGAAAAATCAGTAAATCATAGAACTTTTTATCAGGTCTATAAATAAGTACTGACGGTTTTGATACATGCGTCGCTAACTTAAAATTTTTATTTTTGTAAAATCTAGCAACAGTGTTATTTTGAAGTGTCATCTTTAGGGTTTGTTTGCCCCTAACTGGCATTTCATCAATTATAAAACAAATTATTTTCCCGATAAAACACAGACCCAGCTGTCAAATACATTTGGGGCTGCTGTCTACTGTTTGTCAGCGTTTAAAAGTGCAAGGCAAGACCCGGAAGACAGAGCATTTGGTGCTACATGAGCTAAAGCCCCGTGATATAGTGCGCCGTTTTGTTAACCTGTGAACAACTGCTCCAACGGCATAACCGGAAGGGTTTTTTACAACGGATTGTTACTGGCGTCGACAATCCGTAAAACGTAAAGCAACGTATGGTTACCCGAGATATGCTTTCTCCTCGACACCCAAGCAGAACATTCGTGGTGCCAAGGTAATGCTGTGCATTTGGTGGGACCAGCTGGGTGTGGTGTACCACGAAGTGCTGGAACCAAACGAAACCATCACGGGTGACGTATACCGACGACAACTTATGCATTTGAGTCGCGCATTGAGGACAAAATCATTCTGCTGCACCTCTTTTTATGAAGAAATCTACAGTCTGTCCAAAAGATGGGAAAAGATTGTACAAAGTGACGGTAATTATTTTTCTGAATAAAATCGATGCTCATGCGGGCCTATGAGGCTTGGAACTCAGTAAAATAAACCGTCAAAACTTATTTATAGACCTGATAGCAACACATTTTTGTCCCTCACTGTACCTGTGTTCGTGTGGCCCTCTGTTCGTGTGACCTTAGTTCGTTCCACATTTTTAAATAAATCATTCATGCGCATTGTTAGGCCGCAACGATTGCGCTACCGGGACACGAACAAACCCGGCACTGGTCGAGGTACCGAACGATCATGTTTCGTACGCTGCGCCGTTATACGTTTTTGGGTGGCTGGATGTTTAGAAGGAACGGAAAGAAAAAAGGGCCAAAAACTATAGTTTAATTAACTTCTAAGATTACTCTTCCTCGCTGAATGTGCTGGCGCTGGTGTGCTGGCGGGTATGAGCGAGAGTCCCTGTGTTCAACGAGGTCGTAGTGGTTGAAGGGTGATTGTGGTTCCACAAACTACCATACGATCGTTTATGTGCATCGAATGTGGTGGCGAACTCAAGATGTTGAGCATTGTCAAAAATATAAATCAATTTCATATAAATAATTTTGAAGAATATATTTAGAAAAGCAATAAAACTATCACTCTATCAAATTTAAGGAAGTAAGTGTATATTAGCTATAGCTTTCATAATTTGTATCGGAAGAAAAAGGAAAAGAATGATCTAATACAATTCGGGAGTATTATAAAAAAGGCATCAAACCAAAACAGTAAAATAAAACAGAAAAATATGATTTATTACCGTTCGATTTTGCATCGCTAAAGTTTAATTTATTACTGACATGTTGTACATAAAAAAAACGTTCGATATTTATGACCCGAACCGGGTGCGATCGAGAACATGATCGCGTTATGAAAATTGTGTGCTCTACAACAATTTTTCCTATTTTTCTTTCGCTTCTTTCCACCCGAACCCGTAGCACTGGCAGCGTACAGAAGGTGACATTGGATCAAATAAACAACTTCTCTCTGCCGGCGGTGAAAAACTGATTGAGAATGAAAAGAAAATAGAAAAGCAAGCTCCCTCATACTATCGGGAGCATGAGCAGACGATTGTCCGTTTCTCTTCCCTGTCCCTTGATTGAAGGCGGAAAAAGGTCAAATTTTGGCTCTTTGTTTACATTTCAAGACCGGTTGAAAACGGGCATCGAGGAGCTATCGCAATCGGTGGCACAAACCATAATCCCCGGGTACGAATCGGGCCACATTCAATGAAATGGTGGGAAAATTTTCACCCCTTTAACGCGGTTTCCCCCCTCCTCCCTGGGGCATTCTTTTCGTCTCATCCGGCGTTGGTGGAGCTGTAAATATTTATGAAAATGGAGAAACCTGGTGTTTAATTAGGTGCCGTCGTTGTTATCGTTTTTTTTTTAGTTGTTGCTTCTCTTTATGGATTTGCCTCCGACAGTGACAGGCGCTTGTTGATCCGTCATCGTTTACATTCCTAGTCCTGGCGCACTAGGTGTGCTAGGTTTGTTAGTTGCTAGTGACTGTCTATCGTAGAAAAAAAGGGGGATTTTGTTAATAATTGTTGCGTGTTGCACAATTTAAAGGGATATTTATCATGCAACGATGTCTGGCAACCATTAGGCTCATATTTTTATTAATACAAGACACGAAACAGTTTACTATACTTTAAGCAAAAAAAAAGGAAAAGATTAAAATATCACTGTATAGCGTGTCATGGCAGCATTATATGTTTGGAGTGAGATATTTCTTATGCCATTCGGAAGAATTTTTTATAATATAATCGAATATTCAGGCTTCGATAGAGAGCTCCAGGTGAGATACTACTAGCTACCTTCGAAATATTAGACCAAATACAACGAAACAATAGACAGCGAACCTACACAATCGGTTTGTTTGTTTGGATTTGATGTTAGAGCTGTTCCTGCCCAACTTTGAGAAATCATGGTGAAAATGGACAAGAAACTGCGTTTGACTACCTTGCTCGTATTATCCGGGATATCTCTGAGCTCAAAAGTGTGCGATCATGACGTACTTGATGGAAGTCACCGGATATTGTGACGCATAAGTACAGGGCCAGAGATAACAGACACACGACAGTCTTGATAGAGAGTAGAATACGTCGAAATAAAGAGCCACAAAGCAAAGAAAAATTCTGGACAAAATACTACAACATCCCCTCCCGAAGTCATCTATATTTGAGCAGAAGATAATCGCTTAAAATAAGTAGTTAACGGAGCTACTGAAAAAGGGTTTGTTGATTTGTTTATAGAGACTTAGAGTCATTAGATTTTTTTTTGCTATCCAAGGAGGAGATATTTATAGATCTTCATCAACCTTGGGACCACCACCGATTGGGTAATGCCGGATTCGTACCGACTAAAACCTTCTCGCGCCTTTCATCAAACATTCCCAGATCACCAACGGGGGTATAACATTGGTAATGAATGGTATAGACGATTTTTGCCATGGGCAACTCATCACGGCGTCGCACTGTGACAACTTGGTGAGGGTTGTCGGGCGTCTTAGCTTCCAACGATCACTATTGATCACCGAAGAGCGAATGAGACTCTTCCAGTTTCCAACGGTGATCTACTGCCTGTCGCGCTAGCATGGTCTTCCACGGCGATCATAGCCACCGCTACAGTATGAACCCACTATAACCATTAATGATATGGTTCTCTGATGGTCCCTGCTATAGCACAGAGTCATTACTGTACGTCTAGATGGCGCGCAAAGTCAAAATTACGCGTAATTTTTATCAGTCAAAAAATATATTTTTTGGCGAGTTTAACCCAAGCGTATAAACGCCATTTGCTTGTGTTTTGTTACTTGGATTTGAATGAACCAGTATCGAATTGCACCGAAAAAAAATAATTGCATTAAAATATTTTAATTTGATCATTTATTTGTTGAATTAAGTACAGTGTATCAGGCTTAATTTTGTTCATTCATTTCAGGGGGAGGGAAGCTCCTCATTCTACGACATTTTGTACGCCGAGTTGACCGTCACTTTACAAAGGCGCACGATCATGAATGCAGCGTCTCCTTCACCGAAATAACCTTGCCAACCGGTCCGTATTACTCGGCTTCCTCTACCGAGTGGACATCTGTGTCACCGTCGATTCGACGGATACTACGTCGAGTATCGAAACCGGCGGTGAATGCCTGCTTGCCAGTGATGTCGATCGAATCATCCGCCTCGTACCGATCCAATGCAGCGTTCATTTCCGCCACCAATCCGTTGCACATCCGAGCAGTCCGGCGTAATCAGGGAGTTAAGAGGATTGTTGCATTGTTTCTTTCTTTTTCTTACGTATTGAAAACAAGGAGTTTCAGTTACGACTGACTATATTTTGACTATAAAAACTACACTGGGACCGAGCCACAATGCCACACACCGCTGTCGTGTGGAATGTGATCCGATCCGTCGCACCGCATGGTCATCACAGAACGCCGTTCGGTGGTGCTGTTCGCTTCGAGCCGCTAGCGGGATTTCCCTCACCGACGAGGCCCCCCTAACCGGTGAGGCACCGAGCGGCCGCTCCTTCCGCTCCTAGGTTGATTCGTCACTGCACTGGTAGCAAAACAGGTGGCAACAGCAGCAGCGGCAGCGGTAGAAGGTGCAATTGTTGCAAGAGCAGGAGAAGCTGGCTTTAGTGGTCTTCCGCGACGGATGCAGGAAACTCGCTTCTGGAAGAATACACAATCACATGTGGGATCAAATACCTACTATATGAAACATGAACAGATTCACTAATCGCACACACATACACGCAGACCCGTAGGGAGAGATTGGCCGGGTTGGTCCCCACCATGGGCACTAGCCGTTGGATGACCAAAACATAATAAAACGGCGAAACAGTCGTATTATCACGGGCCATTGCTATCCAAGGAGGAGATCTTTATAGAACTTCATCAATCTTGGGATCACCGATTGGGTAATGCCAGATTCGTACCGACTAAAACCTTCTCGAGCCTTTCACCAAACCTTTCCAGATCACCAACGGGTGTATAACATTGGAAATGAATGGTATAGACAATTTTTGCCATGGGCAACTCATCACGGCGTCGCACTGTGACAACTTGGTGAGGGTTGTCGGGCGTCTTAGCTTCCAACGATCACTATTGATCACCGAAGAGCGAATGAGACTCTTCCAGTTTCCAATGGTGATCTACTGCCTGTCGCGCTAGCATGGTCTTCCACGAAGATCATAGCCACCGCTACAGTATGAACCCACTATCACCATTAATGATATGGTTCTCTGATGGTCCCTGCTATAGCACAGAGTCATTAGACTTTCATCATATCTTAGGAATAAGGAGGCGATATTCGTCTATATTTAGATAATATCTACGATATTAAACGAAAACTTCATCTCAATCCAAAAAAGATCAAAGCATAATTCCTCCTGAAACCCTTACGAGCAACAAACGCAGTAACACTCAACAGTGTGTTACCTAAAGCAGCCTTCTCTTCCATATTGTTACAAGCATCGGAGCTCCAGTCCAAACATTTGCTGCAAAACATATGCTGCTAATGTGAAATGCAAACGCAAAAACGAGAAATCGTAACGTAACAAACACTTTCATCTGCACGAAAATTTTGATAATAAACAATAGCAGCCGGTACTAGAACGGAACTGTCTAGCATAATACCTACCGAAGGCAAAACATCGGTGTAAATCCGTCCACGAACAACATTATGACAAGTGCAAGCCATTGCGGTGCTTTGAAATTTTTGCAACGGAACTATTGAGTCTGTTCGGAAAGCAAAACAAAACATGCAAGAACCGAACAACAAAACAAACAGCCGTTGGGGACAGCAGGGAGAGTTACACATATGTCTTGCCCTTTTTTGTGCAAGCGTTTAGGATGATGGCTGCATCTTCTGACGGATGGTTTTGAGATGGGGGAGACTACCGAGCATGCAACCGATAAGACGTCTGTAGTGACGCGTTGGAATGAGTAAAGTGGTCGAGACATACTGACTGCACCTGCACCGACTGTTACTGTCTGTTCCCGCACTAGACACAGAGCCGTGTGTGATGCTTGTGTTTTCTTTTGTTTTTTTTCCATACGCGCAGCCAGCGAAAACCGGTAAAACTGTATCGTTAACATATCCGGTCTGATACGATGGTTCGGTTTTATGTCTTTAGTTGCTGGACGCAGTGCTAATGTGAATCCATGGAATGGCACGGTTTGTATTGATGAATGTGTCATTTCGGATGGCAGTTTTTTATGTTTCCTTTTGCTAACCAGCCGCCAATACATTACAGGCAAGAGTTCCTACTGTTGTCAAATTTGAAAAACTCCTGACTCTTCTTGGAGCTTTAAATGTTGGTTAATACATCTAGTTAGTGATGAAGATTTCTGTCCAAAACGTCTGCTTCTTTCAAAAAAGGGACGCAAAAGGGACAATAAACGATACAAGATATAGCTTCGTATAATAACACACAAACGACTATTTCTTCTTCTTTCTTGGTCTATCGACCTCTTAGGTCATGTCTGCCATTTTTGGCTTACTAGACTTATTGTTACCGCATAGTTGGCTAATCAGTATTCACTATGGGGGAACGGCGCATATGAGACTTGAAACCCGGTCCTGTCGTGTGAAGACCGGCGCCAATGTCGCATCTACCACCGGGCCGCCCCCAAACGACTATTTAAACAATTTCAATAACCGACTAAACCTTAGATGATACTCCATTACGTACTCTAAAGCATCTTATAAGAATATTATCACATATTACGAAGTATATTCTGTGTGTGAAACAGAATACTAGTTACGCTGATGTTTTCCAACATCAAAATGTTCTATTTACTTGTTGTCTGTAAACGATTTCAGACATATTTTATTCATGCTCCCACTATACGTTACAGAGATGTACATTCTCACCGATGGAGCAAGTTGTCAGCAAGATCTTACATTAGTTTAACGATCCTATTAGCTCGGCAACCAAGAGCCGAACAATTCCGGAGCACGCGGAACCTTTTGCGCGTGTAATTTACATCCGTTGTGACAGTTTGCAACAAATGTCCAATGCATAGTGGGCGAATAGTTCTCAAAAACTACTGAGACACACACACAATCGAGATGTTCCTGTTCAGGGCTTAAAAATATCTGCACTGGGAGGCAAACCCCACCCAGCAAAGTCACCTAGTAACGGTCGATTCGTCGGTGATCGGTATTTCGTTCTTGTAGCAAGCCAATTCATGTATCTACGTCCATTAAAAAGTTGGTGCACTGCTGATTGCCCAGCGGCACAAACCGTACAGCGAGATGACATGCTTTAATGGAGGTTGGAGGTCTCGCCCATTGGGATGCCGAGATGGTTCCGTATTGCCGTATTGTTTTATTGCAAACATCTGGCGTCCAGCTGAAGTGTGCGGAAGTGTCCGTGGAAGACAGAAGAAGAAGTCGGCGCCGATGACGGCCGGCAGGAGGCATTTCGATGTTGACCGGAGTTTCGAAGATGTGCAAGAGAGGTATGCATCATATATATGCGAATGTTTTCTTTCGCCACGGATCATGCTGAGTGTGTGTCTTTTATTGTTTTTAGTTTCGCTCAGTTATGCATCCCGCAATGATTCAGTGTCGGAGAATTAACGACCAGCCTAACAATAATGTCGGTATGGAAGATCTTATATAAAAAAAAGATATCTCTAATATATTTGCAATACGATCTACAATAAGAGGAACGATCCTTGAAGTAATGTTGGTGGTCCATAATAACTTCATTCAAGCATCCTAGTCCTTCCGAAAGGGTTGCTCGGTAAGTTAGACAAAATGTAAAATGATCTTGGCCCCGGAATGTCACCACAGTTGACAGAAGCATTGAAAGGATGGATTAGGTTCCAGTGTCTTCGACCGGAAGATCACCAAAGAGATCCAAGGCGCCTAGAATTGGGAGGTAGAGCACTCCAAACAACAATAAGAACAAAACTGTAAGCATTGGTTCGGTTCATCGGAAACCGGAACCTTGATCCGGGTTTGGTGAAAAGATGGATTACATATAAACCTCGTAAAAATAATAGATTTGCCATGCCTTCTTGATGGTATGATTGACATTGAAAAGTTGGCCCTTGCTGAAGTGAATTTGCATTTCCTTCTTTCGCTGTTTCAACCTCCCGCGTTGCCATGTTTAAAGCGATGGGATCGAAGGTGAAGAAAGGAAACAAAAACCAAGCGCTAAAGGATCGCCAGATAAGAATGCAATGTGAGCAAAACATTTCAACGATATAATTTGTTGTAAAGTTTTGTATACTTCACTGTACATGCTCATGTGAATGTTGGCTTCAAGAATTCGTCAGAATGACAGCTACCAGTGGATATTAATCTTTACATTTAGTTGGACCATTTCCAGCGACGATAAGAAATAGCGAATAACTTCAAATTCTGGCCGTTCTCAGTTCTTTTCCATGTCTTTTTTGCACAACATCTTCAAACCATCCATATACTCCGCTTGCCGTTGTAGCTACAGTGAGAAAGACTGGGCGAAAGAAGGATTTTAATGGAGGCATTTGTGTTTTGTTTTCCTCGAGTGTTTCCTTCATTCCACGATTTTCCCATCCACCACAAAACGGGGCAGAACAGTGCAATGCAGCCGAATGCATAGACGGAACGAAAATAAAAAGTCACATTTTTTTGTAATGAGCTACGGCTGATAAATTTTCATCAAGCAAAACCTTAAATCCCTGCGTCGTCTTTGCGAAGATGGGAAAATGAGGAAGGTGATGAAAATCAAGTAAAAAATGTAATGCATTTTAGGGGTCGCTGGATGCAGTTGCAACGAAGGGGAGTCTGGTGTTTGGATTCAAGTAAAAACAACGATCTTAATGGATGTCGAAGGTACCCCTAGTAACTTCGGCGCGACGCTGTGATACAATTATGAGCTGCGTTGTAAATTACAAGGTGTAAAGTCGAACTATTGAAAACACGTAGCGTGTTTTTTTTTTGTTTACCACAATAAAAAGGGGGAAAATGACAGAAACAATCGTAGAGAAATGTGATGAAGGGTGGTGCGAAGCTTAAAAAACAATTAGCACTTGATAAATGTTAGGTAAACGTACATAATTTGTGCTTTTATTACTCGCTCTTTACCGAAACCGCAGTGTTTATGGTGTGCAAACACACAAACCTTTGGAAAATTGCTTCCAGACTATGGTAGGAATGGTAAGGAAGGCAAAATCTGTTGACACATCAGTAGCTTAAGCTGGAAGCTGCAGGCTCTCTTTGGTTGGAATTATCCGTTTCTGAACAGGTGGACGTATGTACTTCGTGTTCCCTCGTGCTCTAGGTAAGATTTGAGCCCTCATCAAACATGATGATCAATCTTGTATTACCGATTTTTTAATAATAGCGAATAGTTTCCATGATTATTTTAATGTTAAATGTCAATGTTAAAAGCACTAATTTATAGTACCAATACTATGTTTTAGATAATTTCTTAGTTATTAGTAATATTTACGAAAATAAACTAACGATTATGTGTACAATAAAAAAAATAACCTGGTTGAAACTCTTCCAGCAAAAACACTGCTCGAAAACTATCCAGAAAGCTCGAACTGCTCGAAATCAGGTTTCTTTGTGGTGACACTAGATGGCGCTGTATCTCTGCACAGTGGGTTAATTTGATGCTGACACTCGTCATATAATTTACGCTTATGATTTTTTATATATCTTTATTAAGCTGTTTTGATTATGATAGTTTCTTAATTTATTTTGTGCATTTTCTTTAACATTCAAATTATATACAAATACCCGCACAATTGTGACCTATTAATCGTGTACTTCAAATTTGATACACATAAAGTGTATTACGAATGTTTGATATGCTGACTAACGGTGAGACACTTACACTCACACAAACACATGAAATTTGATTTGATTATCCTAAAATACTTCACAGTTCTGCCATCACATTTTGGCACAAATCTGTCGCTCTCACACTTGTTCTTCGTAAAGGCACGTAAGTAATACAATAAGTCACAAACTCTTACTACAAAAACTTGGCTCCATAAACATCCCAATTCTGTAGGTGTACAAAGTTGACGTAGCCCCAGTTCCACCTCTGAGACGGTTTATCCTTATCACAGCTTCTGATGAACAACTTGTTGGTGGAGAGATCCGCTTCAAGGCATCGCCCGAGATGGGCTTTACCGTGGACGATCAGTTTCGATTCCTATAGCGTAAACAATCGACGAGCATTAAATGAAGGATACCGAGCAAACGGCACCAAACACAAAGTTCTACTCACATAATCGTATCGCCACATTTGATTGCCCTGGGACTCGTGGCAGCTAAACAGTACAATCTCATCGCCCAGCTTGGCCGCATCCAGACACTTGTCGTTGCTGCGTACCCGTATGTCCCGATGGTAAGACAGCGTAAAGAACTGATTGTTCTGTGGGTGCGTTCTGTTCGCTGCGCACGTGTACAGTCCGATCGGTTCCTTTGCCTGGTGGTTCAGCGAGTCTAGGCAAAGTTTCGGATTGGCCACACTCTGCACCCGGCCGGATGCGAACGGTTGTGGATCGCGGGGTGGATAGCGTACGAGCAGGTCTGGTGCCACCACCTCCAGAAACCATTTGAACGGTTTGCACCGTAACCGTGCCCGCAGTTCCCGCTGGCTAGCTAAATCGCCCGGATCCGTCTTGGCAAACTGTGGATTGCGCTCGTACAGAAACTGGCTGTACTCATCCATCCACACCTCGGCGACGCGCTTGAAGTTTCGCACCACAAAGTTAACGCCCCGTGGATTGCCGAACGGTGCGTATCCACGATAGACGTGGCCGACCCGGGAACAGGGCGCATCGACCAGTCGTCCTCCACACTGCCAGATTTTAAAGCTTAGCTCGTACTGCTCACCGCCCCATATGTCTAGGCCCTCATCGTATCCTTCGAGTTCCCAGAAAAATTTTGCACTAATTGCAAACAGTCCGCCCGCCATTACGGGACTGTTGAACGGTTTGGTCGGATCGTCCAGATCGCCGGGCAGCAGTGGTAATCGTTTGTAGTAAAACTTCCAATCGAACGCACCACGTTTACCTTCGTCTTGCGACCGGTACTGAAACGTGTCGTGTGCGATCACATCGATGAAGGGACAGACGCACGTTCGGTAGTCTTCCGCGATGGGCTCTACAACAGATCAGATGAGGATGGTAAACATTTTACTAAACCAAGTGTGTCACACTCACATACCCAACAGTGGAGGAAGCCAGTTGGTATTGACTTCTGTATGAGAATCCAGCACGATCAACACATCACCGTGAGCTTCTCGAGCGCCAGCCATCCGTGCAACGATCAATCCGGATCGTTCGGGAAGATCCACTAGCCGCACCTTCGGACCTAGTTCCGATTCGACAAACTCCCGTAGCGGTGTCCAAAGAAACGGTTTCGTACTGTGATCGTTTACCAGTATGATCTCCTTCAATAGCGCAGGTGGAGATCGATTCAGCACGCTGTACACCGTCCGGAGAAGAGCACTCCAATGTTCATTGTAGAAGATGATGATCACACTAACCGTTGGCAGCTCCTTCAGATATTCTTTCGTGCGGCAACTTGAAAGAGACGGATCGATGGTAACGGAAGCCGTACTTACTATCACGCACTCAGTCTACTTACTTCGGATGCCGAATGTCCGGTACCGAGCGATTTAGCGCGATCATGTCACTAACGACCGCCGAATAACCATTCTCCTTGAACAGCTTATCGTTGAGTGCGATATCTCTGCCGCTCGTGAGCTTGTACGGGCGGCCCTGCTCACCGGGTCCCACCCGTTTTCGTTCTTCCTCTATTAGTTCGTAATTATGCCAGTCCATCTTTTCACCGCCGATATTGCGGGGCAGCGCAAAGAACGCGTCGCCATCGTCGGTGTAGCGGTAGTAGAGCGTACGCTTGAAGTTATCCAAATTGTCGTACTTGTGAATGATCAGCAGCACCGTGATTATAACGCAGCATACGATAAACAGTAGCTTCACGATCAACTCACCGAACAGAGGCTAGATAGGTTGGTACAGCGGTAGAATGTTTAATGAAAGCGAAAGCAAAAAAAAAAAGGTAATTAAGAAATAGTGGAGCGGAGTTGGGAAGTAAAGGCAAAGAAGTTGAGTCAACATTTTTCATATGATGACTTACACGACGTTTTTTTCGGTAAAGACGGCAACGAAGAAAATAAATTTGAATACGCAATGGGACCAATGATGAGTGAGTCTTTTTTCTTGTATTGAGGAATAATTTCGATTCGGGAAAGGCTTCAAGAATTATAAATATCTTTCCAAATGTTTGTCTGAGGGTGATCCAGGCGTGACTGGCGTCATTGCTTTTGAAGAACATTTTCATTGTTTTTTTTTGTTTGTAGAAAAAATGAACTTCAATGTTGATTTGGATGTTACCAAAAAAAATCATTTCTGTCTCTTTGTGTTTAAATTAACGTTCAATTATGATCAATGTGAAGGCCAAAGTGGGAACAATTCTGTCTTTAGGTGTTGGAACGCTTGAAGAATGGTTTGATTTTTACGATCCACCATCTGACACTAATTGACAGGAATCGGGCAGTCTAGGCAGGTGTTGGAAACGTGCAAGAAGATCAAGCGAGAACGATCAATCGAGAGTTAGAGCATAAACCAAGCCAACCGAACAATTTGGGAAAACATAACAAAACGAAGACATTCGATAATTGAGAGAACAAGCTCGGTTGATGATCGCCGGTTTTGACCTTGAAGCAGGCCATGTGAAGAAACGGTAGCAGAGCATCCCTTAGGTGCCACAAAAAAAAAAGCCCGCGTGTACTAAACAACGACATATTGTTATGCAAAATAAATTGCGATTGATGAGGTACACGCCGGACGACTTCGATAGAGCAGTTTGCATTTGATAAGTATTTAGTTTAAGTAACACAGACGAACAGATTCGTAAAATTTTGGAGTTAGGCTAGGGAACACACACGATAATTTGGGTTAATGTGGAATGTGTAAAATTGTACCTCCTATTAAAATAAACTTAAGTGCTATAATGAGGCCAAATGGTTGCGGAGAAGCTTTTTTTTAATACACGTAACACAAGACTTAAACGATCGCGACAGACGGACAGATGAAGTACGGTGTGAGGGCTCGGGGATTGAAGTTTGTTTTTGTTACCAGTGGTAAGGTGGTCATATGGCATTATAAAACATGTCATCTAAACATGGCCTTCGTGGGCTTCAACTAACACCCCACAAGTTTTAGGTACCCAAGGTAGTACGGCACAGGTAGTTCAACAAACCAAGTACGTGACGACACATATGTTGCAAGCGATATGAGTAATTATTTGCTTAGACGGGTCAAGAATTAAAAAAAATGAATTACTTTTTGTTTTTACATGTCAAAATGAACCTTTCAGAGACCCGAACACTTTCATTAAAACCCCTAATACATGCTACTTTTTATCATTGCACGCGCTCTCTCTCTCTCTCTCGCTTTTAATGATAAAACCTCGACTCAAACGCTGAGCGGTTGGCTTGTCGCCATTGTAGCCACAATTGATAGTGACATCCGTTCCGTTGCTTGGACACTTGGAAACCAAGGCAACACGCAATGTTTGCGCCCAATCCACCACTACTGGCGGCGTAATAACCCGTCGTCCAGATCCAAACAACCACACAACACCGGGAAGGGCGATAAAATCTGATTTTATTAATTACGACCATCCTTATCGGAGGGTGCCTCGCTTATAGCCCTTCAAAAGAACGCACACACAAACACACACACACACATTCCAACAATGCGCAATTGATGGGCATTTTAAGGTAATTTGTAACTGTTTGCCCTTTTAGGGTAGCGAGAGTTCGTGACGGAGCAGTTAGTTTGCCGGTTGACATGTTGTGGTTTATGAGTGAAGTATCGCGTGAGCTTATTTTTATGACAATTGCTAAAGCCTTAAAGTTTGTGTAGAACACAGACACCGTTGCTGCGGGTAAGGTGCAAAGCAAACATTAATCATTCCACGACAAACGGACGAAGCCCGGTGACGAAGGTATTTTGTCATCAAACTGCACTGGACGGAATTGTTATTAGCGCTTTGTGCAAATATCTGTCGGGTACGAGTATCACACGTTGACGTTGGAAATGATGCGATCGTGTTTGCATTGTAAACAACAACGAAACCATCGAATCGAATGCAAAGCATCGAAACGAGATGATCAAACCCCGAAAAGCTACACGACACTTCACAAGAATCATCAGCTTATAATACCTATATTCTGTTCCTTCCTTTTCGGCTTGAGATCTTGCATCGTTTGGTTTCGTTTTAGGTTCTTTTTCGTGAATTAATTAATTAGCAACGGGGTAGAGATAAAGCGTAGACCAACAAGAACGTTCTTTTTTTGCACAGAAAATCAAAGAATAAAAAAAACAACACACAACAAAAGCTTGGGCCGGTATAAGTTAACACACAAAACGCGCACACACACACACGCTCGATAGGGTGGTGGGAAATTCGTGGACCCAAGGCCGCCGAAGATGGCTCAAGAAGAAGTTGTGAATTTCCTGCCAGTTTCCACAGCACGCGCACCTCATGCTTTCGCCCTAGAGCACGTGAGGTCTCGTTTGATTTATAGGGACCATGGTGAGTCGAATGTTGGAACGAGTTTTGTTTTAAATTTCGTTTCGCGACTAACGACCGATATCAGGATTCCGCGGTACATGCGGCTGTATCATCTTCTCAAGTTTTATTGGATCGAGGGGGAACAAGCACAGCGACCGGATCGATTTTGCATACGAGGTCAAAGTGGTTGGAGCACAGGTTCCACTAAACGTTCTAACCGTAATGCGCGTACCTTTCGGTGCGAGGAATGTTTAAACTGTCGTAAAAATCTTGGAACGCGCATGGTGATCGTTTTGGGGCGGGTGCTCTTTCTACGTGCTGGACACGACTCCCAATATACGCCCGTTGATGTTACGAAATTGTTTTCACATGTTTTGTACTGCACCGTCACAATCGCGCTTAATACACACGGTAATAAGAACAAAACTTCCACCACAACGCGTCCGAAACACGTCCGCGCAACGAAAGGCACAGATAAAAACTGACTCAAACCGCGAACTTTAGCTGCCTTCGTGGGCTGTTCGTAAGGGTCGAAAAGCTTCACCATCGTTACCGTGTGTTCAGTGTGCGTGTCTAACACACACAAAAAAAAATGGAAGGAAAAGCAACATCATCTTCGCGGAAACAACGACAAGACACGATGGTCCTTCATTAGAGCAGGTTGACACAGTGTCTTGAGGGAGTTTGTGGGTTTATGTGTGTATTTTTTTTTGTTGAATGTTTTTTGGCACCCGAGCCTCTATTCTGTTGTGCCAATGCATTCTTCGTCGTTCGTTTACGGCCACCGTTCTGCATTGATTATGTGGTTACCGGGCGCACAATAGCTTTGGGTTCAATTAAATCGTGCGTATTTCGTAATCAGAACGAGTTCGATCGAGCGAACCACGGCCACGCTGGTATGCGATGTATGCTCGATGAGAGCCAAACTTTTCGGGGGGACCAACAGTCGATAGAATTCGTTAGTGAAAGTTGAACACTGTGCATTGCAGACAGACAGTCCTATCGAACTGGTTTTGGGGGTTGCTTTTACTCGGACATTCTCGATCGTGGCAGGTCCTTTACGATTAATGTACGCGAAGTAAGAAACTTCACCTTTCGATTTGGTGTAGTTTTAGTACGTTGTATTTATTGACCGCTACCGTATAAGCCAATAAGTGAAAGGTATTTTATTGCATTGTACAAAGAGCACTTTGAACTTTTTTACACACTTTTGAATTTGATTTATCCTTCCGGAAGGAAAGATGTACGGAAATATGTTTTCAATATGGTCGCGACATGAAGAAATTAAAAGCTGTCATGTTTCGCCTAGAAAACGGCATGCGAACACGGAGGTACAAACACGTGCACCGTGTGGAGGAATGTAACACATGCAAATGAAGTCATATGGGGGCCATTTTTGTTGCTTAATCAATACGAATGTGGTATGATCTTATAGGAATATTGAAAAAGAACTGTAATTCTTCGTTAATTCGTTAAAAAAAGAGCTGAAATACATGAAAATGCAGAAATTCCGTCCTATATTTTTCATCACTTTAGAAAGAAAACTGTAAATTTTATGCGCGTCATAACGAATAAAATTTTTTCCGAAAATTTTCTAAAATTACTAACAAAATCTAAAGTTGGAGTGATAGTTCACATAGGAAATTATATTGCAGAGCAATTTAAATCTAACGGGGGTAGGAATGACACTTGCCACAAAGCTTCACGGGGGTAGGACAGAGACTGAAGTTCACCATTCCGTTGATACAGCCGTGTACAAGATAGTAGCTGTAGCACTCATTATATATAAAAAATTATCACATTTGTATTCTGTATAATTTACGAATTTGATAAGGTTAAATCTATTTATCTATTTCTAGGTCAAATATCAAACCATGCTAAATTCGCCACATAATATCCACATTACGACGGTGGCTTGCTGCTACTGTCACGCACACAGCTGTACACGCCCGTGACAGTTCAAGCAAAACAATGTCAAACGGTACCAGTGTTGCCGCTGTGCTAAAACAGTTCATAAAAAACAAAAACATCGTTTCACGGGTTGCGAAAATTTCAACCCGTTCCGGAATGTCGTCAGAGAACAAGTCCCCGTTGCTGGAGCGGGCCCGTAACATAGTGCCTCACCTCGACACAGACCGCCACAAGGGACAGGCCGGCCGGATCGGTATCGTGGGCGGTTCGCTCGAGTACACCGGTGCACCGTACTTTGCAGCCATCAGTGCGCTGAAGGTGGGCGCGGATCTGGTGCATGTGTTCTGTCCGGATGCAGCCGCCCAGGTCATCAAATCGTACAGCCCGGAACTGATTGTGCATCCGCTGCTCGACTCAAACAATGCCATCATCCAGATCGAACCGTGGCTCGAACGGTTGCACGTGCTCGTCATCGGACCGGGACTGGGCAGAAACCGGCAGATTATGCAAACGGTGGCGGAACTGATAAAAATCTGCCGCCAGCTACAGAAACCGCTCATCATCGATGCGGACGGGCTGTTTCTAATCACGCAGGACATAAGTTTGGTAAAGGACTACTACGGTGTGATTCTCACACCGAACGCGATCGAGTTCTGTCGGCTGTTTGGGAAGGATCGGGATCAGATAATGCTATCGTTGGGCCGGCTCGGTGCCGGTGTGACTGTGATCGAAAAGGGCCTAAACGATCGAATCTACGACTCACTAACGCTGGAAAAGTACGAATGTCCGCAGGGTGGATCCGGACGGCGGTGTGGCGGACAGGGCGATCTGCTGGCTGGTTCGCTGGCCACGTTCTACTACTGGGCGCTGGAATCGAAGCAGGAAATAAGTCCGGCGATGGTAGCGTGCTTCGCGGCCAGCACACTCACCAAGACGTGCAACAAGTATGCGTTTAAGCTGAAGGGACGCAGCATGACCTGCAGCGACATGATCGACCAGATACATCCCGTGTTTGACGATCTGTTTGAGCACAAGAAGGATTAGGGATGGTCGCACCGGAGCCGCCATCATCCGGGATGCGCGACGGTGGCGCTCGTTTATCGATACCTCAGATCAGCACGTTCTCTTCTCGTCGTCACCATGCTGCTCGTTATCGTCGCTACGTTCATCATTGTTTCCGTACAGCTGAGGCCCGACCGGCTGGTTTGACGGCTGGGATGCAGCATTTTCCACACGCGCGACACTGTAACGAAGCGGAATGAGGGCGAGTAACGGAGTACAACTAACGCAGTCAATTTTGTTGCAACGAACATAACTCGCGACCAGCAGCTGGAGCGTAGTCTACTGTACGATCTCTAGTGGTGATGGTATTTTAGGAGCAGACTAATTTTAAGCGTATTTAAATAGGGCCAATGCCTTTGCGAAGGGTACGAGTTTACATTCATGGACGTAGTGGTCTGAATCGTCTACGTCAACGGTCTCATGTAATCACACATTTCACCAAGTACGGCTAGGCTGGTTTGAAATCGGTTATAGAGTAGCGTACGAATTTACATTCTTGCACGGTTTTATATTACAACCAATCGGTGGTGTGGAATCCAATGATAAGAGCAGAAAAATAGATTTGGCTATTAGTTTTATCAAGGGAAGGTGAAAACTACAGCATACCAAAGGTACGAAATCTAATAAAGAATACTAAACATTATCTTAATTAAAATGGTGAAACGAAATATTGAGCGCTCTATTAGGTTTGATTAAAACACACTATATGAACGAGACCAACGAGAAACGTGGACATTGTATTTTATTTAATTTTTCTATGATTTATGTTTACCACATGAAACTCGAAAGCTTCAATAGTGTGAGCTTATAGAAAGCTTTGAAAAGCTCGCACATGCTTTTTTATGGTGGTGAATATGTTTATGTTGAGCTGGCATATTTGGTGATTTATGATAGGAGCAATAAAAATAGTGTTACCTTCTAAACGCGCCAACCCAACCAACATACAATCCGCATTGGGCTAACCCAGGGGACAGAGATGCAGCAAGGATTTGCTGTTGGACGAGCTTTCACGCATTCGAGCTCGAAATATTTTGACAGTTTGGTGGGAGGCAACAGTTTTGACAGATTAATCACGGCCGATTGATTGATTCGTATGTCGTCGGTGGAGCAGGTCATATCGTTTGCATTGCGTGTCCGAGTAATGAAGCACTTACTACACCCTTTTCTGTTTTGTATAACTGACAATCGGTCGTTTTTCATATTAAGCATACTGGATCACGTAGGTTGCGCACTGTGACAACAAGTTGTAGGGTGAAGAGTGTATTTTTTATCAATGAAAAAATAGTGCATTAATGGTGATCACAGTAAGTCAACAGTAAATAGCGAGCTGCAAGAAGTGTTGAATATAATTGGGCGTAAAACTTCGTTAAAAGTGTTTCGGTTTACATCTTTACAAAAGGAATCTAAAGTAATGCCCTTCATCTACAGATGTGATGTAAGATAAATCATCCGGATTAATCATGAACCATCATAGTCTTGCCGAGTAAGTGTTCGTGTCGCAGTGCCTTCTTTCGTATGTTTTACAACTTAGCCTTTGCGCGATAACTTAGCCGGCCATTAATAGCTTCTTTTAACTAGCTTATCACCTGCAGCTGAAAAGCCTGCGTGTTGTAGTTAGGGCGATTTAATTGCTTCCGTGCAGCCATAAAAGCTATAAAAAGCAGATTTGATGATAAGTCCACGTTAGATTGGTGTCTGTTCGAGCCTCAAAAAACGATCAGTCAAATGATTGCCAAATTTTGATTTCAGCTTTTGCTCCATTATACCGGATAGCTAGCATTCGTACATGCCAGAAATTTTGAGCTTTAAAATCTCTCGTGGTTCTCGACCTTATTATACATTAAATATTTTATTTGCTACCATTTTACTTGGTAATATTGTAAAAAAAAATAATAAAAAAATCACAACATAAAACTATAAATATATATGATAACGATTGAACATAACCTATGCTAGATATCGCTATAAAACGGCAGTTCCATTACTAACAGTCCTAAAAATAAACTGATACGTGCCGCAACAAGCTGCAGCGCATGCGTGAGCGACATAAGCTGTGCGTAGGGAAACAAGCATACTTATAGTCGGATGGTGATAACTTTACTTGCAGACTCGTGGTTCTCGGCTTTTAGAGATATTATCTTGATACTAACGTAATACGTAACATTAGATAGTTTATTTGCTACCATTTTACTTGATAATTTTGAAAAAAAAATTATAGCATTTCATAACATAAAACTATAAATATATATGATAACGATTGAACATAACCTATGCTAGATATCGCTATAAAACGGCAGTTCCATTACTAACAGTCCTAAAAATAAACTGATACGTGCCGCAACAAGCTGCAGCGCATGCGTGAGCGACATAAGCTGTGCGTAGGGAAACAAGCATACTTATCGTCGGATGGTGATAACTTTATTTGCAATCGGTATCTTGATTTGCAATAAATTAGAGTGTCTACTGCTTCGATATTGATCGTGTTGGGGTTCAGCGTATCGTTAGGCTACAGGTTCATGTGGCAAGTGAGTTATTGTTATGGCAAATAACATGGTGTGAAATAAGTGATGATGACTCATTGGGTTTTTGTCATGAACGAGCGGCGATTGAAACATGTTCTATTAAATGAAAACTGTAAGTGTTGGAAAAGTGAAGTGAATACAAAATATGTGTAGTGATTTGATCTGGATTTTAAATGTACTGAGATCAGCACTAATCCTCGATACAGTGGTACGATAATGTACGGTCTTTCGCATGTAGTGGTACGATTTACACGTTATTTGAGTAGATTTTGTTGTTAATTTGAGACAGTGATGTGTAACTGTAATTATTTTCAAATGTGTAGCTATAAACAGTAACAAATTGTAAGCGGTTATTGTAAACTGCATAAACTTCGATCGAAGCAATTTGTTATTATATTAGTTTTGCCAAACAGTTTAACGAAAAATTTGAACAGACTTATCATTGACATATATAGTAACACAATAATAAAAGTAGTTTGATTGATAAAGTATAATTATTAAGAGCATTATTATGAAACAATTAAACATTTCAGTGATAACGATATTATTAATAAAACATTTCTTTTAAACTAAAATAATATCAAACGTTACCTGTTAAAACGATTCAATCATAGAAATAGACTGGAACACGCGTGCTATCGTGCTATAATTAGACATTCACAAAACGGGAATGAATGACATGAAGCATGTAGACAACAGGTTATTTTGCGACGGAAATGTTGTCAGCACACTTTGTGACAATTTTATTTTTGCGGCTAACTAATAATTAATTGAATTGATGATTTGCGTTGTCGATCACTAAAAAGGATCGTAGGGGTACTAATCATTACATTAACATCATATTTTTGCCTCTACATCCTCGAGAAGGCTTGGCCTGCTAGTATTGTTTTTAGTGACATTCTTTGAAGTCAGTCCTGCGTACGAGGTGCCGGAATTTGGTGCAGACGGGATTTTAAACCCGTTCCGACCGGGTCAAGATAGGCGACGCTATCGCCTCGGGCTCCTGACTGTCCCGGGGAGCCTATATGATTGTCAAACAAAACAGTTTTAATTTAATATCTTCCCAACAAAGCTTGATCGTAAACCGATATACATTGTTTTCATTCTACTACGGCATACCCAAGAAAACACCAACATGAAGCCGGGAGAAGTTACCATCTCCGAAAACAATATAGACAATCGTTCAGTTGTAGAAGTTTTTGGATGGCAAATAGATCTTAGCTCTATATTATCCGAGCTAGAGTCTGCGCTCTCGAACAATTCCAAAATTGAGGAGGTTCGTTTTATTGCCGGAACGATCTTCAACATTGATGCAAACCTCGATAAGGAAGTATGGCGTGGACGGAATATAGTAGTTTATTCGGCAGAGGTAATAGTTTGTCAACCGGTGCACTGGAATGTTTCGGGAAAAGATAGTCTCCATGCATACGATGAAAATGCTGGCACTGCGGAAGACGGCACTGGGTTGCAAGGGAAAGATGGATATCCTGGAGAAAGCGGTGGCAATGTGCTAATAAATGCCAAAAGAATAAAATGTTTAGATCGGTTAATAATTTCTTCCAATGGTGGAAATGGTAGCAATGGTCAAGATGGCGGCAATGGAGCTGCCGGTAAGGATGGAAAGGGTATAAGCAGAGGAGAATTTGAAACTAAATTTCCTCCTGTTTGTAACATACTCACTGGTGAAAATTTAAATACTACCTACAGAAACTTGAGAAGAATAAATCATACCGTTTTGACACAATGGGCGCAGAGGACAATGTTTTTCATTACCTCAACCTACACCAGTGATGTATTAAACATGATGGGATCTGTTGTTACCCCTCGGATATATGATGTGTTCTACAAGTGTATGACTGAAGACGGGCACAGAATAACATTTTCTTTTCAGAGTGGCATAGTGACAAAAGCCGACCATGCCTTCTTATTGTACGAAGGGTCGGAAGGAGATGAGGGAAAGTCCGGAGGAGAGTATGGTTTGGGGGGGGAAGGCGGTAAGCCGGGAGAGTTGACAATAATAATTAATAATCAACAAGTTGCTGCCAATATTAACACCAAAATTGGAGCTGATGGAGTGAATGGTAAAGGCGGTGTCAATGGTCGTCATGGGAAAAAAGGATGGGATATGGCGTACATGGACTGGGAAATAGGGAGAGTTAATGGTTCGTGGCCTATATATTACGGAAGGGACGAAAAAAGTTCACTTAAGCTTGATTACTATCGACGCAGTGCATCTGACAGAGTATGCTGCCCGTATGAGCAAGAATATCCGTACGCATGCATAACCGCAACAAGGATCGAGAACAAAACTATGGAAACACTGGAGGAAAGAAACGATAGTAGATCGAACAGTGAACGGCAACATCACGCAAAAGCCGTTGGAAAGAAAACAATATCAAGACAGCGCGTACTAAACGCCTATTCCGAATTTATGAACGCCGTAGAAACAGAAATTAAAGAACAACAACTTGCTGCCCAACGGGCTGCTGAATTGGAGAAACAAAAACAAATTGAACAAGAACAAGCAAGAAGAATTCAAGAAGAACAACTTGCTGTACAAAGGGCTGACGTTAGCGAGGAAGCATGTGACATAGAAGAGAATCAATATGATACGGTACAAGAACAGATTGATGAATCGTTGAGAGACATCATTCCATCAAGTGATCGCATTGATGTGCAAGAAAAGTTTGCAATCAATCGTCATGTACCATTTAACCCAGGCTCAGAGTACCATAAAGTAAAGGTTAACATAAGTCCCTTGGGTAAGAGCAATGTTGTTCAAAAGATTTTTACGAAATCGGATTCATTGAACCTGGATGACTGGCTTGAACTGAATACATGCATTATTGATAGTAAGGGTCTTAAACAGTTGATGCTTGATTTCAACAATGTAAAAACGAGTATGAGTGACCAAAGATCAAAAGACAACAAAACTAAAATTAAAGCCATAGAGCAAATATTTCAAGCCAAGTATAAATTAGCTGCTTTGCACGTAACAGCACTCATATTGAGATTGGACCAAACAATCAAACAACCGATTTCTGTTCAAGTACAAATTGCATCGAAACATCTTACGGAATCTAAGGCAAAAGACAATTCGATCGATCATCCAGTATTGGGCATGATGAAACAATACATATTTGAGAACACCCAAGAGCAACGGAACAACATTGCAAAGTATATAGCAAAAGAATTGAAGCATGAAGATATGTCTCTGCAACGTGCTATGAAGATTTTTGTGCTGGAAACAGAATACGTCGAATTGCTCAACGAAAGCCTAGAAGCCTTGCAGGAAGAGCTTCGAAAGCCGCAGTACGAAAATATCCGTCGATTTTGGGATGGATATGACGATAAACCATTAGAAGACGGAGTCAGGGAGGTGATAGAAAGAGATGAAACATTGAAGACATATTACGATCGTTGGAATGAGATGAAACAAAGAACCTCTGAATATGAGTCAGATCAAACACCATGTGAAGATGAAGCTGTGAAGGAAAAATTTATAACACACATACAGCGTAAAGGAATTACCTCAAAAAGTTGCCGAGTGTTGTTTTCCTATCTGTACAATGTGAACCTGAAGGTATATGAGAAGGACGAAGACTACGAATTAGTTCTTCGTGAAGATCATAATGCAACGGCTGACACAAACACTCATATCTTGTCTAGAGGCAACGAGTTTGGCCAGCTTAAAGTGAATGAAGAGTACTTGAAACTAGAAAAGGATCGTTTACAGAGAGACAGGATTTATGGGAAAATTCTTCGCGAAATGGATCGTCTGAATAGCATTGAGGATATAGACAATTATTTGAGCGAAAACTTTTTGCTATCACGAAGTAAGCCTGAGAAGATTGAGGAGTTCCAAGATGATGAAAAATCAGCTGCAGAAACGATAGCAGGCTTCTTTCCTGTCGAAGAACGGGATGAAATGTGGAAAATGTTGGAAAAAGTGACATTTGAAATTTGTAAACAGAAAGGCATTTTGCAACACATGCTAAGGCGTTTTTCGTACGAGGGAAAGGACATATCCTTCAATGAGATGTGTTTCTTCATTAACGCTGTTCTGGACCATTTTGTAAACGATGGACAAGAAGAGTACTATTTCGCATGGTTTGTTGCAGCAAACAGTCAACGTTATTGGGTAGATGAGGTTATACTGATGCAACTGGAAACATATTTCAAGAAACAGTTGACAGACCAGCAGCAGCTGTGGCGAGAATATATGCGAAAGATAGACAACAAGGAAGTTCTGCTGGAATTTTCCGCGGAACTTCAAGATAGTGTGTGTTCCGTGGAGTGCATTGATGAGATTTTGTACCTTTTGAGCAGTGTTCCTATCGAATCGATGTATTTCGAAGGAATACCTCTCTCAGAATGGGGATACTATCTTAAAGAGCATTTTTGGACGAATGAATTGAGTACGGTACTAGAGTGGGACGATGATCGGAGCTTGGGGGATGCTACTTACTACATTCGATCTGTGGAGAACACATTTGGAGTTTCCAAGGCAAAAGATTTGCTACAAAATTTAAAGGCAAAAAATCGAGAAGTTACTGAGGCCACGTTGCTCGATATCCTGTTGAAATTGCATATGCAAAAATGGAAGCTGCCCGACGAGGATCTTCGGAGATTAGAACGTTCTAACTTGCAAGAGTGGATAAGTTACATGGAAGAAAGATATAAACCCACTTTAGAGGAATTCAAAGTAAAGCAACTGACAGATATAATTAGGAATGATGAAATTTCATCTACTGAGATAAGTAAGCATCTTTCGAGAATACAAACATCCATTCACAATATTTGGGAAAAAAAGACTAATGAGAGATCCGTAGCATTATTTGGAGAGTCCGAGATAAAAACGTGGGTGAAAGAATTTCGTGAAAAAATGGACAATTCTTCAGTGCAGTGCAGTTTGCAAACATTCGAAGAAATGCTCGCAGTAATTGATAGAGCGATAGAGCTTAAAAAAGGATTTCGACTTCGGGACACTCAGCGAGTCACTGTGCTTATTCTGCTGACGAACAATCGAAGTACGTTGGCTCAAGTATCAACTGGCGAAGGAAAATCATTGATTGTGGTAGTGCTCTCACTGATAAAGGCTCTCTTAAGAGAAAAGGTAGACATTGTAACAAGTTCATCGGTGCTTGCCAAACGAGATTCGGAAGTATACAAAGATATTTATAGTTTGTTTGGCATCGATGTGTCGCATAACTGTAGTGATAATATTGAACATTGCCAAGATGCGTACTCGATGCATCAGGTCGTGTACGGTGATCTGGCCTGTTTCCAGCGCGACTACCTATTAGACAGATTTTACGGCAAAAACGTATTGGGCGATCGTGATTTTACAAACGTGATCGTCGATGAAGTGGACAGTATGTTGCTCGATAAAGGGAATAATATGTTATACTTGTCTCACGACATTCCGGGCATGGATAAACTAGAACCGGTGTATCTTTTCATTTGGCAAATGATTAACAACCCCAACGCAGATCCAGAAAACATTGATACCGATATGGTACAACAGAAAGTATTGAACAGCATGTACAATACAATTCGATTAGATGACTTGATGCAGCTGGATAAATGTCTAAGTGTGAGAAAAGTGAAAATAATTTGGAGTTGTTTAGTTAATGCCGGAATATTGAACGAAGAAGGACACATCATCTCTGATGCGATTGACTCTAAGAGATTAGAGGAAGTACTTACACCCGAAGTTAAACACTACAGCCATAGACTCAACTTCCTCTTAAAGGAATGTGTCGAACGTGAGATTGCTATCAAAGTCCCTAACTATCTCAAAAAGTTTGTTGAAAGACATCTGGCATCTTGGATAATAAGTGCTATAAATGCATTACTGATGATACCTGGACAGTCGTACGTGGTTGACTATAACAAGTCAAGTTCAAATGCAGATCGTAATGCGAATATTATCATTCTTGATAATGATACCGGGTCAGATCAGGGAAGCTCCCAATGGGACGAAGCGTTGCATCAATTTCTGCAACTTAAGCATGGGTGTAAACTATCGATGCAAAATTTAAAAGCGGTTTTTGTGTCTAATGTTACGTTCTTCAAGATGTACAAACTGCTGTACGGATTAACTGGTACGTTGGGTTCGCAAAGGGAAAGAACTCTGCTCAAGGAAATACATGAGGTAGCTTTTGTTACTATACCGAATGCCAAGTCAAAACAGTTTGAAGAATACGAACCCATCATTAGTCCGGGCCATAGGAAGTGGATAGAGAGTATTAAGGTAGAGGCTAATAAACTCATTAACGAAGAGAAAAGATCAGTTCTTATCATCTGCGACACGATCAACGACGTCGATTGTATATACAACGCTTTGAAGGAAATGTTTGCTGACAGCATTCACACCTACACGAGAGACTATCAAGAGTTTGAGGTCGTAGAGGGTAATAAGCAATTGCAACAGGGACAGATCATCATAGCAACCAACTTAGCAGGACGAGGAACAGACATAAGAATTACGGATGGACTCAAGAATGCTGGAGGGCTGCACGTGATGTTGACATACCTACCGCAGAATATTCGAATCGAAGAGCAAGCTTTTGGCAGGGCAGCAAGAAGCGGTGATAAGGGATCGGGAAGGTTGCTAATAATGGTGTCAAGCTTTAAGCAGTTTAAGAAATCCAAAATAATCGACCTGAAGAGGAAGCGCGATCAGAACGAACTGCACCGAATATCGGACATAAAAACATACTACGAAAAAACAATAAGGGCGGAGGAAATATGCTTTGACGAATTCAAAAAGGTGTATGAAATGCACAGAAAAGGCCTCGATAAAGCTGATGTTCCTTCTGAGGTGAAAACGATTTTACTCCAAACCTGTCTAGATAAATGGTCTTTCTGGCTGGACGAGCACAATGAGTTGATGGAAGACATTATGAGTGATAGTGATGACAGAAACATTCCAACGGCGTTGAAGAAATTTTTATCTAAACTATCTAAGTTGGACACAGGATCCAATGGTGCATATTGTGACAGCAACTGTTGGAAAGACTGGGTATCAGAGAACCCAATGCGAATGGTTAGGTTAGCAAACTATCTTTCTGAATTTCATGTCAAGAAAACCACGATCATGGAGGATGTAAGCAAGAAAGGAAAGCAAGCCGCAAATGTAGTTTGCAAAAATACATTTCACGTCGAGAAAGACATTCCTTCGGCATACGAAACGACTATGAGTTTGTATGAAGATGTTATACAAAATGAACCTCAGTTTAGTGAAGCTGCGCACTACTATCGTGCCTACACATTGATGAAAACTATCGAGTGGGAGGTAAACACGCAAAGTAAAACAGATCAAAAGAAGTTTGAAGACTTTAAAAAGGATTTGAGGGAAGCATTACGACTTTTTGAAGCACATACTGCATTTGCTTCACATTCAGTAGCAATGGTAGAGAAATTGAAAGGAAATAGTGTTTGGTATGATGACTATAAAGCACAAAAAGATAGTATTTGTCAGCTGTACCAAGCCTTCATACGTTCGATAGAGGATGTATTTGGGCACGCTGTTACGTCCAGGACATTTGTTTCTGAGAAAATTACGGAAAATCTATCAGAACACATTCTTGTGAAGTTGATCGAAAAAGGTGTTATTGCGCGTCCGAAAGTTAAAACACGCTTATCGGAACGACAATTATACAGCATTCATAAAGACTATGCGATTTCGATTCAGGCTTTGAGGATATTCCTGGAAGAACAGGCAGGCCCGATCGATGAGGAAAGATTTCTGGACAAGTTTAGAAAGAAATTCCCTCTCCCTAGCAGAGAACATTTCTGGGAAATTTTGATCGACCAAAAGGTACTGCACAGCATTAAAAAGTATGTTCTAGTGGATACCGTGAAGCTGAAAGTAGTAGACCCTTCGCTAACGGATGCCTTAAAAGCAAAGGTACTCGGCAAAACGTTGATCGAAGAGACTATCGAGCTTGATAAAGACCAGATCGTTTTATACCATGATTTATTACAGGTTAGCGACACTGAAAATGATCCACCGGCGGCAACCAGCAATAACATACAAATATTTGAAAAAGATAATTTTATCACCTTAATTGGCAAGGAAAAGTTTGAAATGTTGATAAGAAGAAAAATACTTAGGTGTAATGAAAAGGCAAATATAGACATAAACATGATAGCGTCATGCATGTTTCCAAGCTCATTTGATTCTATATCAGCTGAGGACATAGAACTTAAGGCAAACATATCAATTGATGAAGCGAAATTAATTTTAGAGGAATTGATTAGTCGAAAGATCCTGGAACGAAACGGCGATTTCTATGTGATGAGAAACACAGAGAAATTCAGTAAGTCAAATGAGGATCTACTACCATCGTATCCTTTGTACGAATGCTCGATTAGAGCTATACTTGCAGTCTGCTTTGCATATAGATTAGCCCTTAGTAATGTAAGGGAACAACTTGAACTGAATCAGCAACCAGTGCGTATTAAACTGGAGCCGAATCCTTATCCAGGACTTTTCCTGGATTTGGTAAACCAAAACATAATTAGTCCAATGTTAGTGAGTGAAGCAAATTTGGAGGAGAAATTTGATGAAATCTTCCACTCAAATTTATTAAAAACGTTCAGCTTAAACAAGCTTCGGCTAAAAATGTCCTCGTTACCTGAGTTATCTAAGCCCATGGGGCTCTTGTTATCCAAGTCATTATACATATCACCAGCTGATTCTGAACGTCTGTACAACCAGATATCTTCGAGCATTGACGATATCTTCGCTACGATTTTCACCAAACTAGGTAAAGTGTTTGAGAGCGCGTTTAAACCAATACAAGAAAACACGGCTAAGCATGTGGATGTGAGCGATGTGGTTAAGCAAGTGGATGTGAGCGATGAAAAACCGGAACCAGATACCAAAACTAGAAAAATACAGTTTGAACCGATAAATCAAGCACCAGAACTGTTGCGATACGATATGGGGAAGACGGTAGAGCATTTCCTGGCACAACAAAAGGTGTTTTATGAAAAAGAAACTAAAATCTATATTGAGAGTGTGCTAAAGCAATTAAAACCGTCGTTAGTTGGCCTGAAGGTTCCTGAGATACATCTCAAGTCTATTCGGGAAGCAACCAAATTAATAGAAAAGAATTATGGAACCATTGACGAGGAACAACTTTTTAATCTTAATGGGTTGCCACTACTGTTGCACATGGTAGAGAAACGGTGGTCCAAGGAAATGCTGATCAATGTGGGGTTGGTAGTTGGAATTGGAGTAGCTCAGATTATTGTTGGAGGTATTATAGAAATATGGTCCGCAGGACTGATGACACACGTCGCATCGGGACTGATGAGTGAAGGAATCAGTGACATAATGTATGCAGTTAACAGTTTCAAATCAGGATATTTCAGTTGGGAAGATTATAGATCAGAGAAGTGGAAAAGTGTACTATTAACAGCTGCTACTGCTGGGGTGGCAGCGTACTTTTCCCGTGGGACAAAAGTATCGCGGATTGCCAATAAAGTCGCAGGACCAGGTGCGAAGGTAGAGCAAAAGGAAATTGCGAAATTGACAGGAAGGGCAATGATTAAAGAAATCGGTGGTAAGAAAGTGTTTAATCTGACGGTAAAACGCATTGTAATGAAAACAACCCAAGGATTTGCCCTAGGTATGGCAGCAGTAATAGTTGATAAGTTTACAGATGACTATTTGAAATCGCTCATCGAATCAATCGCGGAGGATATGCTTACTCAAACAGTAAGTAAGGTCGACGAGCATAAAATTTCCGAGACCCTTAAGAAAACGTATGATGGGTTGGGAGAGGCACAGGCAAGGAAACTTATGCTTGAACTACCTGCGTTCGGAAGTAATGATTGGGCCGAGTATATATCCGTTACAAAGCGAATCACTTCCAGCTTGTCTCAGGGATTCGCGAGTGCAATGCAAAAAACACAGAACCAAACTAACACGTTGAGAATATTGAGCAACATTAGTACTGCGTGGGTGTGGATCGATCGAACAATCGAGATAGCAAAGCTGAAGCAAGTGATAGGAATCTTTCTCAATGATTTAGATTACAGAGTGAAAGAAAAATTCAATAATATGGCCCAAGGATCATCGGTAAGAGAAGAATCCCAATCAAGAGAGAGTGGTAATTATGATCGGTTTAAGGCCGAAATTGTAACAGTATGGAAAATGCAATTAAAAGAGCATATTGGTAGAATTATTTCACAACATTTGGTGAAACCATTGTTAAACGATGCATTACACCGGGTGGGTAAATACATCAAACGAGTCCCACGTAACATAAAACAACGATTGTTAAGGCGTAGAATGAAAAGATTGCAGAAGAAACATAACAAGCAAATGAAGGACAACAGCCTGACGGATGAAACAAAAACAAACTTGAAGAAAGAATATCATGACAAACTGCTGAAGATAATGCACAAGACAAAGAGTCCATCTCTGTTTGCAGATATTATACAGGAAGGTGTAATGATGGATCCGACCTGTGTGGCGGCTTGTACACCTGTCGTACAAAGGTTACTGAATCAAATGGGAAATCCTGTGGAAGGTATAGCAGTCACCATACAGGGAGAGAATGGTTTTGAACAAACCTTTTGTTCCGGTTCTCTTGATGGGGAAAATGTAAAGGAGGTGGTACTGCAGCTAAAAGATAATCATTTTACATTTTCCGACGATCAGCTCAATAGCTCCGGCAATAACTGTTTATATGCAGCAATGTGCGAAGCTTTCCCAGAGTTGAAAAATATAAAAGCAGACAATTTTAGGGAGCAAATAGCAGACACTATTAGAACTGATTCGAGCGTACAGCATCGTATTCGACAGGGTTGGCATCGGTTTCCGATGAGTAGATTCAATGCAATTGGAGGTAGATCATTGCCGAAAGAAAGAACGAGTGAGTCGCCAAAAAAGAGAGTGAAGAAAACGTTTGTAACACGACCGAAAGATAAACCTGCTACGGTTCGAGCTAGGGATAACCCAACTTTAAATTCTTTAACAGCGGAAATAGAGGGCTACGAACCGCCTGCAAATTGTCCCGATGCTAGAAGTGTTGTTTCGCATCTGTACGAGCGTTTGGTAATTGCCCCTGTAGAGTTGGCAGGATTAGAAAAAGGGATAGCAGAAAAACTTAACTTGGGAGACACCGAACTAAGCGTAGAAGGACGAAGTAATTGCAAGGATAATAAAAAGCCAGTGGATGGACAGAACATACATCTGAGCCATATTTTAAGGGGGACAGTAAATGCACCAGCATTGGGAGAATATCCAGATGAACTGGCCAAAATGCATGATTACTTTGGCCAACGGGATCGTGTAAAAAAGGTAGCGAACGTGGTCCCTAAAATCGGATGGGAGATTGATAAAGCGCAAATGGGGTGGAAAAATAATCTTAAACTTGATTTTAACAAACCTATAACGGACGAAGCCGTATCGCGCATAGATGAACATTTGAGGAAAGTAAAGCGAATGATCAATGTGGCCATTAAAAATAAGAATAATCAGTATAATCCTGAACAAATAGAAGACTTTAAAAGATTAAGTGAAAAAATTTCAAATACAAATGTACACACGCTTTATAAAATCGGCCAACACGGGTATAGAAATGGATTATCTTGAAGAAAACATTAGTTTTTCTCATATATGTATCTTGCTGAACAATCGAGGGAGTTTCAAACGTTTAATAATTACAAAAATACTTGTTTTTTTTTGCAAGGAGTACTTAATGAGTATATTCAGTAAAATTTGCCCTATTCATATTTTTTGAGTGCCATCTACGCGAGAGACACTCACGCACTACTCACTGTGGTGAACGGAAAAGACCGACATGACGAAACAACTTTCATCTTGCATGCATCCTGTTAATAACGGATCTTTTAGATACAAAACTGAAGCAAACATGAATGCTTAACTAAATCTAATTTGTGTTTTTCATTTTTGGAAACACGACAATGAACACAATACGCGTGATGAAAACATATTGAACGCTGGTCGTTGTCGGAAAAAGTAGATAAGAAGATTTTAAATGTTTACTTTAACATATTGTAGAAACTAAACTATTTCAATGTCATAAATTCGTTTCAAACTAGTGCAGTAGGTATACGCCGTATTGACGACGACAAAATCTTCAAATTAATTCACTGCAAATGATAAAATCTTCGATAAAGTATGCAAAGCTACGACAAGATTGACCGAAATATCAACATAGATGTTTTTTTATTCTATAGAACTGCCTATCCGTATTGCTTTATATCAATATAGATAACATATAATAAATTGTAGGAAACAATTTATCAATTATTATCGTTTAGAAAAGTCTGTCTGAAAGGCCTAGCAATGTGTCTTAAAACTAAATTCAAGCAAAGAACAAGGAAGCGGAAACAAGAAGATGGGAATGAAAAAGTGATTTAGGGACATGATAGTCAAACAGATGCTGTGAGTTGTGAACTGTTGCGATACGGTATGGGTAAAACGATAGAGGGTTTCTGGCACAACAAAAGGTGTTTTAGGCAAGGTAAAAGAAAGTGAAAGCCATATTGAGAGTGTGCTAAAACATATAAAACCTACATTAGTTGGCCTGAAGGTTTCTGACATGCATGAGAAATCGTGAAATGAGACGCGAGGATAGATGACAAAGAAAAGAGAAGCGTGTTCAGCAAAGTGTTCAGAAGCGAGATGAAAAAATGAGAGTGGAAAATAAAAACACTGAATGCGTATCGACAAAGCCGAGTGCGTAACTTCGTGTAGTGCGTAAGAGCAAAGACTGAACGTTGTATGCGACGTGCGATGTGACGCACGTGTGTACGAAGAAAAGCTGAGTGCGAAGTTGAACAAAGTGCGTGTCCGGAAGACGGTGAAAGCGTTATAACTATTGGTCGAGGAGCACACTCGGCCCGGACTCCAAAAAACAATGTGACATTTGGTAGGGATACCATATACTTTCCGTGACTGATTGGTTCACCGGAGATCGGTCGCGAAACATCACGACTTGGTTGGCAGTTCTGGAAGATCGACATCTTCAAATGGCGGGTTGGAATGACTGCGCGTGCTGGAACTGAGTAAAAAAAAACTGAGCGGAATCGCGCGCAGTTTTGTTACAACACTGGTTTGGAAGACTGAAGCAAAAGCAAGGACAGGAGTTCGATGTTTTGATGCGACCAGGGGACGACGTTCATCGGGAACTCGCATCACGAAGAATTGAAAAAGACGAGATCGTGATGGAATTTACGTACGCAATGCAACCGTCAGACCAAAGACGATAAATTTGGACGAATGCAGAGTATGCGAGTATATTGCTGATGGTTTGACGGCGTATCAACTCGTGCAGACAAGGCGCAATCCATCCAGGAGTTTTCAACCAAGCTAACTGTGCTGCTGCGAGTTGCACATCAAAAATCAAAGGTTACAGAAACACGGCGTGAAAAACAGTGATAAGTCACAGTGCGTTCAATAGTGGCAGCGGGTTTAATATAATGTCCAACACACCCCCTTCCAGAGAATCCACGCTCCGCCTATAGAATCCACCAATCTAACGCTCAACAGATTTGGTGATGCTCAAGCAACGTTTGTAAATACAGAGCCGTATATAAGAACGTACCTTTCTTCGTTGTGTCTAATGGAACCATGGTTCACGAAGTGTTGTTTGGGAGAGAATCACTTACGGTTTTCGGAAGTCTAAAAAAGAAAGCGTGAAGCTGATACCGCCGAATGACGAAGAATGATTGAACTGCATCTGGTGTACTATTACAGAAATTCTGCTGCCAGTGCGGAGAGATATTACATCCCATATGATCTTGAGGTTTTGGCGGCAGTAAAGACGGTAGAAAGACTACGAGTTTACCTTACGAGAATACCGTTCACAATAGTAACAGATGCCGCATTCACTCGTTCATGATATTTTGTTATCGAACGATGTAAACAACACAACCAGGTGTGTTCCCATTGCATGATTTCGCAAAGGTAATATTAAAACACGTGAAAAAAATATTCACATTAACTAATAGACCATTGTTTTGGTTGACAGGTTCCTTAAAATCATCAGACAAATAGCTGAAATGTGAAGGACAATACTAGGTTTCATATCCGTCCTAGTCAACGAAAACGAGCAGCAATATTTTAAATGTTTAAATGTTAGACACCAAACCATGTCTATTAGACGCGCTCTCCAGGAGCAGGCCAAGAAAGAGGAAGAAGTCGATGAAACAATTGGTTGAAATTGAATGGTAAGCCAATAGTATAGTTGAATACGTAAGCTGTAGTATTATCTTTATTTTCTACAATTTCTACTTAAATGTTTCATTACAGTGGACGGATGGATGATAGTTTCTTATCCAAAATAGCCATCCGGTCTCCGTCGTCCAGTCATATCATCTGCTAATTACCACGCTAAACGATGGACAGAATTCATCGCAAGTATGTGCTCCACAACTTACTTTAATTCTTATTGTGCCCTATCTTTAAGGTTATGGGGTAAGGATTGAGATAATGCATGCTTTCGTGGATAGAGTGGACAGTTACGATAAGTGAGAAAAAGTTTAAAACGCACTATTTTGATAGACGCATGATCAGTCAAGACCAAAAGTTGGGAGCTCGAGATTTTACTTCACTTGTACGTGGGAAAAAACCATAGCTAAAACACGAAACGCTTGAAGTTTAGAAGAGTTTGTTATTGAAATTTAAAATTGATGTAGAGTTTAAAGCAGATTGAACAGGTTGGTAGGTCCTACGATCAAAGTTTTTTTTTTATTTTTGTATGAAAGTGTTTAAACATTGTTAGGAAAAAATAGAATGTAATATTTTGGTGTATGATATTGTAACTTCTAGCATTTAATTCAATTTATTAATTTATAAGTTAAACCAGCTAAACCAGGTTGGTAGGTTCTACGATCAAAGTTGATATTTTTGTATGAAAGTGTTTAAACATTGTGAGGAAAACAAGAAAATATAATATTTTAATGTTTGCAATTGGTACTTCCAGCATTTAACCTTCAGTTATAAATAAAGTTTTTGTATAAGTTCGTGTTTGTTAAGTACTGGCCTATCTGGAAATGATATGTTACAACGTCAGTCATTTCTGAAACATGAATATACAATTCATAAATGAAATGGAACATACACAAATATCACCAAAAATAAGGTCTATGATGACTTAAGCTTGAAAGTATGATAATTTTAAACCACCTTCAGTCAAACGAGCAGTCATAGCAGGTAAATCGAAACAGGTAACTCATTCCGAAACGTTTGACAATTGGCTTATCGTTTTGGCAGTTGATTTGTTATTTGGTTCGCTTTTATAAAGAATAGTATTTGTTGTGGTTTTGACAAGAACAAAGAAAAAAACGATTTTCACAAACTAACCAATACCGACACAAAAGCACACACACATGTACCACATTCTGGACATCCATTCCAGACAACAGTTGGGTCGATAAATTATTCATGATGTCCTCCTATTTGTAACGTTCTGCTCCTTTACATAGTGTGTATGTCCACCAGTAGAGACCATGACCCAGACCTTCTAAAGGCTCTTCTACGGCTGTGATGCATCTTCCGTTTCAGAATGAACCAACCATCATGACAGGTGGGTCATGCCACTACAACGTGCAGTACATCGTGTCGTCGTCACGGTGCTGTTAGTCTTCACTTGGTCGCACTGGTTCAACTTAAGCCTAGCTTGTTCGACCTTTACCAGACCAAAAAAAAGGTGCGTCTGGTTGGTATGTTTCGACCGTTGGATCGCTGCTGTTGGAGCCTCTTTTACGTAAAATGTCCCTTTACTTCTTCCATTTCCTCCTCCGAACCGGTCACAGATGAATGTACTTGTGGTGGTTATACACAGGGAATTGAAACAGTGATTCACCGTGTGTTGCACAAATGTCGTTCTCCTTCTGTCGACAAGTTTTTGTGGGAGTAGAACTTAAAACATTCTTAACATACGATTTAGCGGCTTTCATTACCTTCACATCCAATGTTGGAGTTTACCAAAATCAATGTATTACAGTTTTGATTAAATGTCAAAAACTAGCTGAAGTAATCCAAATATGTAATAAAATTCGTTCACGTATCCTAGTGGCCTTGTCCACAAAACCCGACACCACTGTACATACGTTGTTTGCTACGCACGAGAGCTGTTGCGAATATTAATTACAGCCTGTTGAGTGTTCGGTAGCGAACACGCGGCAAATGTTAAACGGAAGCACCCTTTCCAAAAGCAGCCTTCCTAGTTCGATGACTTTTCACGGGATCTTGGTTGGCACGGATTTGCGAAGCTAAAGTGCAAACGAGTCCGGAGATAGAAAAGAAAACAAAAAAACACTGATACCTTCAACTTCATAAAAACACGCGTAACCAACGTGTGCTTGCGGATAATGATCGCGTTGCACGAAACGCTAGATTAAAATGTTTTACCAGCCTAGAAGCGTTCCACTACGGCACCGCGGCCTTGTCACCGAAAGAACTTTCCTGTGGCGGTGGCGGTGCGAAGGCATCGATTAAAATGCCTTCTTCGTCACCGGCAGACCGTAAATTCAAGTGTGTCCTCTTCATTGCTGTGAAGTGTTCTCGTACATACCGCCCCGTTAGCAGGGCGTTATCACTTCACGGATGTAAATGTCGCGCGGGCGTTACGATGAGGTTGTACCGGTAGGAGCACGTGGAAAACGTGGAATGTAAGCGAACGGGAGGAAACGGTAAGTGAATTGCACCGAGCGGTTGAATTATTGTGAATAATTGAGGATCAGCTACCGTGTCAAACCGGAGTCACGTTTCGGGAGATTCGAGCGAAACATTTTCGTGTGGTAAATTTAGTTTGGTTCGAGCACTTTCCGCAAGAGCTCGCTAAGAGCATCGTTGTGATAATCAAGGTGCAAAATGTACTTGAAAACGAGTTTGGTACGATTAAAAACATTTGATTTGATTTTGCGGATACATACAGTTTGGTAGTATCCCGGTATCTGTTAATCTCTTGTTAATTTTGTGTTTGTTGGCAATGCAATTTTTTGCCGCTTTAGCCTTTAAATTAATAAAACAGCGTTAAGGTGGGCTGCAATGACAGTTTAACACCATGCCAACCCAGTACGAGATCCGGATCGACCACTCTGGGGTTTACACTTCAATTAAGTTTAACTTTGCACCTTCTTCCTGTCGCAACGACAAACTCTCCTATCTACTACAGTCGAGTTTCACGTTGAATGCTGCTCCAACGTGCTCAAGCTCAAGATTATGAACTTTACTGTATTCACACGTACAGCCACAAAACAAACCCATACTTCTAGGCACGCTTCAGCTGTTGTATGCGATCGGATAAATGTTGCTCAAAATTCATCCATCATTCGCTGGAAGTGTCCGTGGGTTGGGCTCGTATTCCTTGGAACAGGGTTTGTTGCTAAGATGAGAAAAATCTGTTAACGGGGTACAGTTTACGACAACCGTAGCACGGAATTAATCATACGGATTAAATTACTGCCGCGAATACAGATTCCTTGGAAGTGATCCTGCAGCGTGACTAACAAGGAGAGATGTTCTGTTTTAATTAAAATTAGGCAGAACAACATAGGACAGAGAAATATGGAAGTTAACGATTATATTTAGGACTGATTCTTCCACTTCCAATTTAGGGTTAGAACCTTGAATAAATTTACCCGTAGTTGGATAGATATTGCTCTAAGTGCAGAGGTATTTGATGCCAACGAATCGTTTCGTTTTCTGCGTTATTAACATCACATTTAAGAGCAATCCTGTGCAGCTTACTAATTGATTAATAATAAGCCTTTCAAAGCACATGAAACATAAGATGCTAAATACTAAATGGAGAGCTTGCACAGTAACAACAATTTTAAGACCTTGTAATCGTCGTTTAAAAATTGAGTTCAAATATCATTCCAAGTTCGGCAAGTGACAGTAAAGAAATAACTAACGAGTGGTGAATATTTTTACTTCTTCCAGAAGCTGTACGGCATCTGGCCAAAATTCACAAATCTTCGCGTAAGTGCATCTCAATATTGAGTGGTGTCAGTATCAGCTGATATGATTCAGCATGGTAGCTAGCCTGCAGAAACGATTTGCTTGGAACGCATCATTTTATGTGCTTCAAGATGGGTAGATATCTCAACTCCAAACGGCGGATTTCCGTGCAATATCCAGAGCTATTCACTGTCTGCAACCAAACCCTATCAATAGTACATGTTCATAAAAGTGCATTAAAAAGAGAAGAACTTACCTTTACACTGAAGAAAGCAGTGCATCCAGCTGCTGATAATGCGAAATTGTTGCAGTTCATCCTAAAACCAAACGAAGAATAATATAAAAATAATGTTATTTAACATGGAAGTGTATAAAAAAAGTAAAATACATTCAAAATATCGTAGGACACAAGACAAAACAACACATTGCTACCTTAAGCTGTTCCTAATAAGAAATTTGGTGTAATTAATCATGCATTGCTTGAATAAGTAGTTGAGTTGTTGTTTGTTTTGTTATACGTCGAAAAGGTTGTGATATTCACACAATTTACCAGGAACACAACGGAAGTAACATAACTGAGGACGAAAAAGGTGAAAAAAGAGACAGCAATAGAGTAGGAAAGTTGTGGAAAAGTTGTAAATTGGCACCGTACCGTTCTTATTTCGCTCTTTCAAAAGGTCAACGGGCTCGCTAGTGTAGTTGCATCATTAATAGTACCTGTAGACCTTCAATTGGATGCGGCTGACATGGGTCTGACAGGTGTCCTTAAAAATTGGTGCAAACGAGAACGGTACCTTCTTTCGTTCGTGCGTAAATTTATTTGCCGATGAAGCCAATTTAAAATGTATGCACAAGTATCCGATACGGTATGAAAGATTGGTAAAACATATTTTGTACCGAAAAAATACATATTTTACAAATCATTTTCTTACGATTAGTACGGGTAATCGGACACAGCTGTGTTACGCAATTATTATTATTTCACAATAACTCCAACACGATACTACACGTTAATTATGTCATGAAATATCTTCTTGTTTGGAACTACAATCTTGATGACTTGAGCGGACTGTTACGATGAGATTCCATACCCGGTCCTGCTCTGTGAAAGACTAGTCCTGCTACCATTGGACCACCGGACAGCCCACGTTCAATACCTTATTGAAGACTATTATGTTAATGCTTTCTTCTGGGTGCTCCGTAACAATTAATTACTTCAATTACACAGGAAACAGATAGCAACACTTTCACCCAATGGCAGCATCCCAATTAATCAATCACTTTTCCTGTCTGCTTGTACGGATTATCAGCCGATTTCTTCTTTCTCGATAGCTCGTCCTACACTGCACACGCCATTGCTTGCCGTAACGTACAGGAAGAACACTTCACGGAAAATCTACCCTGTGATGTAAGCAAATTAATTGCACTTTCCGGTCTGCTAGATTGCGCTTGCGAGAAGGATGTGGCGTGCGGGTTTTCTTGTTGCCATGCAATCAAGGTTACCACCACCGCAGCTCGTTAGCATATAAAGTGCATCGGTTGCTGCGTTCATTTGCATGCGAATAAGTGGCGAAGCTTACCCGATACGCTGCGAAACTAATGACATTCGATTTCCGATATGATAGCGCCATTATTTAGACACGGCCCGGCGGTTACGATGAGATGTTACATGCGGGTCAATTGAATTTATCTTCAGAATATCCTTATCAGGTTGACTGACGTATCTATCGTGTTTGCACTGTACTTCGTAATATCTTATCGACGTTAAGATGTAGACTAGTTGACTATTGCAGTGCAACACTAAAGCAAGCTATCGATGGAGGTCCGGTGGCAGAAGCACCAGTCGGGTATCAAATCCCGTCCGGGCCGTCTCCCCGTACACAGAACTGTTAATCCAGCAACAGGTAGCCTCTAAGTAATAGAATGCTAGAAATAGTTGACCAAGGCCCTTTGAGGTTGTACAGTGGCAAAGAAGAAGAAGAAGAAGAAGAAAGCAATCCATCATATCACAATGCTAACTCGTGTTAATTCGATAAGTAATCAATTAGATGCTTTCATTGGAATGAATAAGTAAGAAACAATAAAAAGCAACGATAGCATTGATAAGACAACAAACATATATTCGTGTCAATTTCGGCACGAGAAAGGTTACCACCGGTCAAGTTTAGTTGACGAGAAGAAGATGGACACTAATCACTGTATCAAATATTCATTTTTTTTTGGTGCAAAGTAGAGATGAGAAAAATTACTCTTTTCAAAGAGTTGAAACAGAGTGAGTGAGTGGTTATAAGGATTTGAGTCTTTGACTCACTCTTTAAAGATTCATGAAAAAAAATTTACTCTAAACTAATCCTTTAACTACTATCGACTTTTCAATTCACTCTCACTCTCTGCGCCGACTAGTGACTCACTCCTTTTGGCTTCAAACTCACTCTTACTATCTGCGTCGACTAGCCGACTCACTCCTTTTGGTTTCAAACTTACTTTCTCCCTCTGCGGCGCAGTAAGAGTGAGTTTGAAGCCAAAAGGAGTGAGTGAGTGAGTGAGTGAAAACTCTTTATGCTGAGTTGAAACTATAAACTCCTTTGCAAGAGTAAACTCACTCACTCACTCTTACTCAGTGTGCACATCTTCTTCTTCTTTCTTGGTCTAACGACCTCTTAGGTCATGCCTGCCATTTCTGGCTTACTAGACTTATTGTTACCGCACAGTTGGTTAGTCAGTCCTCACTATGGGGGAACGGCCCAGATGAGACTTGAACCCCGGTCCTGCCGTGTGAAGACTGGCGCCGCTGTCGCATCTACCACCGGGCCGCCCCGTGGCCAGTGTGCACATCTCTAGTGCAAAGTTTGCCACCATCCGAATAAAAGTCATTAGAGTAATGGGCAATGGAATTTCCGTGAGAAAATTTAGCAGCCTCCGGAAAAGACTAGCTTTTGTTTTTCCACTGACCTGTCGATCATAAAGTTTTTCCACCCAGAATCAGAATTAGCCAGACATTCAAAACTGACAGGAAAGTACGTTTATTGGTAATGCGGCTGTTGATGTGATGTCCTCCAGAAATAACTCTTGTGGAAGTATGTAAAACGGGCGGAACGCTTTCGACTACGATGACAATCATATCACACAGACATTTTACAAAACAATGAGTGTTCCGTGTACATTTGCATGTTTGAACAATATTTTCGCATACAGCTAAAAAGTGGGTTATGAAAATAAGTTTCCCTTACCGTAATTGAAAAGCCTGTATTGAGAAAATGACATTAATTCAATAATCAGAATCGTCCCTTTTTCCTAATCAGAAATTTTCCTAGCTGGTAAAAATTTAAGTATAAATTAAATCCTTCAACATGACCTCAGCCTTTGCTCGAATAGTTTGTCCAGAACAGTGTGCAACAGCACAATGCCATTGTTGCACGCATACGCCCGCGTGCAAACCGTTTATGCACCCCTAGCTGGTGACTCGTTTGCTCTTTAGCGTGGTAGGTAGGTTTCGTGCGGGAATTTGCTTCCCCGCTTCGTGGGTACGAAACGGTTCCAGCTCACCGGTTTCTCAGCGGAACCGGAACCATCGAACGGTTCGCCGGTCAGGATCGCCTTTGATCACATCCGCTCACGGACGAAAGCCTGTTCCATCGAAGCCGCCTATCAACGGCAGTTGGCAGGTTGCAGCAACATTTTCCACCTCGTAATTCCGGTAATCGCATTAGTGCAACCATTTCGAGGAACCTGTACGCCGGTACGGTAGATGCCGGTGCAACTGCACACAACACAGCGCTGGTGGTCTACGGAGGGCGACTTAAAAGGGTGGCGCGTACTCTGCTCTCGAGACCTTGGTGCACGTACTGTCTGTGTGTGTGTGTGTGTGTGCGTGTGATATCGTTAGTGAAAATATTGTCGGATCTGCATCACCAATCGAACGCGTTACGGGTTTGGTGATCGTGTTACTGTCGAACCCCGTGCACCGGGCGCTGTGGTTTTTTAACGAGCAGACAAGTGCATTGCACAACCCAACGCTTAGTAGGGTGATTTAATTAAAACTTACAAACAGTGTGGTAAGGTGAGGGTCACCAAAGGTACACATAATTTGTGCTTTGATTTACAATCGAAATTTTTATGACGTTTTGCAGACTTGCATTCAATAAATTCTCTTGTAACTTCAATTTTTAGGTTGATTCCCATACACCATTATTGCGAACTCAAATCATAACCTTTTTAAACTAACACCACTCAACACTATACCACCGCTACGTGGCTCAACGGTTACTGCCAACTGCTGTCATTAGATCCGCAAGACAATGTGCGCCTGAAGAAAGATAGCGGGCACATAAGTTGCATCGTGCTTCTGCCTTCTTGAAGCGTGTGCGTGCCGATTGCGGGTGTGAGGTTTGTGCTGGCAAAGTTTGGTACAAACAATTTCCATCAACTGCCATCATCTTCTGTGAGCGGTGGAGGTCGGTACGCCATGATTTAGTAGCGTAGAATTTTTGTAAAGTTATTACCGTAGCACCATCGTTGTCGGCAACAGCTGGGTAAAAGGTTATGCACAATGTCACGCTGGTGGTATTCTTCGGTGTCGGTGTCTAGAGGCACGATATTAAATAAACTTGATTGCAGCACAGCAGTCCTGTCTGCAATCGTCGATGAATAAAAGAGTAATGGAGCTAAAGATCACGAAAATGAGACTAACTTTTAGGGTCTAAAGTTCGATTTAGCTCACCGAAAAGGACTCAACTTTAAGTTGAATTTTAATGTTAATGTCTTGCTCTAAAGCTGTACAATATTCTTCAACACTACATCAGTTCCTTGAACAATGTCTTTAGATGTCCTCATTTACACCAACATCTTGACTCAAGTGTTACAGAAATGACACAATATCCACCTGAATTGCTTGAGTGCTGCTGGAAATAGGATAGGCATTTGACCCTGCTCCCTGTAGCTAGACTTATGGCGAATCTCTTGGTGGTGTTTCTCGCAATTTTACACTTGAATTTAAGCATCCGAACCCAATCAAATGCCACTCGAAACAATCCGTTTAAGAGACGTAGTGTAACAAATTGAATCACAAAACACACTTTGGCGGAGTCTAACATACATGTTTGTAAAATTATGTTTAAGAAAAAATTAAGTTTGAACAAATTGGACACGTGAAAAGACGAAAATCACAAGAAAAAGGTCTCAGCAGCTTCCCGAAAGATCCAATTAGGCTTCAAAATGTATGCTTCCCGAACCCAAATACCGTATTGAACTTGTGGGCGGCCCTTGAACCGAACGACGCTGGGTGCAATTAAAAATTCCTAATTAGATTCTACCTGTTCGAAATAGCATTAAGCAACTTCCTCGACTCGCGCTGTGTTTTTTGTTTTGCTTTCCTTTTCTGAAACTCTTTTTCTTTGCTGGTCGGTTTCCGCCGACGCCCCACGGAAACCCGAAACCCAAACCGTCTTCAGGACGTGTCGGGATGTTTGGTTTTGTTTTGTTCCGGAGATTAATTTATTTTCAATAAGTAATCTTTCATCGGCAGATGGGAAAAGATGTCACCCGTAAATGTGAAAACGGTAGCGCAGTTTGAGTTTGTTTGGTTTTTCGTTCTTTAAAATTAATTACTGTCATGAGTTCCAGCCATGACCCATCATAAACTTGATCCTAGTACATCCTTTCATTATGGTTGTTACTTTACAACCAGTAGAGAGGCTTAGAGATGAGTGCATAGACAATATTTTCAATGATTTTTCTGTTTAAGAAGCATACATTTTGTAAGACTTTGAAGTGTCAGATTCGGACTTAATTTTTTTACTTCAATTTTTAGTTTTAAAACAATCGTGAGTTATGTTTCAAAGCAACTCAGCGGAGTAAAGTGAGAAGATCATTTGGAACCAATATTTCAAACTGACAGTTTGGGTTCTATTGCATCTATCGCCACGTGCTCTAGAACTTCTCCTCATAAATTTACTTGAAAGATTCTTACAATAGATAGATCTTTTGTGTTTTATTAAACTTAAGAACCTTTTCCCCGGATGCTGCCACCATTCGGAGCATGAACAATCATTACACTATTTCGAGCTGATAGCATCATATATAACATTCAGCGAATGCCTTGATAACACCTAGCCTAGCTAACGGGTACAGAAAATTGAAGGAAACCGCTTTCCTGAACACACCAATAAAACACGCTTTGTAAGCTTCCGTCAATGAAGTGAAAGATAATCAAATCAAACCAGCTTATGAAGCACACCCCTTTTTTTTTAACAAATCTTCACCGTACTCCGATCGAAGATCATTCCCATCTGCTAAAATAGCAAAACCCCGAATGAAGATGGTCTGCTGCAGCAGCGTGTCCACCGAAACGGGCGGCGATACAGGCTTCTATTCATCTGCTGGCAGCAGCACAGCGCTCGGTCAGCTCGTTAGTTAAGGAAAAACGGAGTGGGAAACCTTAGTAGTGTGAGCTTGCAGGCATAACCTACCGAGGACTTCTCCAAGACGGAATTAGATTACTGGCTCTCCGGTGTTATCAGAAGCCTGGATGCGAATCGCTTCGTTTCGGATAAGTTGTAAGCAACAGCTTTACACAATTTTCTGCTCCGGAAAGCAACAGGAACCAATCAGGCCTGGTGTTGCGATAGAGAGTGGCTTGTTGATTGCAGTGAGGTTGAAGCCCTAGCCGTGCGTCTACCGGGGTACGGGGAAGAACTCATTACGACTGGCGTTTGAAAAGTATCAGACCGGAAATAGAGTTTGTGTGCCGAGAGCCCTGAACACTCGTGCGGTAACTTAAAGTGTGATGAGTGTGAGAGAGTTGACAGTGGAACATGTTAACGTTGCTTTAAGGTTTTGCACTTTTGAGTTACTGACAATGTTGTATGGTCTAACCACCATTTTTCTTTTCTTTACACTAAGATTAAATAATTTCTTAAATACTTTTTACACACAACACACGGTAAATAACGCCACCCAAAACACCAACAAACATCGCTTGCATAACCATACGCATTTTCGCAACCGGGAAAGGAAAATCAAAACAGAAAGAATGGTTCTCAAGTTTATGCTGTTGGCTACCGGTGAAAGCAACACCAATGCTATCGTCGTTCCCAATTGTCATGGATACACGCGGCACGCCATAAACTGCAGGCTCGGCTGGTCTGCCTGGTAAAGTGAAAACTAACTTCACCGTTTGAACTTGCCCCGGTGTGGCGACAATCTACAGCGATCGTTTCGGGCGTACTATCAGAGTTTTGTGTGCACCTTTTTCTTACCATACATACCCGGTCAGACAGCCGACACAAACGGTGTAAAGGATAACGGGTTACACATAGGAGAGCATCATGAATAATTTATAGAGCGAGTCCTCGTACGCATATATACCCGGGAATGGTTTGCATTTTCCTCTTCAGTTGATGCAACAGACGCACCCAGTTGGTTCCTTTCAATCGTTTCATGGACGTTATACAATCCTTTGAAGCTGGAATTGTTTCTTGCAAATGGTTGGTCATGGAAGCGTGGACCCACATGAATGTGATGCAAAATGATTGATTTTTATGGAGCGTAGCAAACAAAACCAAGCTAGAAGATGTGTTATAAAAGTTGAAACAGTTTAAATTTAAGTCAAGAATTAGGGAAGCATAAACACAATCGTAACAATATTTGTGATGTTAAATTATGATTTTTTGTGGAATACATTTTAATCTACAAGTGTAGCTCCAGGTTTACAGCGGTGGTCTTATTTTTAATTCACTATGAAGGTCTTTTTTGATCGAACGTGATTATGTTGAGCTGATGAAACGTATACTCCAGCAAACGAACAACCGAATCGCAACTAAGGTGACTATCCCAAGCATTACTACCCGATTGTGGAGCAATAGACATTCAACTCTGGATCGTTTGCAACTTCCAAAGAACCACATTGAGAGAGGCGCGATTTCTTGACATATTGAGATCGAGTTTGCTGCGCAACCAGACATACACCAAGCTCAAGCTACTCTTTAGGGTTAACAATAAAATCATACAAGCATAGAAGTTGAAACGCCACTTCCATTGAAGGACTGCAAGAATTAATTAATTAATTTTCTCATTACGACATCAACCAATCAATGAATGGCTTTTTATTCATTTATTTCACTAATTCATTTAATTGTTTAATATATTGAAAACTGTGCTAATAAAGTGGGGAGCAAAGTGATTTCAAAGCCTCGATTTGCCGTGATTCCATGCTATAAGACATGTTGAGCCCGTACTAGTGTACTAACAAACGATCAACGAACAACATTTAAGCTGCATTCCTCTCCATCTGCTTGTGTGCTATTTCATTTTTAAGCTGCAGCAACAGTGCCATGAACGAGTAGCTGCTGTTAAGCAAATCTACGAAACGGCCCATCGATATCGTTCCAAACCCATTAACCGTGAACGATAATGGTGTCTGGGTACGCATGATGATGATCAACAGTGACGACCGTACGTGCCGATAATCCGAAGCAAACCGTTTAGAAAAGCGTAGCTTACTGTACCACTCCATCTCGTACAAAACCATTCCTATTTTGGTATTCTGTAAAGAAGCAAATGGATTTTTTGCTTTGTTTAAAGTACGACTATATGTGGAATTTCATTATGCTTACTGCACTTACCAACTCATTAATGTCAGATAGGACGCGACAGAACAAAAACGACTCGACTACCAGAAACATTATGAATGCAATATAGACAATCGTAAGCGAATTGAGACTCGCGTCCGCTATGATGAAGCAGTAGTAAGCGATCAGCACAAACGAACCGTAGTACTGGATAAACGAGAAGGGTCCCAAAATCGTACGAAACAATGTCAAATTTCTAAGTTAGATGGAACAAAGGAAATGTTACTTCGATTGTGAGTGAAATATACATTCATTTGGATGTTTTGTTAACCATCAGCAAACTACAACTTACTCCAACAACTCCACATGACGCTGAACGTTCTTCTTTAGAAGATTTCTCAAGTCGCTCCAAAATTTGCGCTCCTCTACAATGCACGTCGCAGAAGCGCTCAAGCTTGAGCGGTGTTGGTTCAGAATCTGATTGGTTTGCTCAAACGATTGCGCAAGTATGGACATTTCTACCCGTAACACGTTCAACATTGCATAGATAAAGAAAAAGATTAATACATACAACGATCCCCAGTAACATGTCGTAAATCCGTAAAGAACTTGAAACGCAAATCCCCCGATAACGTGCCCATTATACTCGAGCATAAATTCCGGTTGCAGCTTTAAATTCTTGCCCAAAAAGAGAAACGTTTCCAACAGCAACGTTAACACGATGGCCACCAGATAGCGATTGTTCTGCCGTTGAACAGTGCGACGAGCAGTCCATACATCTCGCTCAACACCGCGGAAGGTACGATCGTTGAGGAACCGTACCAAGCGTACGAGGTCGGCACGATCGAACAGCAATCGTCGCACAAGAGCCCCGGTAATGATCCAGATAGTGGCGAGGACGTTGAACGTGGAGAAGGTGTACGCCGTGCGCGTTATGTGCCAGTATGCTTTGTAGCAGTAGGTGGTGAACAAAAACAGCATCACCGAACAATAGCCGTACCACAGTGTGCGCTGCCATACTCGCGACGGTGAGTCGTACCGCATGGCGTACAGGAACGTCAGATAACGCAGAATAACGAATTGATCCGGATCGTTGGCGAAGGTTTGCTCGAAGTCTTTGAGCTTCCGAAAAACGCGGGACAGAAACATCACCATTGGTATTGAGAAACGATTGCACCGCGTATGAATATTCCTGTTCGTACTACCGCTCGCAGTCACGTTTGGGCGTAGTATGATAATTTTGCGAACGGGTTATCACTTTGGAGGTGTTCCGACAACACGACGATAATTAAACCGACGTGTTGATATTCCTGTTTCACCGAACGGACCTTGAAACTGTAGCAATGCATTCGCATCGTGATCGATAGTTTCAAACTTGTGGCGAACTTCTCACAGTGAAAACATTTGAGGTGACATTTAATTGTACCTTTCTTCTGGGAGTACATGAATAATTGATACTGTTTGTAAATTTGAACGCAATGCCGGGAAAATGCATTACATTGTTTAGCAAAACTTTGGAAAAGAAACTTAAACACTCTTATTAGAGAGTAGTATATGTTTACTATAAGTGGCTTGCTGGCGCCATTACAGTAGAACCGTTTCTTCTTTCGACGCACATTCATTCCCATGCAGACGGTTTACTGGAAATCGCCAATTAATTTCCAAAGATTATTTGGTCCAGAACTGTATTGCTCCATCCAAAATTATCCTTAGCACTTGCCGCTCGAAAAAGGCGTGCCAGTCGACCGGTCTACGGGATGAATCAGGTTACGATACATCGTGTATGTTGTGTTTTTCTGAAGACTCCGGGTCGGGGGAGTTAGTAGAGTCCATAATAGGTACAATTTTGCAGAACACTTCTGGTACGATTCTGGATTTATTGGTTTTGTTTAATATTCGACGTAACGGACGTGTCAAAGTACCAGAACTCCTCTTCTACTTGAAGATCTTCCAAGATCAAAGTTAAACCTAAACCTACAATCAAATAGAAAATTAAAATTAGTCTTTAAACTTCTGCATCAACGCAAAGCAGTATATAACTTACCCATCTTACATGCCGCACAGCAATCGAGAAGTTCGTTCTTCACCCACTGGGCAGCATCTTAAAGTTCGCACCACATACCTAACAATCCATCATCACTCTTTAAAGCTCTCATACATTTGCTCGTGGCAGGTACTAATGTTGGCGTGGGCTAAATCTTTCCGCTGAAAAAAAAGAACCCATTAAAAGCCAACACGATGGGCAACATTAACGTTTCACTTAGCATCATTAGTGGATTCCATCACATTTTTTTCTGTAAATCCGCAACTCGAGAAGTCTCCATTTACCGTGATCCGTGATAGCCGCATTACAATCCAGGAAGGGGTACCATTTCCAACCGTGTTTGATTCCTGGTCGGAACATTCTGTTTGGCGTTTTGTTACAGCAAATTGTATGCCTCTGTAGCGCGAGTACGCGAAATGAATTAAACATCGTGAAGATCTTGAAAGCGAACAACCACTTTTGCGGTAAAAAGGAATGCAGTTGAAGTTGAAGAAGAACATTACGCTGTTGGGCTGGGGAAATGGTTTTAAGTGATGTAGCAAATCGACTCGATTTACGTACGGTTTCATCCGGATGTGGTTTACAGTTTTACTTAACAAGCGTTCAAATGGTAATGCGAGCTTAAAATAATAGTTTGTGGAAGAAAAAAAAAACGAATTCTCGTCCACTTATAGTAGGAGAAGGATTTCAGAAGAACTATGTGACCTTCTTACTCTCATCATTCAAATGCCATCATCTGGTCTGCTGACTCATCTGGTCCCAATCGTTGCCAGCTCGATACCGTCCAAATTCCTTCGCAATTCTCATTTTTACTTCTATCAATACTTCTATCATGCACCATTTTGCATGCCAGGATGACAAAAGCTGGGATTAGAATCGATTTCACCATCGGCAGAGCTTCAAAATTACATCCGATTGCTTTGGTCGCACAAGAGCTTTGCTGGTCTTCGGTACGATCATCGTTCCCGGGATTATATTGCAATTGGTACAACAGTCGATAGCGGAATCGTCCGACGGTTGTTTGAAGCGTGAGCCACGGTGATAAAAGGACATCCATAGCTCTTAATACCCGGAGGGAAATGGGCCAATAGCTTGTAGCTAGAGTGGACATCTGTACGATTCTCTACGAAGGCGCAAAATGGACGGGCGATTGACAAAAAGTGTATTAAAAGATAAACACACACTTCCTCTGTAAAGGATTTGAGATGAACTTTTAAAAGGATTTTGGTAACTCGATTTTGTTTGTGTTTTTTTAGTACGTGTACGATGAAGTTTACATCATGTATTTGGTTTCATGTTCGTTTGTATCACCTCCCTCAAGCTTATAGAGCTGCAAACTTATAGTATATAGGTTTTATAAACCTTCTTAATCTCCATGAAGCAAGCTATTCCTGAGGTCAGTAAGGTCAGTGCTTGTTTTAGTTAAGTATTGCGGTCCGAAGTAATCCTCGTAGTACGAGTTTCACAATTTGGCACAAAGTATGTACTTTGTTCGGAGTTGTTTTCTTGCCCACAATGTTTTTTTTTTCAATCTACATTTCTTCAAGCGTGCATAACTCGAGTACCACGTAGCTATGGGATTAGCTGAATTAAAAAAAAACTAAACACTTACTTCTCCAAAAAATCAACAGCGTAGCCATCAACCGGTCGACTGCATTGCTACAGAAGACACATAGACGTCTCTATCCATGATACTAAAATAAAATAAATAACTGTATCCAACCTGGCCGAACTTACCGTCAAGTGCTTCCCAAAAAAGGTACAATTATTTTCCTCAGGCAATCCGACTCACCTACAACACATAACTCCTCTTCCAGAGAACCAAGCAAAACGAGCAAAATAATTGCTAAATCCATTTAACACTTGACCCACTATGCTCCCCTATTCCCAGCGTGCATTCGTTCGCTACGAGGGCATCATAATTGCATTCCAATTAAAACTCGACCAAGAAGTTTGCTCGACCTCGGGGCAAAGGGAAATATGGTGAGAAAGCGCTTTCCCCCAAAACGGCACGCTACCGGCACATACCTCGCATCGCATTCAAGAGGCACTTGCCACGCGTGGGGCAACCAGAGCAAATAAAAGTTTTGCGAATTTCTCACCTGAACTATCAAACCGAGAAGTTGTGTAATTCTATTTGACTTCTTGGCCGGTTCCATCGCGTTTGATGCTGCCCTGCACTGGTGGTGGTTTTACATAAGGAGAGGGATTTTTTTTTCTTATTGCTTTCGTAAGGAACATACGACGTTTGGATAGAATTACTTCAGTATCTGGATGCGCCAAGTGAATTCACAACCTTTGATGTAATTCGATTTTGGTTCTTTTTTAGCTTAAAAATCAGTTAAAAATGCTAATGTGTACGTTATACTGTCTATTTGAATAATACGGAATTCGGTTCAGTTTGAGCAGTATTTCATCTAACATTGCTATCCAATCTTATGTACACTGACATCATATATCCGTCCAAGAAACGGATATTATTGGGCATCAATTCTTTAATTAACTTCTTCTTCCTTGGCACTACTATTGCTTCCTTGGTCTTGGCCTGCTATTGCTAGCTCTCTGTGACTTAGTTTTACCCGTAGCTGGATAGTAAGGGGATTCGAACCTCGGTCCAGCCGTGTCGCCGCTATCGTATATACCACCGGGCCGTGCCGACAATCAACATCACACTTAAAATTATTATGTCAAAAGTCTAGGAGTGTCTACGTCGTATATCTATTGTCAGTAGAATGTACCTCCATTGCAGCTGCGGTATGGTCAATTAGGCATTATGGAAACATCATAGTCTTCTTTCTTCTTCTTCTTGTTTTATGGCTCCAAAACTTCGCGAGTTCTTGGCTTGCCATTCCTAGCCTTCTTTGACATGTTTATTATCCATAGCTGGATTGTCAGTCCTGTGTAAAGAGAGACGATCCGGCGGGATTCGATCTCCGGTCCTGTCTTGTGGCAGTAGCTACGTATGCTTTTAATCCGATAATACTCCGAAGTCACTCATTCTTCACTTCTTCACTTCTTGGCCTAACGACCTCTCAGGCCATGCCTGCCATTTTTGGCTTGCTACACTTATTGTTACCGCATAGTTGGATAGTCAGTCCTCACTATGGGGGAACGGCCCAGATGAGACTTGAACCCCGGTCCTGCCGTGTGAAGACCGGTGCCGCTGTCGCACCTACCACCGGGCCGCCCCGAGATCAAACCTCGTCAAGTTTGATAAATGAATACCGTAGATTTGTTTAAGTTGTTTGAACAAATGCATAAAGGACACCACGTTACTCTTTTCAATATACCAGTTAAACAAAGTTCGAATTCAAATCGGCTATTTTTGATAGTGATTTCGTTAAATATTTGCAAGCTTGCTTGTACTTTCTTCGCAAATAAAGCTGTATTTTACGAGAATCTACATTAATTTAGACAGGATTTAGTATTGACTACGCTAAGGCTTCCGATATCGGTAATTGTATTGCGTTCGTATCCTTTTCCCCACCGTGCATGATACTATCTTCCCTCACGTACTTCATAAAAGAATAAAATCAACACTCGTCAAGAAAGATGACACCGCGAACGATAAACCATCATTGCTGACAGCTCATCATCGGGCGCAAAAAACGGCACGTCATTATGGAAACTGTCAAATCGGTCACGTTTCGGTTGTGGTAAGTTCTCGATGCTAGGATAAGAGTAAAAAACTAAAGCAACCTTACCATCTGACATTGATGAAACCTGATAAGACAATGACAATGAGTATCTCGCGAAGGAAATTGTGTGCGTCGTGTCGTACACTCTCGATGGAAAATGTGATTGGTCATTTGGACAAACCATTGGTTCCTGCGAACGAACGCGTTTCCTTGGGAAGAAGTCATTTGTCAAGCTCGGAGAATTAATAACTTCGTTCCGTTTGACAGCTGCTGGAAAATGTTGCATCAAGGCAAACTCCTTGACGGGTTTGTAATACTTTTATCAAACAAAACAGCCCCAGCGAAGCATTTTGAAGTAGATTGCTTGTTGTATAAAATATCTCCATCAGCTGATTGCTTTAAAAACCATTTGTTTAACCCGTTTTGATTGCTTTTAATGAGCAAGTCTGAACCTTAAACCGTGAACAAATTATATTGAGATACACTATTAACCCATGTATCATTAGTAGCACTTAATCTCGTTTGTTTTACCAAGAATCTAGTTTTTCAAAACTGTGTGGAGAAAAAAAACGGAGCATATCCCACTGACATAGCTGATGACGAATATGTCACCATGATGATTCAACGTTTTCCCGTTTGTCGCTCTTAAAAATTGTGAAAACTGAGCCGATGGCAGAGTTGAGTGTGACAAAGCAAAATATTCTGAACAATGCTTTAGCAAGATAAACCAAAACTTAAAGCATTGCGTCATCAAATTTATGGAGTGTGTCGAGAGAGAATGTCAGACATTCACTCGTTGAAACATTACGGATAATTAACTTAAAGATTTCGTCTATCTTTAGCTGTTTGTACCTGAAGGTAGATCATAGTTTTAAAGTTGGTCAAAGATTGCGCTTTTCTTCTTGTATAACAACTTAATATAGTATTTTTTTTAATTATTTGGATATTTCATTCTTCGTCCATTCACAGATCTTGCAGATCTTGTCCAAATAAACTATTTAAACTTCTTTTAAAGCACAACAATACACACAGTCACGTTTAAAAGTATCATTCTACAGCATAATAAAACTGACGATGACATACGCACAACTTGGATAGCAAACGACTGAAAATGTATGCTTAGACATCATATGGAGTCTCTTTGGAAAAATTAAATAATAATGTAACCAAAACAATACAACGAAACTTGGCAAAAACAAAAGGAAAGTAACCTGCAATAATAACTACTTGCTCTTTTTTCCCGTTTGCTCTCCACATTAAGATGCTAAACAATGCTACCGTGACTTCCCCCTACAATACGACCAACTCGAATGAAAACACGTACTGCATTCGCAAACAACAATTATCCAGAACGAAGCGAGGAGTAAAAAAAAACCCAGAAAACCTTCCCAGTTCCGGACCTGGCCCTAACGAGGCTCTTCACTGCCCGAAGGATACCTGCAAATGAGTTCGAGTTGCGGGGCAAAACGAGAGCGGTATTCTTTCCACCAGCGGCTCAAATGTTGATTTTTCTCACCCTCTGCCCTTCGTTTTTCCGCCTTTTTATCCACACACCCGCACGGGCGGGTCGGTTAGCTGCCGATGAAGCCGTATAAAGGTTAATTGCGAGTAATTAACGCCATACGCCCGTCCGTTTCCCATTTCCCGATCTGAGCTTGTGGGCTGTGTGACCCCGCTCGGGCGTTAGGAAAACACAGTACGCGCACTCTCCGCCCGAGTTGGTGGATGTGGTTAGGCACGATACAAAATGATTGATATGTTTATCATTCGGTGTTTGTAATTAGCGAGCGGCGGTGTTAAGGCCTTTTTAAAGGGATTATTCATTTTTGAGTAAAACCAACTTGATACGATACATCATTTATAATTCATGTTGTATTTTAGTCTTAATTTTGTAGAAAATATTACAATGCACATTCTAGAAAGACAATCAAAAACAGTAAACTTTACAGGTCAATACAGGTCAGTTTTGGGAACGAAAAAATAGCGACATTTTTTACTGCAGTTAGTAGAGTATTTCCAACACCTAGATCTTCTTCCCACCCACATTTTGCACATCACAAAACCTTTTCAATATGCGCAATTCGCGTTTAATAGGAAAAGCTTATTGCATTGCTCTGCGGGAGATACGCAGGAAAGCTTTCCTTTCTACAATAGTTTTTTTAAGAGTCCCCATCGATACGGTAACGCTACGCCGTCGCTGTCAACGTAAGACGTCTCGCAACGCACATGGCACTCTAATACCTGACGCCGCCCGGCTCCGAGTAGCGGGAACCTGAACCAAGACAGCGCACCAAATATTATTGCAAAAGTTTTGATTGAAGTTTGCCTCCCGAAGCGCACCCAATGTGTACTGCTGTACAGAATTAACTGCAATACGAGCTGCTAGTAAGTCTGCCCGTAAGTCGCACATGCCCTGTACCAGTACCAGTGATACGTGCAAAGTTATGTACAAACAATGTTCATCTTCAGCACGATGTCACACACAGCCGGGGAGGATCTCGTTGATGCGGAGAAAGTCCAAAAAAAAATGCTGTACACTCTGTCACGGTGGTGTGCTGGCTTTGTAAATATTCCAGCGCTTACCGCCAGCGCGAGGGCTGTGTCTGTGTACACCAAGGTTTTGAAGCGTTATATCTTCATACACAGAGCACACAGCATACACAATTAATGCACCAACAGCAAATGTTAGCCAAGACCAGACTGCACCGTTGCTGCACAGACGCTTTGCATGTGTTTGTGTGTGTGTGTGTGTGCGTGTGCATGTACACACACAAATCAAAAAAGTAATTACACTAGACTGTATTTTTGGAGGGAACCCCCAAAGTCCCTTCCGGTTGCATTCTTCCGCTGCCGTTGTGTTTGTACAAACTTTAGGGGTTCGTGGACAGTAAAGGCACCACGACAAATTACACCCAGGAACAATAATATACGGCAATATCGGTGTGCAGTCGAGTCGACCAGATGCGGTACAAGAAGAAGCTCCGGTCCATCCGTTTTGATTTTATGTTTAATGTCCTTTTGATTTTATGATGGGCGCATTCATTTCAAACCCACTAGCAATAGAGTAAAAGCTAATCTGTCAGGAGTGTAAATAAGTTCTTGAGGATTTTTTTGCGAAATTTAAAGATTTTTTATGAGAAAAGTTGGTAACTGTTTTAATCCCCGAAATATTTTCTATCGTTTATGACTACTTTTTCCCCTCTTTGAGACAAATTACAGATACCTTCGAGAAAAAAGATGGTTCTTTGGAGATATGCTGCTCAGCTAGACCATGTTCCATCGATCGGAGCAGGTCCTTCTAGGATTACAGAAGGTGCAATGTCTGAGCTGTACGGTGGGTAGGGTAAAACATGCCATTTAAGTGTTTCCAAATATTTTTTCACCCCGTACTGCCAGTCTTTCTTTTTTCAATGCTCGTTGACGTCTGTAGACGCATCAGTTTACGTCTGTAGACATCTCTTGTGATCGTTTCTGTAGTAGCAGCTCATAGTACACCACACCCAGCTGATCCCACCAAATGCACAACATGATCTTCACGCCATGAATACTCGGCCTGGGTGTCGATGGTCTGGGTACTCATAAATTGCACGATGTTTAGGGTTATCATAATGCACCCAATTCTCATCGCCAGTCACAATGCGGTGCAAAATATCCTTTCGATTTTGCTGTTGAAGCTCAATGTTCCATTTCTTCAATTCAATGTCCAATCTTCCGGATCATTCCCATTGCCTTCAAGCGTTGGCAAATGGCTGACTGAGTAACTCCAAACGCCTTTGCAAGCTCCTGTTGCGTTTGCAACTTCAGCCAGTGTTGCCTCGAGTTCTGCATCTTCAAATTTCACAGGCCGTCCGCTGCGTTTTTCTTCCGCTAAAGCCCAATTTCCGTTTTTAAATCGTAAAAACCCCTGTTGACATGTTCTTTCCCGAAAAGCATTGTCACCAAGTACTTCCTCTAATATTCTATGACTTTCGGAAACCGTTTTGCTCCGTATCTCCGCAAAAACACTTTATTTGGCACGAACGTTACCACTTTAGAAGCTAATGGATACTGCTTTGTTAACATTTGAACAAAATGAAAGCTAGGAGCAAAGAGAGCCTTAAGACGATACTCCCAAAATGGCAGTGTTGCTATATTGCAAAAAATAAATAAATTTGAATAATTAGCGACGGTTGTACTGACACCACACGAACTTATTTACACTCCTGATACTTCATCTGGCTTGAGCAACACTGGATAGTGTAAACAAACCGCTCGGCTTGACAGGACTGTCGGAAACAATGGCCGCATGAATTTAGTATGCAAAAAGTATCTAACTCTACGTATAACTGGTAAATAGACCACGGATCTTTATATTTTCCATAACTATTTCTGTTAAAAAAAATGGCAATTAATTTTCCACACTTGTTCAAATTACAATTTCTACACTTTACTAGCTAGAAGGTCTAGATTTACTATGAAATGCAAATACGATCCGCTAACAAATGTTCTGCTCTGATGATAATTTATGCGACATTTTCACTTTATCCCTTCTCACAGCAGCTCCATTACAGAGCCACGGTCAATAAATGTCTTTTCTATCGTTCCCGGCAGCCAATGCATTGCAAAAAAAGAAAGCCCACAAAAAGCAATAACGATTGCTGGGCCCCGATTCGCGGAACCGTCCGATTGAATCGAACACTGATTTCTTCCTTCCGGAATTTAATTTCATCTCTATCGTCACGGACTCGGCCAGCGGCCTAGCTCCGTTTTGCTCCTGGCCGAACAGGCTGTGTCTGTAAGCATTATGATTTTGCCGATCAGGTTGCCTACATTCAGGGGAACCGGTAAGTTCGTTTTGTGAAATTTCCGGTCGTCAATTTGCCCCCGGAATACCTTTTCCTTCGCAATTTGTCCTTTTTTGTCCGTGCTGCTGCTGCTACTGGTGCGAGCGGTTCGATTTGATTGTTCTACACTTCCGCGATTATGCTGTGCCGGTGCAACTTGTGCAGTGTGGTATGAGCGATTGGGTGTAATTTTTTGTGTTTTTGTTAGGGAAAGTAGCGTATCATAAATATGCAAAAGAATTAACAAATCTTTTTTCCCATTCTAACAAATATAATAACCGCATCTGCAATATATATTAGTATTTTAAGTTTATTACACATTCTTGATTTAATATGGAAGATATAGAAAAATAGATTTCTAAGTGAAGATAAAACTTTCAAATAAAGAAAAAATATAGCTTACAGTAACAAATAACAAGAAAAAAGAAGCTCATCGGAAAACTTTTCACTCTGAACGATGTACCGAAAACGTAAAATCAGGAAAAGCAAACTTTTACATTTACTTTCTCCTACCCGAAAAAAAAAAAGTTTCCCTTATGCTTTAGCAAGAACAGCATGCAATTAAAAATTCCCAACTTGATATCGACCCGAATCGGTGGCCGACGGTGGAATTAAATTATGTTTTCGTTTTGTTTTTGCTTTCCGTTCTCGGCCAGAGTGTCATTCTTTGCTTTAAGTTTCTCGGTAAAAAAAAAAACGAAACTCTCTCCGAGACCCACTTTTATCATACTTTCCTGATCTCTTGAAGCAGTACACACACACACACTTCCTTCCGGGAATATTTACAAATTAATCGAATTTCATGGAGCTTTAATTATGCTCAATCAGGCACCCGGCACTGTCGTTTCACGTTTGATCCTCGCATCCCTTAGCTGTCGGTGGTGATTTTTTTTAGCAAAGGTTACCCTTTTTCCACACACCCATTAGGTGTCTGTGTGCAGACTGTGAGTGTACACATTGAGTGTGAACTGACGGTGAATAAGCAAAGAAAAAAGGAGGTATACCAAGGGTGTAAAGCTAAATTTAATTGAACTTCAAATACCGTACCGTCTCACATGAGCGTCGTATTTTAGAATAGTACCCGAAACGAACGCTCTATGCTGTTCATCCGTACAAAAGGTGTTCACGGTGAAGGTAACCTGCCCGAAGCATAAAGGAGCAGCTTTACGCATTCACATAGTTCTGGAGGGAGGGATAGAAACTTATCGGAAGTCCAAATCGGCTTGGAAAGATAGAATTTAATCTGATTCGAGGGTGCGCAAATTTGTAATTCAAATAAAATCTTTGGATCTTTCGATCGATCGATGTGCACGAAATAGCTGGAAATGAATGGCAGAAAGGGAATTAATTACAAATGTTGAATGAAGTTGAGATTATGCGAGGAGTAGCTCCACCCTGAAGATCTACCAACAATCACGTTAAACAAATATTAGGAAAATCTGATCCCTATAGAATGATACAGACGCAATAGACCAAGGCAAGGGAATAATTTTACACAAAAGTAATCATTTAAAACACTATTCTAGGGATAAATGTTCATTCTCATGTTAACGCCGACAATTATAGCAAAAGCTTTCTTCTTGGGGAGGTTTGAAGTTCGTGCTATAAAAAATCTGTCTATAGCAGTTACTTAAAAATTTGAATAATGGATCGAAATTCTGGAGATTTCAATGTTCGAGTAACCTCGTAACATAGTTAAAATTAAAATTTCGTTTATCGAACAGATAAACCTTCAATAATCACATGTGTCTCCGAGACCAAAACTAAATATAATGTTCGTTGAAGTCTTCAAATTTACATATGCTTCAAGTCTCATCCACACAATAGAATATTATACACCTTTTGCAACCTTCAATCATCTTTTGTGTAATGATTGAACGCGAATCGTGTGACACACAATAATGGTTAATAAAATCAAGTTTAACGATGAAAACGCTTAACCTAGATGGATGGAGAGAATACTTAATGGTCGTTATGGTTTATCCTGGTGCAATGTTCGCAATAGCATGATTTTGTATGCCTTTTTTAATGATTCCTAGAATTGATGTTTGATGCTTCCACCAAGGG
>KZ061722.1:103370-114783 GCA_002091835.1 Anopheles maculatus | reverse complement strand
GAGAAAAAAACCAGTCAAGAGAATGATTAATGCGTCTTGGAGATTATTTTTCTCCAAGAGTGCCAGCCTTTTCCAGCACGCTCACAGTACCACCGCACGGTTCGGAATGTTGCGTTGCGATTGTTTGGAACATTCGTCTAGGAAGTGATTGAATAATGCTTGACGCGCGCTCTCGGGCTGTGGTTGAATGACAAACGTAACATTTACACTCACTTTGGTAGATTTGTAAACCTCGGCTACAACCATTCGTTACAGTCATTTATCGGACCGTTTGTGTGTGTGTGTGTTCTGCCGGTCCGCTTCAACGCCAAATGCAAATGTTTGTTTGTGGCCTTCTTACTACTATGTCGACGGCTAACAAACTAGGTCCGAATATCGGATCGAAATGGGACGCAGTCTCGGACAAATGAATTATTCATCTCGGAAAGGACATTACTTATTTTGGGGGCGATTTCGACGTATCCACTTGCAAGAAGTCGTATAAATTTCGGCACCGATCGATAGCACAACGTATTGCCGAAGTGTCTGACAATGTCACGAGAGTTTTATACCACCAATGCAACAGAAGGTTAACTGAAGCATTCGTAACCATATCTAAAATGTTCCGTTTCCCATAGAATTGATGAATCCGCACACCTTTTTTTTGGTATTTCGTCTGTAAACTTCTTTAATCCAACATCTGTTCCCAAGGTTAAGCGGACATTAAAAATCTTTTTTTTTTTTTGTTGATTCACCAGTCACCATTTCTAAGCTTCCCAACGCTATTGGATCCGCTAGTGTAGTCTCGTATTGGATAGAAAAAAAAAAACGAAGTTCAAAGGGTCAAGACACTGTTGCTGACATAGGTTTGACAGCAGTACTTAAGAATAAAAGTGCACAAAAAAAAGGTTCGCGTCAAAGGCAATCGAAGCAAAAGTTAAAAGTCAATAAATCATCTTTCAATTGTACGCTTTTCTGTTGGAACATTTTGAATAATCATATTTAATTCGTTTGGCTTTAAGAATGTTTGTCGAATTTCTATTGCAAGTCAAGCTGTTTTCGATCTTCTCGTTTGCAATGGCATATTGTAACATCTTTAAGCAGATGATGGGGTCTACAATGACATTAGTTAGACAATTACCTCCTAGTCAGTCCAGAGGACGCATCAACGTCAATCCATCTCATCTTGGGACGAATACGCGTCCTCTGTCAATGTGGATTATCTAAACGAACTTTACGGGATAGGTCGTTTGGTGTCTTTCTCATGACATAACGCATGTCACTGAAGTAGCTTGTCATTTGTTCTTTCCACACATACGAGGCTTACAGGCCGTTCTTGACCTGCTATCCTCATTTTTAAAGGAAAGAACTGTGCGTGTTAAGTTAGGTCCTGTCCTTTCCGATTCTTTTTCTCCTGGTTCTAGTGTACCTCAAGGTAGTGTGCTAAGAGCCCGTTCCTGTTTGTGCTCTTCGTTAACGACCTCTACACTATCCTTCCGCCTGGTGCCTTCCTCTGCTATGCGGACGACATCAAAATATTCCTTCCCATTAAAACTCCTAACGACTGTGTCTCTCTCCAAAACTATATCCTTGCTTTCACCTCATGGTGCTCCTTCAGTTCTCTGCTTCTCTGTCCAAATAAGTGTCAAATCATCTCCTTTTCCCGTTCCCTGAGTCCTCTGATGTTTAATTATACACTCTGTGGTTCTCCGTTAATCCGTGTTGCGTGTGTTAAGGATTTGGGCATTCTGATTGACTCGAGGCTTACGTTCTCGAATCTAGATCGAACAGAACTCTAGGTATGTTGCGTCGATTAGCTTCTGATTTTCGTGACCTCGAATGTTTGAAGGCACTATACTGCTCCTTGGTGCGCTCGGCATCAGTGATTTAGACGCCAACTAGCAACACAGTTGAAAGAGTCCAGAGGGCCTTCACGCGGTTTGCTATTCGCAAAGTGTGTGGAGGTACTGGCTTGGATCTACCTTCATACCCGTCACAAACCCCTTCGCCTGTCAAACGATCCACTGTGGCGTGCTCTTCTTGCCTTTTATTCCTCCTCTGATCTATTTGATTTTTCCCTATCCTTAGATGCTTTCCGCGCTCGTCTCCATTCAAACTCTTCCCTGCCGACAGACCCTCCCTGATCACTCTCCTTTCCTGGCAGTTATAACTTCTGCTTTCTTGGCCTTACGACCTCTTAGGTCATGCCTGCCATATCTGGCTTACTAGACTTATTGTTACCGCATAGTTGGATAGTCAGTCCTCACTATGGGGGAACGGCCCAGATTAGACTTGAACCCCGATCCTGCCGTACACTAAATACTAAATACTACAATCCTTCTGAGCATCTTCCGCTCAGACGCGACTTAGAGGGTTTCATCAGTTTTGGCTAAAGTCTATGTCTCAGAGGTGCATGTTAGTACTGTGCTATAAAAGTGCTATAAAGCCTCAACTTCGTTTGGTACCATCAAGTCATGGAAGCCAGTAACGGTAGGCCAAAACCTCTTGAAGTTGTAGAACCAAGCAAGAAGTTTAACACAATATTTACAATAAAGTTTTACGATTGTTTAATCAAGAATTGAAAAATACATGAAATATTCATGAATATTGATTAGTAAAAGTATTCTAAAATTATTATAGCCTAATGTCTCTTATGTTCCAAAACTTTTTCTAACATCACTATGAGAAACCCCTAAAGAAGTGTTAGTACAAATATACTATAATCTTCTTTAGTCGACCTCTGGCTCGAAAATCTGGCTCGTGAGAAACCTTATGAAAGGGCAACTTTCATCCCTTCTTGTCTAGAGGAAATGGACTTTCACCATCGTATTTTCCACATCCCTCAACATGACCATAGAATAACGAACTTTGTGCGAGAAAGTGCTCTATTTTCCATGTTGGTGTTGTGCCATGAACTTCACGTACCACCGCCGTACTCGGAAAATGGGTCAAGCAATTAAAAAATGTGCCACCACGTTGTAGTTCGTCCATCAACGAGACATCGTTCTTGATGCTGCCCTGTCGTTCCATTTTCACTCATCATCGACGCATGACCAGTCCCCGGTTCATTTTCCTCCTGACCAGATGACACCGATAAAAACGATTAGAAAACCAGCGCTTCAATAATTAATCAAGCAATCTCAGCAAAGGTATTGGGGCTGTGAATGGGTCTAGTTTATAAAAGTTTTACACCAACCCATCTGGAAAGACAAAAAGACACACGCCTTCACACACACACACACACACAAAGACTTCATTCTACTTCGGAAATATTTGCAAACCAAAGATTAAAAGATCACAATAATATTACTACACGCTCAAGCACCCATCCAACCAGATATCCAGCCCCGAGGAGCGAAGGTTTTTTGGGAGCGACCAACAATTTATGGACCAACACAAAACCGCACACCCGAACCGTCACCACACCTCGATCCCCGGGGCGTCCGTCCGGGTCGTCCAATCGGTCGGGTGTGGATTGTGGATAATGATTTTCCTCCGAGCCGGGATCATACTTTGTCAACCAACCCATCCAGAACGAAGGCTGCGTGAATAAGCAGAAAAGGCAGTAGTCGATAAAGCTCACCCATACAAATACCCCCTTAAGGCGTTGCAAGAAGTTGGTTGCCCTTGAACAAAAAAAAAAAAAGGGAACTATTTGTGCAAAACTTGCGACGGCTACCGTCGGGATAGTTTTCATCTCTTTTCCTTGTGCTGCCATGTATCTTGTGTGCTGGTCATTTGTCGCACGATCAGGACGATGGCGAATCGCTACGGCAGAGGTTTCGTCTATCCGAATGTCTTTATTTTGTACCATGCCGCCCAACCATGAACTTTACGAGCCAGAAAAAGGGACTCTGGCACACTGCTACTTCAAGACCGGCCGGGCCTGGGATGTTGAAATATCTTATGGTTAACCGTGTGCCAAAGTGTGGGATCCAGTGCCGTACCCTGTGCCAACGGTATCAACAAAGCAAGTTTATGTAAAGTCATCATCGTCCGGCCAGTTTCACAACCGGCCCGTTTTTGCCACTGGACCACAGGCGGCGGTCCCATCGTTGCGAATATCGAGTGGTCGAGTGTGCCGCTTAAACGAAGCATTGCAAATGTAGGCAAAATTTAGCAGCACAATAGCCGTCCCATGTGGCCACTTGGGCACCATCGTTCGAGGCAACGCGCGGTGGAAAGATTTGCTCTCGGGCGGTACCGCAACCGGGCACAGCCTAAAGGTTGTGCTAGATTGCAAAATGATGACCACATTGGGCCATTTGTTGATGCTTGGACGGTGAGTGGAAATGTTGTCGGCGTTACCTTGGCGCTGATGTCACCGTAGAAAGTTGCTTTTAAGTAGGTGAAACGGGATTGGTGGAGGACTGATAAACTTCGTTGTTTCAGAGATGAGAGTTGTTGAAACCTTTGAATACTTACAAATCGTTTACAGAATTTTACACCGCACTAGGATGACTAAAATTTTGTGGATTTTCAAGTTCTGATGTAGGAGAACTTGGTATCTTTCGAGGAAGGTTTAGTAGAGAGGCGGCTGTAGATTAGAGACTGCTTGTTTTACATAAAATATATTTGCAACAGTCATTGGCATTTATTTCACGGTGACATACGCCATGCTAGACCGTTTTAAGTCATCTGTCCCATCTAAACGCTCTTAAAAATTTAAATTCTCATTAGGGAATCGATTTTTAATTTAATACTTTTCGTACTCTCTTCGGTTACAAACACATCAAAATTATGAGGATGACTTACATGAAAATTTTGCTTAAAACATGACGAACCGTGGCTCTGTTTTGCTACCACCTAGAGTCGCTTTTAACTACCAAACTCTAAAGAGATTAACCAAATCAATCAATTACAGCATCAAAAGTGTACTTAACTTTCATCCTTGCTCTGCTTGAAGTTTCCAAGTGCCATTCCAACTTTACCGGCATATCCATTTCCCACGGATATCATATTTTGCGCTACAGTACAGTGGTATAGCTTTCTCATTACTAAACACGTAATTAAGTTATTAAACCCTATGATTATACTTATTGCACAACAAGAGCACGTGATAGCCACTCCAAACCTAATCAAGAAATGAGCTCAAACAATTGTTGGCACACTGCATCTTGGAAATGGAAACACAACTGCACCACAACTATTGTCAAAACAAAAGCTTTTCGCTCGAATCAATCCTCAAAATCCCCAAATGAACGTCTCCATCTATTAATGACTTCCTACCGAATCAAACCGAGCATAAATCAAACCGACTGTTTGCGATTGATTGTACATTTATTTTTCGCTCCAGAGATTTTAGCCAATTCTATTCTTGCTGGGTGAACGAAATTGCACCACGAAACGCTCCTATCTGGCATTCGGGCGAAATCGATTTGAACCGTGGTTGAAATGGAACGGTTTGCTAAAAACAAAGGCCAATTAGCTCAATTGAGACTATTAATCACATCTAATGAACTATTGCCGATTATTTACGACCAGCAGACTCGTAAAAAGTGCGATTTGATAGTTGAAATGATAATGATTCTTTAGTGCTTCGGTTTTTGGTGCTCTGGAAGGTGTGCTAGGTAAATTTTTTTTTATTAAATAACTTTTACGCACAAGCATTAACAGAGAATAAAAAGAAACAAATGCTTTTATGTAGTATGAAGGCATAAAGAGCATTTTACAAATATGGGATCAAGGATCAGTTCCAGTGCATAGATATAATATTTTATTTATTTATCCGAGTATCCGAGGCACGACGCCGTTCAATTATTACAAGGTATTTTCATCTAACTGTCCGCCCTTTTCCTGGGGATGCTCGGTTACCAATCATAAAAATAAAACAACTAGAAAAGAACACATTTTTACACCAGTATGACACTTGTTGAAACAACAAAGCGAGGCGCATCTCGCTTTCCATTGCAAAACAACAAAACGAGCAAACATCTACTTTTAACATACCATCCACAACGAACCGCAGGGCTTAACCTACGTTTGTTATGGTTGATGCGTGCCGTCCGTTTTCGCTATCCTCTTTCGTATTCTGTTAGATGTGTACAGAATAAAATGTACATGCCAGTGCAACGCCACAAAACACGGACAAACGAAACGAAATGAAACTAATTGAACGAATAAAACATACACCACACTCACCACCATCAACGGTATGAATCTGTTGTTCCGCCAGGTGTACCGAGTGAACGCGGCAAAGCTTGTACTAAAACGCTTTTGCGTCGACTCGGTGATTCCTTTTGCCCGATGAATTGCTCACGTGTTGGTGTGTGGAAATGAATCTCGTCCGGCAATGTAGAACGGACATTGTGGAAAGCTTGGTTAGTAAATGGACAACTTCCATAGCAACCGGCTGTCGGTGGACAGTTGTTTCAGCAAACACCAACATGCTTCCTTGTTTCAGACGAGCCTTCAAATGGTATTTATGCATTGTTTTGCACTTGAAAATTATGTTTTTTTATGATATTTTTAAACACATGGTGAAGTGATGGAGGCGCCTGGTGGTTTGTAATATGAACTTAAATTGCACATGTATTTTTTATATGGATGAGCTCATTTCATTGCAAGTGACACTTGCCTTTAATAAAAAAAAACAGTATAAGTCTTCATGTGGATAGTTGCTCTGCAATGTAATAAAAAAAAAACTAAATATTTTTAGTACAAATATAGCAATACAGTAGGCTAGAAAATGGCAAAACGGTTCCACGAAAAAGCCAAACAAAAAGCATCTCAAATGCAAACAGAAAGGCAAACTAATTGCATTTCATGCGCACAAAAATTACAATTCAATTACTTTCGTTTTTACTAATACTCGTCACACTGGTGATCCGCTCGATGGAGACGCCTGGTAGCTCACCATTGACCTATTCACGAAAACGGCTTGTAGCGGAAAAGCTTTTAATCAAATCAAATTTATTTATTTCACATAGTGCAATGTCAAAGGGCACACCAAACTAGGTGTTCCAAATTAGATTCCCGTTTTGATCAAATCAAAATGATTGCGAAAACAAAATTGTTCCCTCGCTTGTGCAATACCGTACTGTTTGGGATGATTTTATCATACGGTTCAGCTGCCTCGGTAATAGAAATGTAATAAAGGATCCAATTTGGATTTAAAATTTAACTCTGCATCCTTTCAAAAGGGGCAGCCATTGTACGAGGCGCGAGGCACATTTGCAACAGCAGAAGGCATAATTGGGAAGAAATTATTTCTGGGAAGCAATCAATATGAAAAAGCTTATGCCCAAATTTTTTGTATGATTATTCGAAGTAAATGTTATTTGAAAATTTAATTTCTTGTCAACATACAATAGATGCGTAATGTAATGAAAGCTGTAAGAAAACTAATAAAGTTTTAATTTCCGGAAATACTTATTCTTTTATTCATTATTAGCCAGACAAGTTTGTAAGCTACGATCATGTTGGTACACAACAACCATTTGGTTTAGGTGGTTTGCTATAAATTTAAAAAGTAGTTCTTCGCCAAACGTGTAGCCCGGAGTTAGTTTGCAGCACATTTTGCACGCCGCATACATTAAATTGAAAGCAAGAAAAACACATACACATTTTGCTATCAGAATTTCTGCAGTATCGTGCGCAAAAAAGAACCACCGATTGCACCACAACGCAGCTGTCGCTGAGTAGTGTACATGAGTTTGAAATTGCTTTTGCGGTTCACAAAATATTGCTCGAGCGTGTTTTGCTACCTTCCGTTTGCATGTGTTGCAGTTTAATAATTCATTTTGGAACCCAATTTTTTTTGTTCACCCTTTGGTAAGCGTCCAAGCAAAGCTATAGCCATCGGCAACAGTTTTATACTAATTCAACTACTTTGTCGACACCAACCAATCAGCCAATGCTTCGAGAAACCATCAATAGTCCGGAAACCAATTTGAAGTGGTTTGAGGTTTACAAACAGCTTGTGCCTCGCCTATCACATCACGATCGGTGTGAGAAATCGAGCACAAGGTTGCTTGCTTTTTTTCTTCTCTATCTTCAACATGCTAGTTTAACTATGAAAAAGGAAAGCTCTGCATACACGCCCTGGAACAGCGTAAATCGAATTGCCATGAAATTCTATTCCCTCCGAAATAGAAGGTGCCACCAAGGTATGCTTATTGAATCAGCCTGCCTAACACCTTCAATCGGCAAGACTTGACGTGGAAGCAATCTGAAACATCACCGTCAATATGAGGATTCCTGCCCGTAGGTTTATTTTCGAACATATTTGGCACCTTCGACGCTGTACGGGCGCGCTGTAACGGGATCAGCTTTCTTGGAGCAACAAAAAAAAAGCGGACCACAGAACATGTCTACACACTGGAAATACTTCCACCCAACAGTGAGTGGCACGCACGTAAGAACTCGCAGAAAAATGCCTTCCCACAACCTTCAGCGCAAAGTGACAATGACAAGCAGTCGGAACGAAATAAACTTAAAGGCCACAATTCACGCCAAATTTGATGTAGCCCGGACAGCTGAAGTCAACTTGCGTGTGTCTAACCGGTTCCCGAACGGTTCCACGGAAACCGAAGCGGCTGGATGTAATGTTATTTTCCACTTTGATTGTCAGAAAGTTTGTTCGCTTCGCAATATTTTTTCCGTCTGTTGCGCTCCGGCGGACTCCGGACCTGTCATAGTTAAGCAGGATGTCAGATTTTGTACAATCACTTACTCAATCACACTGTCACAGACGAAAGGAAAAACATTTTACTTCTGTTTTGACGTATGTGTTAGGGGGCGGGAATGGTAAAACGCTTCAGATATTGTGACGTTTATAGCATTATATTCGAATACAATTAAAAGGTGTAAGAGTTTATTTATGGATTTGAAAAAAAAAATATGTCACCGATTGTAACGACCAAGAAAGATCCATTGCAAAGACACAAACTTCAATAATTGTTCAGTCACCAGTACAAGATGTCTTCTTTTGGGGTTTTTTTTTAAAGTTTGCATCAGTCTAAAGCCATCTAAGCACATGATGCTCTATTTCATTTGGAAGAGAAAATACATGGCCCATTATTGCAAAAGTTTAGATCCACATGATTCTCATCAGCTTCACATGGGTTTCGCGTTATCAAAACACAAACTTTTACGACCATAAAACGCTAACAGACGCGCTGAGATTTCATAATAGAAAACCAAAGAAAAAACAGCTCAAACACTGTGTGCCCATTTCATTCGACAACAGTACGCTGTCAATCGTATCCTGATGCAGAGCGAACGTTCCAAAAGCTTTCTTGAAACTAGCCTGTCAGGTCGAACAGATTAGTTTTTTTTCCTCCTCAATGTGCGCCCTGCCCTATCACGCCGTTATGCGTTGTGCAATAGTGCCACATGTCCAAAACATCAAACGCACTCCGGTCGCAACATTTCGTTACAGCGAAAGATGAACGATGGTGTACAGCAGCTGCACGGTGTCAGTTTTTGCATGGACCTGCCAATCATCAGCATAGGAAATATTGCAAAAGATCAACTGCACCAGACGGCTGTGATATGTGTGGTGTTGTGATTCATGAACAATGTTTTTTTTCTAGTAGATTGTACTATTGGAATTTAACCAACTTTTCCGGGGAAGTTCGATAAAACGAAACCAAATGAAACGGTGATTGAGAAGAAGCCCTCGGCCCCTATTGCCGAACTCGAGCGTTAGAGCAAATCTCTCACCAACGATAAATTGGTATTGAGGTCCTCCCGCAAGGTTTATCGGTAGATGGCGAAGAGAATTCAAAACTTGACGAGAACTTCCGTTCTAATGCATGTACTGGCAAGTCTTGAAGTCTCGTTTTTGTCTAGAAATCAACGCAGAGGTACGAGAATTCTGACCATGTTAATATCTTGGTTGTCTCAGTTATAGTATGTAACATTGTGAGTAGTATTGTTCTGAGAATGATAAACAGCAACTACAACGGTAACGATGCTCCGTACAAGCACGCACACACACACACACACAAACCAAAACCCTCCAAGAATGTCATTAACTTTCCATCGTCATAAAACGGCCGTCATTCCTTTGGACCGATTAATTACAGATTTTACCTCACTTTGATCTGCACCCTTTGATCGTTCGGGCAGGAAAAACGCTGTCATAACCAGCTGCTCTACAGCGGCAGAAAGCTCTCCTGTTCCTGCCTTCCCTGCACTGCATATCACACAAGCGTTTGCTATATAAAACTAGCTTTCCGTTGCATTTTGTACTCAAGTCCACAAACAAACCCACAGCACCATGAGACCGGAACGCATTCTTGGAAAACCACTGCTCCGCAAGTACTGGAACAAATTCTTCACCTTCACCGACACGGTGGACTATTTCAATCTGCTCAACACCTTCGGTACCGTGTTTGCCCTTCATTACCACGGTGAGCATCCGCGGTGGTCGTACAGAAAGCTGTCCTGGACAGTGTATCGCACGTTCTACCTGCTGTCGTATCTGTCCTACTGCTACAAAGCCTACTGGATGTTCAGCAACTGGGAGTACAGTACCGCTTCCGCTAACGTGCTCGGAGCGCTCGGGCTGTGCAGTGGTGCCCTACTGCGGCTAATTCTGGTCGAACTTAACTACCCAACGATAAGGAAGCTGCAAGCATTTCTGAACGATCGCACCTACCTGAACGAGGATCGGTGGGCTTGGGACCAGCGCTCCAAACTCTATCGCTACAACAATCGCTTTCTGGTGGTGCTTATCACGGCCATCACAGTGGAGTCGTTGTGTTTTCTCGCTCGCCTACTGCTGACTCGGCCCGAGTTTATGTTCCAGTACAATGGACGTGTTTTGGGTGGGCCGGCGGTACAGATTGTGTACGGAATGGTGACCGCCTGCTGGGGCATTGTCTACGTACTGTCGTTTATCGGATTCTATATGCTGTTGGCGGGCTTCCGACTTGAGATGCAACTGTTGGCTAGATCGTTTCAACAGTTGGAGGAGAAGCTGGTGCTAGATCACGCGAAGCTATGCACGATGGAGGATCTGGACGAATGGGCGTACTGGGACAAACTTCAAGCTGAGCTAACGGCCCGGATCAAGCGCCATGTGGTGTTGCTGGAGTAAAATGTTGCCACAGTGTTTGCGGTGTGTTTTTCGCTTTCGAATTCTAACGAACTTTAAATCTCTTCCCCAGAAATCTTCGTCTCTTTCGATCGATCGTAGCACCGTTTGCGTTCCTCCAGTACTATTGCACGTTCGGCCTGATAGCGGACTCGTTTTTCGTGGTATCCTTCGAAGGTTTCACCGGCTACAGTATGGCGTACGTGCTGTTTGCCTCCTTTCTCATCCTGGAATCGTTGCTGCTCTGCCGAGGGGTGGAAGATTTGAACGATTTGGTAAGCGTCTGAATAATGCATGCTGCGCGCACTGTTGTATGCATTAGAAATGCAAATGTCTTGACGATGTGTTTTTATCCCCCCCCCCACCCACCCCCACTAACCCCCTCCGCGT
>KZ061722.1:74041-103326 GCA_002091835.1 Anopheles maculatus | reverse complement strand
GTTTCTCGCTGTTTGTTTTGCTTCTAATGACAGAATCGACAGATTGGTACCATCTTGTATAATTTCGATTGGCCGAGACTGTTGCGTTTTTCCCTCCGTTACCGCCACGAGTACCGAAGCGTTCGGCGTACGATTCTGCTGGTGATTCTTCAGTCGCAGCAATCGTTACGGTTCAGCTACGGTGCACACGGCGAAATTTCGATGCACAGTTTCGCGGAACTGATGCAGAAGAGTTACTCCATGCTGACGTTTATGTTGCAGCTTCAGAACTAGAAAGAAAAAAAAAAACGTTACGCTACTTATTTCACACACCGGTTCCGGTTGTGGAGCCACGGTCAGTTAAACTTGATACTTGTGTTTTAATTGCTGTTGCGTCGCTTACTGGCACCGAGTGCACAGGGTAATTAAATTAAGCGAAAGTTTCTGCAGAAAGCTAGTAAAAGCACAGAAATAGCAACATTCTAGTAAGAGAGAAAACTTTACAAGACAAAGTTGCTTTTTCTCATCACTCAAACAATTGTGCACACTAAAGTGATTAAAATGGTATCCACAAAATGGAGATGAGAGCATTCGTAGTACACTTCATCAGCTTTCGTCCAAGCATGGGTAAGGTGCTTCATCCACATTTAATTCAATTAAAATACATTTGGTCTAGTAACGTTCGAGTCCGGGTGAGGTTGTATCACCCTTATGCAGATAGTATTTTATTGGGCAGACCATAAATATAAAAGCAATATTCCAGTGAGTGAGCATATCCATTCTTCACTTTCCCCAGCCGAAAGTTTTCCGTAACAATGGATGCATTGGCACTTTAACAAATAAATATCAAAGCGTCTAGCGTAAATTTGTTCCGCAGCCAGACAACACCGACATCCTTCTTCAAGCACACACAATAAAACGAAGAATTGTACCATTTGCCCATAAATGGTCCTTCACAAATGGTCAGACGAAATATTTCCCATCACATTCCGTCTGACGGATGGTCCAGTGTATATTTTCGGACCATCGACACCGGGCCACCAAGCAAAACCAAGCTCTGGCAACAGTAGTAGCACAAACAATTTAAGCCTACGATGCTTAGTAATTGAATTCAAATATTTACCCAGGAATTTATAATTTTCTGCCTCGTTTGTGCTTTCGTACAGCGTGCTGTCTTTCGCTACACACAGATCTTGCCTGTCCGGAGTTGCTTGGCCCCAAAAGCAGAAGGGTCGTCAAGTGTTACGTACTACACAAGTGCGCCGAATCTGAATCTGGTTGCGCTTTTTTTACCCCCCGGTCCGTCGGGGGGAGGGATGGGAAGCATTCACTGAGAAGGGAAAAATCGTGTGAAAATGGAGCGCCAGGGCAGGAAATTGATATTGCTGTCCGAAGTGTCGACGAAAAACGCGAGCCAAATTTCGATGGCTCGATGGTTTGAAGATGGTTGGGCAAAAAGTGACCGAAACCTGTTGCGAGCGATGAAAGATAAGCAGTTTTTGCTCCTTTCGTTTTCAGGTTTGCCTTTTCTGCGGGACACAGAAAGGATAGAGGTATTCTAGACAACAACGAAAAAGAAAGAACTCGTTAAGATAAGATGATACTTGCTTGAATGTAAGATAATGTGATGGAGAGATTGTATTCCCCCGTTTTGAGTACATTTACTTTAACTCATACACTAGCCGAAACTGCACACTGGATTCTTTTACAGACATAAATCTGCAGATCACATTCAACGCGATAAGAGAATACTATTCGCCTTTCACATGTCCATCCCATATATTGATTGCTCATCGTTCCATTGTTGTCTACCATCAATCCTTGGTCCTGCGTAAGCTTCACCGACCCCTAACTACGGTCTATGGAACACCTGCACACGAAAGGGAATATGTGATACGAGCACAGAATCACGTAAAAATGTATTCAGCTGAGCAGACAGTTTGCTATCATTATCGTCCTTTATGGTTACACCGTCGAGCAAACGAGCAAAGCTGGAGGAAGAACACAGCGCATGACGATTCTCCCAGGACGGAAAGCAGATAAACCAACAATTAGGATCGATTTATCCGGATGCAAACTTGACAACGAAGGGACAATTGATTCAATTTGTACACATCACACACCGGCCGTTGTGACGGAATAAAAATTATGTAATCCATTTGTTTTGTACGTGATTGATTATGACGATTGCTATAATGACCTACATTAGATCAACGTACGGTTGGAGTGACATTTCGGTGGCGTGTAGTATAAGTCAAGAAACGCAAAAATGAAGGAAACCTCAAGACCTGCAAATCGAGAGATCTGGGTGGAACCTCTGAACATTCTACACACTTACTAAACTAACGCATATGAGCTCTTTCAATATTTTAGCTTAATTTTATTCAAGTTTATTAAGCGTTTCGAGAATGTTTTCCAACATCAATTGCCGTTACTATCACCAGTAGCCTGTAAGATAGATGGTTTTGTCAATCTTCTCCTCAACTAGACGCAAGATATTCGAGATTTGCAGCTAGAAGCTTCAAGGACCTTCTTCCTGACACACGCTGTTGACTTAGACATCTTTAGTTTGAGACTCTTACAAACGACTCACCTTGCATATTATTATTATTATTATTTATTTAAAATTAACATAAAACATCTTAACAGTTACCTGGACGGACAGTTCGAATACAATTCAAAAGCGCGGCACGCGACATGTCTGGTTGATGATAATCACTGATAACGTTAAACTCACGGCACATACAGAGAAAGGGATCAGAGGCGCCGAATCGGGTTCGGCGATCCTCTACGTCGAGCAACGGCCTTATGCGGTGGGACGTATATGTTGAGGCCAGAGAGTAGCGTTGGGGAGTCGATCCGGCCGTCCAAAAGTCCCACAACAAATAACCTCTGGGCGTTGCAGTTACGCTGGTTCAGCGACTCGATGTCTAGTAGTGCACAGCGAGTGTCGTAGTCCATTTGGACCCTCCAGAAGCGCAAAGCGAACCGGGTGAATTTGCGTTGGACGGATTCCAATCGGGGCAGGGGACTAGCAGCAGAGCGCCACCATACAATAGAAGCATACTCCAGTACCGACCGTACCAAGGAGCAGTAAAGCATCTTGATGGAGACTGGATCCGTAAGATCACGCGCTAGTTGCTTTAGCAAGCCTATCAGTTGGTTGCCCTTAGTGACAACATGCTCAAGCTGGTCGTGGAAGCTCAACTTTTCGTCAAGGAGGACTCCTATTTCCCTAACACAGCTTTTGCGACCAATGAACGAACCGTTTAAGGAATATTCGTACACTAAAGGGCACCGCTTTCTTGTAAACGTTATAATAGCACACTTCTCGACGCACAGGTCAAGACCATTCTTTGAACACCATGACTGGCACGTGGAAAGAATAGGTTGAAGGCGTAGTTGGTCAGTAGTTGGTTGTGGATCGGCATGAACAGCTTTGCATATACTGATCTACACATCGTGGTTGAACAGATCGAACCTTTAGCACGTTTGAAGTCGTCCAAAACTAAGCTCCTCATTAGTCAAAAGTCAGTAGCGACAATAACATCATTGATGAGATACATGCAAGGGTTCTGGCTCCACCAATAAACCTGTGCATTAAAGCTTTGAACTTACCAATTCCAAAAGCATTTTCATTGCATTCCAAGAAGCTTTTCCAACCACATCTTCTTGGTAATCGTTAAAGGCAATACCAATGTGCACTTGCAATGAAAGCAATATTGCTGCCTCCATAAATGCTGCACATGGTATTCAATCGGCAAGTTGTAACATACAAGTTCATTGGAACTCTCTGTGTTCGTTCGAACGTGTTCCATCATTTAGCATTCTGTGTCTGTGTGTTTGTTTCATTTTGAAATAATTGATCATTTTTGTCATTGGAATCATTGGAACTAATGTGTCCTATCTGCTCAAAAGATTTACTGTAATTTCCGGTAATTGTCCACATTCTTCCACAATTAACACCCTCCTGGTAGCTGATATGCTGTTGGGTAATGGTTATCGATGTGCCTGGGTAGAGAAGGCATGTCAAAAGGAATTTTAAATGTTACGATGCGATTTGTACGTATGAAAACGACAGTATGGTACAATGATAATTCTATACACTTCACAGCAACGAACTCCCAAACCATTGCGCATTGCTCTCTCCCCCAGGTATCTAAGGCACTTCAAACAGCATAAGAAGCTTAAATCAACCGATACCGATGCACTTGGCCCAAGCGAAAGAACCTTCCGAGAAGCATTAACGAGCACTCGGTACGAGCGCACACTGTGCACTCAACGGCAATTAGCTGCAATGAGAATGTTTTGCGATTGAAATTCGATCAACACCGGTGCCGCACATTAGCTTCGATCGTCGTTTCTCGCACGAGAAAATCTGCAAAGAAACCTTACAGCTCCGAATGCAAGCAAGGGCAAATTGAACGCAAATATCGCAATTTAGTGCGTGGCACAGAACGTGAGCTAAATAGATCTCATTCATGTCTCGCACATCTTTAAAGCATATTGGTTTGCTGATGGTTCGCTCGATGAGGAGTGTGTTGTGATAAGAGCAAAACGTTTGTCCTCTGAATACATCAGCAGAAAAGGATGTGTCGTGTCGATTTGGCGTCGGCTAGTTGCAAAGACAGCAAAACACTCGAAGGAAGTGGCAGAACGGTGAATGAAATAATTAGACGTTCATTTTGGTGCTTTGTCGTTCGTAATTGGTAAGCATTTGTTGCGCGCTTGGAGTAATGTATTTTTTGAGCATGTTAATTGTGTTCTAGGAAGGAATTCAAGGAGCTGAATAAGAGTTTAATGTCAGTGTGGTGTCATAGAGATAGAAGTGTCGGTTTCTGACATGACAGTTATTCCAGTTATGGGACAAGTATCTCAAGAATTAGATTAGAAGACCTCTCGATGCTTAATACCTACAATGTGAAGAGAAAGAATATTTGTATTTTGGTAAAAAGCTAGCTTTCTTCCGATGTTAATGGAAGAAACTCTCATTTATAATGCATCATACATACACAATTTCTTATAGAACAACCCTTTGTCTATACCTCAGAAAAAAAGAAATGATTAACTTTCATGAAAATTATGCCGAACACGTTGTAACACAATATTTTCCCAAACACAGAGTGAAAAAGAAACGACCCTATCATTTATTTCCCGTCACCAAGGATTCTACAGTCACTTCCAAATGGCGGAGCGAAACCAAAACAAGAAGCAAGAAAAATTAATGGGCCCAACAGAAAAGGTCAGAAAAGACGTAAAGTTCGTGTGATAACAATTTCTTATCGCTCTTCAGCATTATGATGAGGTAGATGGTTCCTTCTTTTTTCCACTTTTTGAACGCCAATTTTAGCTGTGATCCAATCCTGATCCTCACTTCCCGGGGATGACAGCTGTTTTATCAAATTTCTCACAGTAAAGGGGGTAAAAGAGGCCAATTTGTGCTCCATTTGGCCTAACCCAATCTAGAGGTGTTATAGGATTTATGGTTTTCGTCCTCTAGAATATTCTATTTTTTGCTTTATAGCATCCACTACTACAAGCAGTATTTTCAATCTTTTAATGTTTCATGGTCTGCCATGTCTCCAGAGAAGTGTTGACCATTAGAAAAATACTTGGAAAGTAATTAAATTTCTGAAGATTTAGTTCCTCGTCACTATGGTAGCGAACGGATTACATTCAGCACAACATTCCTAAGAGTTGCCAACAGTCACCACTTACATCTCCAGTGTAATCTTTCTAATGAACTTTCTACCACTGCTTGCACTTAATTGAAGTGCCGTAGACGTTCTGTTGCGTTGAGTCTTTTGGAAAATATTTCCAAGAAAGATTTTAATTTAATTGAAGGAATTCATGTGCATTCATTAACTTGTTACTTTCATAAAACAACGCTAAAATGTATAAAAATCAAGTACAATAGTATGAAGAATATACTGCCTTTTTAACTATAAATAATTCATACATTATTAAAACCTCTCAGAATTGTTCATTATTTCGTGTACCAATTAAATCCTTTTCATATTGCAAAGCGTTAGCATTTTCATTTTCAAAAACCACATCAAACGTTCGCTCTGGATTGTTACCATAATTTGGTTTTAAATTATGCAAAAACAAAAAACGCGTCCAAACCTACCAACCAACCATTTACACTGACATGAAACGATATTCCATCGATGTTCCAATGCCTTCCCACGTACTGCCTCTCCCTTTTGATAACTCTCGCCCGGTCTCGCTTGTCATACAATTTTTGTCAATTACATCCCTTCACAAGTGAAAAACCCCTCTTTAGAAAGTATGGCACAGACATAAGCACCGCTGTCATCTGACAGGGACACTTGTGCGTTGAGAGCGCCACTCGAAAGCACGATTAAAAAGCCGTGTTTTATGCGTTTATGGAAGCTCTGTGCACAGCACGGTCATACGTTCTGTACTTTCACCTCTAAACTTTAACATATTTTCGAAAGAATTATTACACTGCATAAAAAAAAATGTTTCCTATATTGTAAATCTGACCATTGATTTCGGTCGACCTTACATTGACTTATCATTTTAAATAAAGCATCGAAAAACCATCGACGTTACGCATATAAATCACGGTTCCAGTAATATTTTCTCTGGAAAAAAACGAATATTGCTTCCCAAGTGGTTAAATTGAATCAGAATCACGTTTCACCCATATGCACGGCGGCCGTTGTTGAAATCTTATGCATTTTGCTGGTGCTGGATGCGATGCTGAAGCAAACACTCGAGAATCGAGTTTATGGTACACTCGAAACGGCGCCACTTTAATGGGTACTGGCCGTACTCCGTCCAGTGTTCCGTGTTTGTGTGGCTTGAATTTTCTGCTAAAAAAACGTTAATTGTGCTGTAGAATGCGGACTCTAGTGACTGCTTTAAATTGCCACTAGGGTTACTATTCTAAAGTCCTACAATCAAACCGCAAGAGGATATCTACAGAAGCGTTTAATTCCGATTGACTTATTAACGTCTGCTAGTCACGCTATTACTTTCGAGATAAGAATGGCGCTGCAAATTGACAGCATAAGAGAGTTACTTAAAGTTAAGAAACAAAGTTATTTTTTAGTACTTAACTTAACTTTGTAAAAAATTAAGAAAAATTCACGCTTCTGACAGTGCATATAATACTGGGGATATATTTTAAGAATAACGCATCAAAGGACCACCAATTAGGGGAAGGATAAAAATATATTAGTAATAGCATATGCCTCGATCCAAGATATAGACTTTGTCCAAAATCCCTCTGACGACGAAACCCTCTGAGTCGCGTTCAAGAGGATTTTTGACCCTTTATCTGAGAAAGGACAATCGAGGAACTGCTACAGTGTTCTCTAGCTATATGAGCCATAAAGCACAAAACGAACCAGATCTCATTAAGTATTCTTAGGCTGTTCACATGGACAGAGGAGGTTTCTTCTTCTTCTTCGCTGGCACTACAACCTCTGTAGGTCTTGGCCTGCTAGGAATTGCTAGCTCTCTGTGACTTAGTTATACCCGTAGCTGGATAGTCAGTCCTGCGTACGGGGAGGCGCGGTCCGCCGGGATTCGAACCCCGGTCCTGCCGTGTGAAGACCGGCGCCGCTATCGTATACACCACCGGGCCGCGACAGAGGAGGTTTGGTAGGTCCAAATAAAAATTGCGAGACTGTGAAATTGCCATATCCAGATGAACGATCTTGATGTACTCTTTTGCATCTTCACTTTATTACATTTTCCGGGTTTCGACCTATGTTGTTTGTACAAGTCTATACGGTGGACAAACTTTTTATAAGTATTCTTATAATACTGGATAATATTTGTGCATATTTGAGAGACTTTCCCGCTTTTTAATTTTGATCCTGCAAACTACTCGAGAAGTCTTCCACTTCCATGCGTCTGGGTGCCGTACCAGTATCGCTCTAATGCAAAAAGTTTATAACTATTTTAAACCGCATACTAAACTATATACTTCAAACTTGACTAAAAATTAGCTCCAATCTCTTCGCTCGTCTAAATCTCATCTTTCAAACGCTATCAAACGTAGACACCGGCTTACATGCAATTCATAATGCTTTTAAAATTCTCCTCCGTAAGTGAATCATTCTTCTATCCAAACGATGATAACTTACTCATAGAGCTGCTATTCCCATGCAACAAGCTTCCATTGTTCCCGCTCCAAAATTGAGCATCAAACATTGCTTCTGACCGTTCGCCATCCACCTTTCGCATTGCTTCGTGCCCTCTTACACAAATCAGTTGCTGCTCATCTTGCTACGTACTACTCGTGATCTGCACTTTTGCTCCGTAAGCATCAGCAGCAAGCACCGAAGACTCGCACAAGACGAAACCCCCCGTGGAGACGTAACGCGTGATCCGATTATAAATATATTCCACCCGCATGGCGGCTGGCTTCTTCGTCACTTTGCCGGGGCCACTGTCCGCCTTTAGTGTCAGGTAAGTAAATCTTCGTCTTCGTCAGGTGAGTTTCCATTACAAGGCAGCGCTCGAAGGAATTCTCCGGTACGATAAGCACATTACGGTAGATATTATGCGTTTGGTTCGATGCGTCCGATGTGTAGCATCCGTGTCCGATGAGGTGTAATGTGTAAGGCGGCACCGACCGCATATGATTGAGTATTCAATGCTCGTCAATAGGTTTGTACATGTGTGTGCTGCTGGATGATGGATTTCATGATGCGATCGATAGCTTAACAATAGTAAGGCACGGAACAATATCCTTACAGAGGATTTTCTGCCGATGATCAGAATATTTATTACTTACGCTGGAGCCTATTATCGGTGAAAGATTCAACTCGGAGGGAAAAATGGCTAGTACTACAATGTAGCGCTCGCTATGTCGGAACTTTTCTTTCAGGTGCGTTTGAAATCAGGGAACATTTTTTAATGTATTAAACAGCAAAGAAGCATTGTTTCACAGATTTCTTAACACCAACTCAGGATCTTCTCTTTATCGATATTTAAAAACTTTTCGTTTTAATTTTATTATCTTGGCCTCCCTCTAGGTGCTCTCTGTGCGAATCTCTTCCTGTCGCAAAACGCCATCCCCTCCCGACACAGGCATCACAGGCGCGGGCACGAACAAACCCGGCACAATACGCTTATCGCCCGTTTTGCACACATCTTTTTGCCGCATTTTGCATTCACTACTAACGTCAAATTATGGCACCAGTACGGAATAATAAGCGTGGGGCGCGTTGGCGCGCGCGTTTTTGAACGCAGCTTCTTGCCGTTTATTGAAAATTTCATTTCCAATTATCGTTGACATTTATCTGACCTCTTGTCAGCGCGAAAGGGGGTGCGTGGTGTGAGCGGGCAGGGAGAGGGGACAATGGTGATGCGATTGAATTCCTGCTCAATTTAACGTGGAGGCAAACAAGTGACACTCCCCCGGGTGCCAGAAGCGTCGTGCTGCGTGCTGGGAGTTGTAAATTTCCATCGCATTATTCAGCGTGCAATCGGGTTGTGTAATGCTTGGTTGCGAATATTTCGTTTAGTTTTAAAATTAAAGTTTTCTAATTTAAAACCACGATTCAAAAGAAATTACATAGTCCCGTACAAAACTTAGGTATAAAATTAGACTTTTTCTTGAGAGCTAGACCGAATTTCCAAATCTGTCACTTCCAGCAAGTCGATACACGCGGACCTAATATTTTCTTCAAAGATTCTTCCTGTTCTTAAACTATAGAAATATCTAACTACATTTCTCAAGCACAATTTTCTCTCTTTACTACAGTAACTTCAGTTCTTAGAACTGTTTCATTTTCCTTCCCTGTCAAGTCTGCTCTGGATGCCCTTTTATTGTGCGCACCTTTCGTTCAATCAAGAGCACTGCTTTCTCATAAACCCATCTATAAACACATCAACTGCGTTCAACTTTTGATAAAGGAAATGTAATTATTCTACCGATGTTCCCTCGAACGACGCCAGCACGCGTCCACATCTCGAGTTCTGATTCTCCCGATGGCTCTATTTTTATAGCTTCTTTCGTTTCGCTTTCTTTTCGCCTTCACACACACACACACTCACCCATCTGCTCACAAACACATTTAACGGCTAGCGGAAGAAAGAAGCTCACTTAAAATAGTACCCAAGGCCCGTCCTAAGTGAAATCAATAAAAGCAGTCCGGTTCGATTTAGAATGATGGATGATGTCATTCGGTGGCGCTGCTCCGTACATGGAACTAACTTTGTAGAGCTTTACTTTGGTCAGTTTGTGCGCTTTGCCTTGAGGAGAAACTTATCATTTCTCTGGCATCAGCAGAATATAGTACGTACGAGAGTAGGAAGGGATACTTAGTTTTCTGATTGGTATCAAATCGATAGGATCTCCTAGATAGTAACAAATCGAGAAGAAAAGATTTATTGCAAGAAAGCAGCAATTGCTTCATCTCGATTCTAGCTCATTATTTGCTGATTGTTTGAGTAAAACGACGTTACGAATAAACCAAAACTCTTTCAAAGGAGATCTTGGACATTGACATCAGAAAACAAAGGAAGTAATCATGGACATTCGGATCTAAAATTGTACTCCAAGCTTGGGGAAATGTTTCACAGAAAAAATATTCCGGTTATTTGAGATCTAGTAAAGCTATATAGCACATGCGAGGAAGATGTTGTAGTTTAACATAAACAAAACATTTCCTTTAGTATAGATATCAATATTTATTTGGCAGAAATTATATGCAGACTAAGATCTGTTCTGACATTAAAGAGATATTCATCCAACTATTTTAAATTCACAGTAAATGCTATTATTATTCTCCCCTAAAGTAGTGTTAACTCTCCAAGGCGTGACAAAAGGGTCAACCTCAGCAAACGCCTCAAATCACCTTCACACAAACGTGCGCCAAAAAAAAGGGACAATTTGGATCCTTCATCCATAATGCCAACTCGACACCTTCACAGTCGTTCCCAAAAATTGTAGTAGCTCAATGAACCGTAAATCGGAAACGACCGAAAGAACCACACCATTGGTACCGGTGTCCAACCATCACACACACAATGTGTTCACCTTTTCATCCGGTAGTCAGGCTGAACCTATCGAGAGTCCTGGCCCGATGTGACAAAACCGCATCGAAACCTCCGTCCTGAATGGAAGATGTAGTGAATAGCTCAACCATAGCGACCATTCCATTCATTGTACGGAAGGGGGTTAAGCGTACACATCCTCAACCTCTCCTCAACCAGGTGGGTTAAAGCCATACGGGTCGGTTTGAGGTGAGAGATGGTGATTGACAAACTTGTCACAGCAAATTAAAAAGTAGTACGATGCTGTTCGTCCATCGCTTTCAGGACGTGGATGTGTGTGATTTTGTTACATCGTGAGCTCAATGCATTTCGTTACTTGAGTCTTATTTCCCCAGGCAGAGCGTAAATCAAAAACAAACCAACGTGGATATACTAAAACAGTGAGGCGCTTGAGCTTGCATAGCATTTAACGATACTCTAACATTGTAGTCTCGAATTTTAGATATATAGTGTTTTTAGATAATATCCTTGACTTGATTTTTCCCTTAGCTATAGGATCAGCTATAGGATGTTCCAAAACGATACACAACTACGTTCTTGAAGTTCTACGTTCCAGTATACATTCTTGAAGTCGTGTCCACATCTTGAACTACTTCCAATATCTCCGACAACCTTAAAGAAGACAAACAATTTTGTGTTGTTATCATATGCCACCGCTGCCTTAAACATTGAATATTCTGAATCTGAAACCCCCTATAATCCAACATATTTCTTCTACCAAAACTTTCCATAATTGATATTTTATTATCCCTTCACCTCTCTTCAAAGTATCAAAAAACAAAAAAAACAAATTCCTCCTCCTTTAACAGATGCTCTGCATCACAAGTACCATTAAGAAATCATACTTCGTAAACAATATCAGCTCATCATCTTTACCATCTTGCCCAGCAGCACAAAACAAAAAGCACGAAAATAAAACACACATTCCAGACAATCTCATTAATTACAGATTTTCAACTAAATCCAATTTAACCGCCAGCCACTGCTCCACCATAATTCACCACCGTTGCCGCATCGATTCAACACCCGCAAGCAGGCCGGTACCATTCGAGAAAATCCATTTCCTAAGCGTATAACAAGTAACCGATCGCATTAAGTGTGCCGTTGGCTGGGTTTGTGCCTTTTTTGTCCTTCTTTGTTCCGTGCGGAAAATGCAGCCAGTTTAATCAAGCGCACGCGACCGAAGCAAGCAAACCGAACGCAAGGAAGAATGGTGTACCGAAAGAAACGAAAGTACATACTAACACTAAGCTTAATTCTCGGTCCAACATCATGTTCGCGTTGGGCCATCGGATGGCACATAAAAACGTATTGACAACCTCCGGCAGGTCTTTAGAGAAATTTGGTGGAAAAAGTAAAACACCGACGATCCGTCGTTACCGATCCTCTGTCTGCCATCACTTTTGCCCTCACCATGCAGCCACACACACAGTACACACACACACCCTTCGGGGCTTCTAATCAGCTTCGTTACAAATTTCAGCAGGCAGCGCAGCAGTTTGCGAAAGAAAGGATTCTATCCGCTTTTGTTCCGCGTACCGTGTTTCGGGGTAAACGGGAAGGTAGACTCGGAGCAGTCGAGAGGGGGGACCATGTTTGAGGCGTGAAATTGTTCCCAATCGTTTGCAGATGCGTAGATGCCAAGTAATGCGGAAATGATTGGCCCGTCACAGGTAAGCGATTTTAAAACTCGTTTAGAGGGATTAGGGAAGGAAAACTTCAAACATTTGAGCCATGGTGCGACATAAAACGAAAGTTAATGTTCAAAGCAGAGAGAGAGAGAAAGGAAGAAAAAGGGAGAGTAAATATCTTGTTACACTATAATGCTAAAATAATTTTTAACCTGAAAAATAGAATTGAAATGGACATTTGTGTTCTTCAAAGTTCTTCAAATTTAATAAGCAGCCTCGACAATACCCGGAATCCTTGAATGAGTTTACAAGATATTAGCTTAATAGTAGGTCCCAACAACCAGTCTACTGCTATGCAATTTGTGTCTCCTCTGTGGGCATTGATTTCACGCGAAATAAATGTCCTAATAAGCAATTCAAAACGATCTGTGAAAAACAATGTCTCCCACCAGGGAGACTAATACACAAACACTCATTTCGTAACCAGTGCCACGCGCTGTTTCGCGTCCAACTCACGTATTTCGACAGGTGTCACCATATCAAATGTGTCTGCTACCGTTTGCTTTTATTTTTCTCTAGCTTTCTCGATTATGTCCAAATGGATCACAGCTGCCAAAATCTCATGTATCGACCACATTCAATGCAGGTGTCTGCGCCGTTTCCCACCGGTGGGCGGATGGGAATACAGAGCGCAAAATAGCAAGTCGAAAAAAAAACACCAAAATTTAATATTACATTGCACCAGATCCAACATCCATCGGGGGGGGGAAGCGCGTATGGGTAAACGAACATTCCTTCCCCATCAAGCCGTCGAAAATTCAATTTGCATAAAAGGATTTTTTTGTCGCCGAGCGGAGAGAGCAAGAAGATCAGCAAGATTTCCGCCCCCGGGGCAACAGCTGAAAGCGCACGACACGACGCGGACAAAACCTCTCGGGGGCACACAGCCACAAACCCACACTCGGAGCGTCGCGTAACGTCTTGCTGGGGGGCCGAAACGGATCCTTGCTTTGGTTTGCTGGTTTGCTAGTTGTTAGCGGTTGAATGGAGCATCATCATTGGCAGTGATTTGATTTCCGTTGCCGATCTCTCAAAGGAGCGTAGAGTATGGTGGAGATCGCAAAAAAAAACAAACATCCCAAACATTGAGCGACACACACCACATCACCGCCACGGAATGGTTATGAAAATTTGATTTCAAAAACTGGTTCCACCACGGGTGTGTATGTTAACGCATGGTAAACTGCTTGCTGCTAACTAGGGACGAGAGTTTTGCCAGCTACAACACGTGCAATGTTTGCCACATTACGACTACCAACCACAATCATCCATAATTTAGCTTCCCGTTATCGCATCAGTAGGTAAATTTGGCATTTCGAGGTACCGGAACTCGTGGTACCAAAAAATCGAAACACCAAACAAAACGTAACACGCGTTAAACAAAGTTCGTTTTGAAACTTTCGCCCAGTTGGAACAGTTGGTGTGCGAACTCAATTACACATCGGTTTATCGGAACACATTTACAAATCCTAACCGCAGTCCTAAAACGAGAAATAGAAAAGTTTAAATGCATCTAATTAACCCACCTACCGATGCTTCAGCTAAGCTTGACTGGACAACTAATGCTGTAGCGTGTAGCGGAAGTAGTTTTTAGACTTCACTGCCACAGCCCCTGGTGGGGTGGTGCTTTTTGGTACGTGGATGTGGTGCATTTCAATATTTCACGTCGTTCCAGATGCTGTACAGTTTGATTGCTGGCTGGAGAGAAAAGCTTTTCCATTGCATGAGTATTATTATGGTTAAATAAGTTTTTGCGTTAGTTGAAAATATATTCCTAACTTATCTGGGTATTTAAATTGTGAAGTACAAAAATATACGACAGTATGAAACACCATTTCAATTACTACAACTTTCGGAACCATGTTAAATTTCTCAATATATTAAATTCGACAATCAAGCTTGTGTTCGCATACATCTGTCAACTCATTTTTCTTCATTAGTAAAAGCTTTTTGGATGATAACAAATAATTATAAGCCGGAGAATGACTACAAAAAATACGACTGTAAATAAAGGATTTTTAAATGACATTTTCGAGCACGTAATAAAGCTCTCGTCATCACACCATTGCGTGACCACCCAAAAGGAACTCCGGCACAGAGAGAAACAAAAATCTCTCATTTCCTTTTAAGTGGTTCCGCTCTGATATTTTCAGTTCCGCTGTCAGCTAAACGCCATATTTTCTAGCTTAATGACGTGAATTTAACGTTTCGCAAGCGTACCTATCTCTTTCGCCTCTATTTCCAGCACATTCGCGCACTCGTTTCACAGTCAGGCGGGCGGCTAAACTACATCACCGGTACTACGAACCGTGGAACAGTCATTTGAGATGATGTAGTGTTCCGAAGTCTCTATCGCAAATTGTACCGCAGCGCTCTAATTTAAAACCACATTCAGACGGAGTCGTCCGTTCGCTTCTTCCTCGCGGATAAGAGAATATTGCAGATACAGAAGGCAGGAGAGGCAGAAGAACAATACCAAAAAAAAAAACCTTGACAGCTCAAATGAAATAAACGCGCATTGCTTTCCGGAGCTCTTGAGAACAACCAAAACCTCCACCAACAATAGATTGCCAATCATATATATTCATTTGCGCTCACGTAAAGTTTAAATGGGGGAATAGAAATGGATGTAGTTGGCAGTATGAGAGGTAAGGACTTGTTTCATTTGCAATACTGATACATCCAGTTTACAAAACCTTTATCTAGACTCTATGTACAATTACTGTATGCTGCAGTCATTTTCTCTACCTTATTTGATTAGCAAATTGATGCTTAGTATATTCCATAGTACTCTCAGGAGTCAGTGTAGGCTGCCAATCGTTCATACTATAGCCTTAATAAGTACTCCTCTCAATACACTCTCCAAAGAAAGACTATTTTGGATCCTTATTAAAGACTCGCCAGTCTACGATGGTCTGGTTATGTCATGAGAATAGCACCAAACGATCCAACTCGTGACGTCCTTCTAAATGGACCACAAGAACAAATATTGCACGGTAAACTGAAACTGACATGGGTTGATGACGTTGACACATCCACCAGAAAGCCTGGGATATTGGATTTGGTGGATGACGGCTATACATCATGAGCGGTATCTAGCCGGTATTCTACAACAGGCCAAGAGTTCAGAAAGCATCACTTTAAACGTATAGATTCACATTATAATGTAATTGCTTTGACCATAACTTTCTAACAAAACCGATTTATTCTTAACATTGCTGTCCCTTTTTTCAATCGAAACGACTGCAATTACCACACTCTACCGAACGATTTGGTTCTTTGTGTAGTTCCACTTCATCTAAATGACGTTCCGACTTGCACAGAAACCAACGCAATTGGGTGGGTCGGTCGTACCCCACCATAAAACTCATTTCTTTCTCACCGAAATCGATTAACGAGAGCCATTTTCACGTGATGACAATAGCGTAGGAAACGGTCGACCACCAACCGTCGATATCACCATGGCAGGAGGTTTCAATTACATCCGGTCATTCGTACCAAAACTCGGCTCACCATGGGCTCACTGTTCGATCAGCGTAATGGGATTAGTTCGTCGTCATGATGGTGCGGATCGTCAAAGCAACCGATGATGGTTTTAGGCGATTAAAAACGGTCGGATCTCGTGTCGGAACCAGCGGTTCACGGTAAAACCGTTGTGTTGGGGATTGAACTATTCTTTTCTACCGGCATCGTATCAGCGTAATATGCAACGTTGTTTCTATATGAGTGTTCTTTGCTGTTCACAGCATAGCATTTATAATGTTTTGAATAAAAAATGATAATGAAAACCATTTAATTGGCAAAATTTGCATCTCACAACACACATAAAGCTGAACAAACTAAGCCAACAAGCAGAACACATGATTAACTTTATAACCCTGAAATTATGAACCTCTCTTGGGTTACAAACACACGCCATGTTTAACGTTGAAAGTGTATATGCTTCCGTATCTTAAGAATAAGTCCTTCTTTGTTACTGTAATAAACTTCCAGCTCTAGCACTGTAATACAAGTCTTCAACATTTCGCTCCAGTATTCTTCAGCAATGTTTCGTACCAAAACGGAACGGAAACAAATTAACGCGCTTGCCATCAACATGGCCACCACCATCATCTCCAACCAGCCGACTCTGCCAATGAAAACTCCCATCAACCGTAGCTGAAATACTATCCGTTCGCTGCCACAGTTCTCATTTTCAACGCCTTGGGTCGTGAAAGCAGACCCTACAAGATTTCAGCCTTGACCGTGATAAGGAAAGCGCAACACCCTTTCCTGCGCACACTTCTACTCTCCGGTTGACTGCCCCGAGCGGGGGATTTTTCGCTACATGTTGATCACCCCGAAGGGCCAATTTCTTGTTTCCATACAGCCGTGCCTTTCGCGACGTGACCGACCAGCACCATCCTATGCCATGGTTCCTGTTCCGTTGTGGCAGATCATTGCCCCTTTTCGGTACACGTGGGACCAATCATGGGCTCGTTATTGGACGTGACGCGCTCGTCTACATCATTCCGTAGGCTTTTGCTTTATTGCCGATACTCTCAGCCCAGCCAGCGTTTGATGGTTGGCGCTCGTGCAAAGACGAGTTTGCGTTTTACGAGAGGGAATAATTCTCGGAACACGAGGAAACCACAAAACCCCGGAAAAAGGTGGTTCTTTTCGTTTTTTTTTTTGCTGTTTACGAAAATAGATTACCACCGGTGCATTACCGTAGCGCCCGTGTGTCTGCATACTCTTGATGGTGGCTCACAATTAATCCTGCGTTGATGAAATTGGGTGCCAAAATTACCTAGCTGTTGCGTTGCGTTTGGCTAAGCCTATCGGTGAGAGCGAGCAATCGATTGCTCGTCCGCTGCGGGGCAAAGCCTTCGGTAACGGGAGATTAAATGAGCTTACGGAATTGATACGTTTTGTGAGTGCTGATGGTGTTGTACCGTAGCGTTGGGGATTCAACATCGATACGTTAAACGTGGATATGCTTCATACTTTCGTAGCACTGATGTTGCTACCATATTCCAGGACGACGATATACGTTCAAAAGCAATATAAGTTTAGCAAGGCAAATAGCAAGCATAATCTCATTGAGTTGACATTTAAGCTTAAAGAGTACCAAATGACGAAAGTGGATTTGATATTGCACCACACAACAGCATGCCTGGTCGATGTTCAAAGCTATAGTGGACATACACACGGGTCTGTCTGGTCAGCTTGGATAGCAAGTAACAAAGAACTGCATTAGCACTACGCATAAGTAAGCATAAAAGGCCATAACCAACAACGTATAAAGAACGTAATGAGTGTAGACGAAATCTTTTTCCCCGAAAATAGCTTGATATACAACATGAAACATTCATATCAACTTACCACATCACTTCATGCCGCGATGAAGGACGGTACGTAGGCGTACCTAGCCGAAATTGCGATGCAAACACTTGACACTATGAGGCACTTAGTAGGTTAACTCTCTTAACCGTACCGGTTTTACTGCACGGCACATCATAACTTGGTTGTGACACAGATAACTTTATACCTACAAAAGATGGAAAAAGGTAGCATTAAACAAGTAGCAAAGGAAACATTTTCTGAATGATTGGTGATTCCAACCAACGTTCAACAACCGATGCTTATAATTACCATTTCAACGCACTGTAGACCACTTTCCTGGAACGATTTCAAAAGAAACTACTAAAGAATAATAAAACATGATCTTATAACAACACTATTTCACTAATTCACCATCAACTGGTAAACACTTGTGGAGCACTACATGAACGCTACACGACTGAAAACTGATATAACAAATTCACCATTCACTAGATCGGCTTATCGTTCCCATACGTGACACGCATTTCCGCACTTACAATTAGAAGGAAATGAAACCTCCAAATACGAATAATAACACACTTTTGAACATTTTTGAATAAGTTAGCACAAGGTACGCCACGCCGATTTGATTTTTTTACCTTTGGCCGATATAAACAATGGGTGATTTGACAGTTCGATCTAGTGAACAGATGACAGATCGTCAGGGGTGCTCAACTCAAAACTGAACAAACACGACGCGACGGTGTAAACAATTTGCAAAAATTATGAGTATGTTTAAACCATTTATCAATTTATTTGAGAAAAGATCGAATAAATGCTTCATCATTCCATAAGAATTGTTCATAAACTTCCGGCAGCAAAAGGATGCTGTTTATGTTTCAAGGCATCACCCGCAGGACCGATTATAACTTGAACATTAATTAATACGATTTAATTCGGCTCTCACTAGCAAGTTTCAACCGAATGCCCCCCACGGGCAGAGAAAGTAGATAAAATTCATTATAAACATGATTGATGATCCGACACCGCAATCAAGTTTATGCCCCATGGCTATGCAAAATCACGTTTTCTGTGCACGTCTTTATCAATTCTATTCTACGAAAAAAAAACACCCACCGCTGATGCCGCCCAATACTTACCGCCTAGGGGAGCACGAAACTGAACCGTATTCTTATCATTGTTTAGTTTTCCCGTTCGAAAATATCTCCACGAAACACAATAAAATACAACCGAGATGGGTATCATTTGATCCTGCCTGTGGCCCCGAGCTAAACAAATCTATTGCCATTTCCACAAAGCAAACCAACAAAAATTGATCACCAACCGTTCATCAATTTAGGAAGGAATAAAGAAACAAACACAAAAAAAAACAATACCAATTGTCAGAGCGCACCAGTACGCCGAAAGGGAAACGCAAGAATTTATCGCTGTACAACAACGGCGAGCGACCCACCCCGAGATGGGAAATGGGACAAATGTTCAACATTCAATTGACGACACTTTTGTCGCACACTTCCGCATCATAATATTTACGAAGCAAGAACACGAACACCAAGTACTACGGCGGAGATTCTGTACATTTGTTCGGGCTTCCATTGTTACATCCGCCAAATTATAGCCCTTTCTCTAGCGCCCGTGCTCAATGTCCCGTAATAATCGGAAGAGTTTATGGCGCTTAAAGCCCGGAAGCAGTGACGAAAAAAAGACACACTTTGTAGGGGTCTTTTTTTGGCTATCTGCGAGAACATTTTTACGATCAAAATCGTAACATCGCTAGCCCTATCGGCGCTTTGTCCTTTCAGATTAAAGTCTGCGATGTATGAAACGTTTTAAAGTTTAACTTCTTTTACACATTTCAGGAGAATTATAAATAAAATAACAAGTAAAATTTAAACAATAGATATATCTGCCTGATCGATAAGTCATCCAATGCGCAAAATCCCTTACAGAAAACTTAAACTCCTTACATAAAGACTTAAAGCTCGGAGATAACACCATTTTCATCGCACGAGTCCCACGGGTACCGTTCCGATGCGATGTCCTGAAATTGACCGCTACGCTTGACCAACGAAGCATCGCCAGGGATTTGATAAAGCGATTTATCTGATTAAACCCGTCCGCCACCAACATATGGTACGTTTTTGAAGTAGGAGATTCGCCAGCGTAAAGCGAACGTTCGGATGAATAAATTAACATCACTGCTCAAAACCCGACGCCTCCCGCCCGAAGGTCGTATGGGACAGGACGGTTAGCAGCAACGCCCACAACATGTGGTCAACAGTTTACCTCGAACCTAAACAAACTCCGTTCAATTTGTCATTTATATTGTCCACGGTGCCGTATCGGGTGCTTAATATTAACATCACATTTGAAGTGGACAGATTTTAAAGGTTGATAGACCACGTTAATCCAATAGAAATGATTGCCAAATTTTAAAGCTATTTTGTTCCTAAAATCCTTACCAATAATCAATCTTTTCGACTTCTGAAAGTATGCAATATCCTTTCGTTAGCAATATTATATTCAAAGAATAAATGTGTTAACTTATTCATCCGACGTAGTCGCCAACAAATGAAAGTTAGTACCTAACAGATTAACAGCCATTTTGTAACTGATATTGCATACCTCTAGGCGTATTAAATTGAGAAATAACTCCTCCGTGCACCGTCGCGAGCAAACATTCACAGAGCAATTAGGAACGCGTAGAAACGCAAATTGGCTACAGGAACGTGGTGCATCCATGCATGTCTGTAGTTTAATGAAAATTCCAGCAAACATCCGTACACAATGCAGCTACTATTTGTTTCTCACTATCGCAGCGCCAGCACAACCGTTACCGTCTTGAAAATCTTTCGTTACAACCCAGTGTAAACAATGTCTATTGGGTGTTGTTGTCTAACGAAAACAACAACAGCGCCAGCCAGATTTAACCATGCGAATATAGAGTTGCAGAACAGCATAATAACTGTCAGCCGGCGAGAATAGTAAGGCACGAGTCAAACCACCTGGCATGCCAGTGCCCGGAAGCGCCAGTGACATTGTCAACGCACCAACCGGAGCATGTTTTGCAAGCAATCCGGATAACGAGAAGCAACCATATTTCTTACACAGTTGGTGTTTGTATTGCCCGTGCATCGTGATGTCCAAAGTGGCGTAATAGATTGGCATCTTTTAAGCCGCCGTCGTGCACTCGGTTCGAGTATCCGATTGCAAATGGTACCGTGCCATTGTTGGGGCGTCTGTGCTGCTGTGCGAAGAGGCGGCTTTCAAGCGGATCCATCATCATTACGCTCAACAATGGTCGTTTCCTTGCATTCTCGAGTGACGTTCGGTAGGTATCGTGGGGGAGCCGGTGGTCTGGGCTGACTGTTGTCGTTATGCTTTTGGCAGCTTTCTGCTTTCTGCATCGAAAAGCGGAAAGGAATTATCATTAGCTAACAGCCGAACGTCTTGTTGCCGGTTGACGGGAAACAAATGTTCATTGGCACTGATACACTCGCTGTGAGCTGTTCTCTCAGGAATTGTGTTCATTTCACATTTTACTACACATTTCTATTACAACCTACACACATGACTAGTTTCATTCGTATCCGCACTGTTTATGTCACGGTTGGGAAGGTATGCTTTTCTGCGGTGTGAATTAAAGATTACAAATTTTCTATTTGCTTCCCGAACTCAACAGAAAAAAGGTGGCGAAATTCATGATGCATTAGTAACAAAATTAAATGCAACCCAATCAATCGAATCGCATAGGACCAAGCGTAGAAAATAAAGCTAGTAAATATATTCATCACATCCAACATCATGACTCGGCACGTACCACAAATAGCTCATCACGCATCATTTTCCAATCGGTAACGATTCGCTTGCCCGAATTCAAATGATCCTAACGGGCTTAATGCTTGAACACGTAGGCTTCCAAATAAGGCAATCAGCAGCATATTGACATCAGCAGCTGAAAACACTCACATCTCAGTGGGAAAATAATACTCGCCCACTCCAAACAACGGCCCCCTTTGCCACCAGTTCGTCCAGAGTGCTGGACGAATAATCTGTCTACAAATAGCTTTTCTTTACATAAGAGATTCAGCAGCTATTCATTGGTGCCATGCCCATTTGGTTGACCTGTCCATTAGCCAATTGCTTTACGCAACCGATTGTGATCGAAATTGAGCACCAGCAGCAGCAGAAGCAGCAACAGCACACGAATTGTTGTGCTGCTCTCATCGATATTCATCGCACGAAGCTTTTGCTCTCACTTTGCGTTGCTCTCGGTCTAATAAATCACACTATTGGTGTGATGTGAGAATGATTGCCCCATCTTGGATGGAATAAAGTAAAGCAGCGTGCTATGTGCGATGTCAAAATGGACATTCAGCTTCACTTGTCGTCATTGGAGTATGTTTCCAGCTTTGTATTCAATAGTGTTGAAATTTAATATAATCTTACAAAGTTGCTATCCACTGGCGGGAATATGTGTGCTCTATTGCGCCGGCAGATAGGCAACCCGTGTTGCACCTTGAATGAACCAATTTCCTTTAAGATCCAGGATGCTGGAAGCTTTCCAACTTGCGTACTTAATCAAAAACTCCATAAGTTATCATTTTAAAGGATCATCAACCCATCCAAGGTTGAAAAATGTTATAGTGAAACTCTTTTGAAGGTGTTTTTGCAAGAATACTGTCTAAAGTTATGCTTGCCGTGACTGATGGTTTTCGATATGCTTTCTACTGTTTCTTTATTTTGATCCTATTATAAAGCAGTTTTCTATGTGTACCATTAATTAAACAACCAATTCAGCGCATGCAGTGCGCGTCTGATGAGGGTTTGACAGGGGTCTTACTAACTTGTCGCAAACAGGGAAAGTAGCTAAACAGCAAAGTGTAAAACGAATCGATGCTTATCAGAGGAACTCATTAGCAGAAGGTTAAAAATGCATGAAACAGCAAACAAAAACAATGGTTCCAAAACAACAGCAAATTCTCAACTTCTTCACTAAGCTCATTTAAATAACACTCCACGGCGGGGGTATTGGGTGGAACTAAAACTGAAAATGCCTTCCTGTCACCGAACGAACCCTTGAATCGTTTGCCTCGGTCGAAGGATCTCGTACCGCGCGAAGGACAATTATCTAGATGGGAATAGTTTTAATTGCAATTTCTCATCATTAAGAGCTTTCACTATTCCGCGTCCATTGTGGTACGGGTTCGCGCGTCGCTACACTTACCGAAGTTAATTTTTGAGCTCCTTAGAGTGGTCCGCGGCCATCGATAAATCTTTCCGTAGTTTCGAACAAATTGTAACACTTTGTAAATTTGTTGCACTTAAAGCGGCTTTCATATGCAATGCTTCTTAATGTGAGTTGAGTTGGAATGGAGTTCTGCTAGTGCAAACAATTGAAGAACTCCATCTCGATTCGCTCCATTCAAAGTACGTAATGTCTATACGTCACTGGAAAACAAAGTACTTCAACGCACACACGCTTTAATGTATCCTTCTTCAGACCGGGCATAAATATCTGGAATAAAAATCTTTTCCGTTCGCACTAAAACACGATTCCATCCTTCACTGGAAATAGAAGTAAATACACACACACACACACACACGCGCGCCGTTATCTCTTCACCACGAAAGCTATAAAGCGTCCCACGGGTAGTGGAACGAACCATACAAAAAAAAAGGGGCATCAGGAACAGTAGAGCAAAAAAACTTATTACAGCTCTCAACGACCGAGTCCGAGCGAAAATGGACTTCTCGTGGCTAAGTTTACCACGACTTCCTTCGTCATGTTGCATCACCGCCACCACCACCCAATTCACTGCTCCGTGGTTGACCATGTGAAGACTAACTTTGTACATGGAAAGCCCTTCATTTTGTGATGGATACGTTCCGGAAGACAGTGAACAAAAGAACACATCGTGTTTAATGGTGAATACGTGTTGATTTTCCTTTCCGAGAAGTTTGTCCGCACAAAATGTTCCGTTCGGGACGGGTGAGAGCCAGACAGAGAAAGAGAAGGAGTGGTACAGATAGGTCAAGCAATTAAAAATATAACACGCTCACTAGGGTACGCGTCAACAGGGTGCGCTGTTTTCCCAGAGCTTAATATCTCAGTTCCATTCATCTTTATCGTGATTAGAGCGCGAGCGAAGGTTGTGAATAAAATAACTCTCGAGAGTATGACCCAATACCTACAAGATTCTAAAAGTATATTGAAAAACTGAGCTCACAAATCACATCTTTCAGCTTACTGATTCAAATAAATGTGGTAATACGCTACGGTATTACAAGCAACCTTTCGAAAGCCACAAATACAAACGATCATAATAATTCTTCCATATTCCCAAAACCTTCATCTATTAACATGGTGCCACACTATTCGAGGGGGTTTTTTGGGGACAGAAATTTATCGACTAACCCCAAAACCACACACTCAGAGCGGTACGTCGAAGGCGCGCAGCTGGTGTGGTTTAAGTATAATGATATGCTCCAACGAGCGTCCACCGGGAACCATTTGACCCACCCAGATCTCGGCTAGAGATTGAATATTTAAACAAAGCAACAATGACGCACCGGAATGGCCATAAAAAACTATGTTTACAAGTGTCGGATGGCACAACCATTTAGATACTTAAATATATATTGTCCTGCGTCATCCATTTGCTTGGAGAATAAACGATTATTTGGTTGCAGATGTCTTAATTTACGGGTTTGATTTTGCCCGAGAAATAACTGACATTATACCTCCAGTGTTGCTGTTGATTCTAGTTTTAAAGTGACACCTTCACAATATCCGTCCGTTAAAGCTTCACAATCCAGCTTTCAACGAGTTTCACAAATTAAAAAAAATACTAATAAACAGCTAATTTACTTGTGAACTTAATGAATTGCGCTCCAAACGTGGGACGGAATTCACCCTGCGTGCTGGATGTCATACAAAAGCTGTGCAAATGACAGCTATCGCCCACCGGTTCGGACTCCCATGGATTGCAATTACGATTGGGGGCCATTTTTTCTGGTTCCTTTTTTTTCTTCTTCAGCGAAATAGAAATTTTATTAATTTGAACATAAAACCGTTCATTTAGTAGTACTGAGAATAGCAGAGCAAATTATACTGTGGATGCCCGGAACAATTTGATGATTGTAGAAACATTTCCAGTTCAAGGAATGTGCTTGAGTTTAACGGTATTTGAATGGAAGTAATTTAATAAATTTAAATAAATATAGGAAAAATTACAAGCTTAGCAAGAAGATACAAACATGTTTAAGCTGGAAAAGTTTTCATACTACTGTGCCTCACTTACTTACTTATCAGGCGCTACAACTGCTTCGCGGTCTTGGCCTGCTGCAACAATCCTCGATACCGCTCACGTTCTAGCGCCGTCGTCTGCCAATTCATTATCCCGTCCGTTCTGGCGCACGCATCGACGCCATCATTCCATCTCATGGCTACTACGCCTCCTCTGTCCATGTGAACGGCCTAAAAGGTCTCTACGGTGCCATTCTCATGACATGACCAGCCCACCGGAGCCTGGTGAGCCTAATTCACTGCACGATGGTGAGTTGACCGTACAGCTCGTAGAGCTCGTCATTGTAGCGGCTCCTCCATTGTCCTTCCACACATACGGGGCCAAAAATCCTTCTGAGCATCTTCCTCTCGAACGCGGCTAAGAGGGTTTCGTCAGTTTTGGACAGAGTCCATGTCTCAGAGGCGTATGTGAGTACTGGGACTATAAAGGTTTTGTACAGTCCCAGCTTCGTCCGTCGCGACAGGTATTTTGAGTGGAGAAGCTTCCTCAGGTTGTAGTATGACTAGTGCGGACTTTTGACCCCAGATAGGTGAAGATTTGGACGACTTCTAAGGTGCGATCACCTATCTGAACATCACCAGTGCGTAAATCAGTGTTTTTTAACAGGTCCACCAACATTTTGGTTTTGGCCTCGTTGATCTCTAACCCGAGGTTCAGTGCCGCATGCTCGATCCTTTGGTAAGCTTCTGCTACATAGGAGAGCCTCAAACCAATGATGTCTATGTCATAAGCGTATGCCAAGATCTGGAGTGACCTGTAGAAGATGGTCCCCGAAGTTTCCACCTCCGAGACTCGGATGGCCCTCTCTAGCGCCAGATTGACTAGAAGACATGGAAGCCCGTCTCCCTGAGAGGGCCCTGAGAGTTTTCCATCCACCTTCACCTGGCATGTGATGTTGGTCATCGTCATACGTACAAGCCTGGTAAGCTTGGCCGGGATTCCAAATGAGCTCATTGCGTCGTATAGTTTTACCCTGGCTATGCTATCGTATGCGGCTTTAAAATCAATGAAGAGACGGTAGGAGTGTAGCTGCTGTTCCGCCATCTTCTCGAAGATTTGCCGCATGGTGAATATTTGGTCAGTGGTTGATTTTCCGTTTCGGAATCCTCTTTGATAGTTTCCAACTATCTCTTCAACGAATGGGACAAGTCTGTCTTGTATAACTAGGGAGAGAATCTTGTAGGCGGTATTCAAAACCGTAATGTGCCTCAAGTTGGAATCAAATTTAAAACCAAGAATCGATTTATTTCAACCTCTTTCCAACACACAGACAAACACTGTAGACATTGAACTTCTCCAGTACATGTAAAAGAGGTTAATTCATTTCACGCTGCCTTCCTTTCGCGTCGAAAGAAACCCCTCCGTCCAACTCTTGCTCCGTCATAGTACGGAAAGCATCGGTTTTAATTACTGCTATAAAATTTATTTACGCTTACCCGACGCTTCCACTTGCGTGCCCTCGCCAAGTCGCTAAGAGCCACTTCATCGCTTTCGCCGTTCTTTCAATTGTCAGCTGCAGTGGTGCCCTTGGCAACGTAATCATCATCGCCGTCGCACTGCCGTCTGATTAGTGCCGGTACCGTGCTGTGTTTAAAGTATCGTGTTCGCCAGCCGAACGAAAGAAGCTCATTAGACAGTGACTTCACACGCGTTTCGTTGCGTTTTCACCATAGCGAGCTAATGAGACGGCACATTTTGTGACGAGTTATCGAGAATGATTATCTGCTTTACACTTTACCTGTCAAACCGCCATAAACTTGTCTACTTGAGCCATTTTTTGTATGAGTGTTATATTTACTCAAACAAACCACAATAAATCATCAAAAACACGCAACGCACTGCCATAAATTTCAATTAGCAACGAACGAAACCAACCAATATTTGTTCAATATTATTAACGTCCTCCCGGCTGGTTTTGGGCCCGCTTCCTGCCAATCAACATTGTTTTGTCGGAAATCGAGAACCCTGCCTTCCTTCCCGCCCCGGAACGGGAACACTTCATTTCCCGTATCTAGTTCACTTGAGATCAATTTCCTATCGCACCTCCAAATATGGCCGACGACGGTCGAACGGTTTTCTTTCACTGATGATACAGTGGCTACTTCCGGTATCGACATATCGATGAGCTGTCCTCTTTTTTTTTTCTTCCCCGATACCATCTAAACGTTCATATCAATTACGAACCACCGTAGAGCGAATGTGGCAAAAGTTTACACATTTATTATGGATTGTTTGATGAGCACGATAAAGCATTTGCACTCCGGAATCGGGTCGTAATTTTTTATTTATCGATATCTTTGACCCTACATTCTGTGGTATGGTCTCCTCGGTGATGATTAAGTTATTATTTTTGTTTCTTCTATTTTTAACCGTAGTTCGATTACAGGATTATGCGAAGATTTATATTATATCGTTTTTTGTGAAACACCAGGCGTCTCCATCCAAGGGATCAATGAGAACCTTAAATATAAAATCTAAATTTTTAGGCCAGCTTTTGTTCAATGTTCGAGAAATCTTACGGCTGTTCAAGCAGATCAAGTAAAACGTTCGACAGCGTTTTTAAAAGATTAAATGTGCAAAAAAATACTGAGTATAATCTGCAGCTAGATAACTACTACAATAAAAATGGTATATTTTTGCTCTTTTGCCTATCAATTTGATTGCAGATCTAGCCGCATTTCAACCATAAAATTTCTAAACACATGCAGAAAATATCAACTATCGTATCGTTATCGTAATCCATTTCACCAGGCGCAACAAACACAAGGCACCAGGCGTCTCCATCATAAGCTTCACTAACGACCAGGCGCCTCCATATATTGCTTGCAGTGTAAATATAAACCTTTTATCTCTTTATAAACATAAACCTACAATGTTTTTGTTCAATTATGAATATAAAGTCTGATACATGTGGAATTAGTGGAAAAATGATTCATGTAGTAATGCGCTTTATTTCGTCCGTTCTTCACCGCGTGTACTTTTCAACTGCCTCCTTTTCCGTGTTCTTCTTCGTACTGACCGCTTCTGACAGTGCTGCCAGATTTCGCACGCGCTGTCACCGACACAGGGTGATCCAATTCCTACACGGCCTTTCCTGACCCTAGAATTCACCTGAATTTGCCCATAATTTCATTTGATCAAACGCCGTAGTTGTTCTTGTTGGTCCCTCATCTTCACTATCTAATTTCAACACCTCGCACCGGTCATTTGGCATAATCTTCACGATCTTATACGGGCCAAGAAATTTCCTTTTAATCTTTCTTCCAACTCCAAATTGCGTAACGGGTATTGCTACGATATCTCCTATCTGGTATTCGCGATTTGGTTTGCGCCGTAAATTATACGTTTTACGATTCTCATCTTGAATCCTTGCTATGGCCTCACATGCTAACTTCCTTAATTCTTGTCTTTCGTCTGTGAACACTTTTTGAGCTTCTTGTTGCAATATATCATAGATCCGAACGTTTTTCTTATCATTCATTTTCACTCCTACCATTAACTCAAAAGGAGTCATTCTAATGGATCGCTGCCAACTGTTATTGATCGCCGTTTGCAATTCATTCACGAACTTAAACCAATGTTCAGGATTTTCATGTGACAACTTTGCTAACGTAGGTATGATAATTCGATGCATACGCTCAACCTGACCGTTTCCTCTTGGTACCCCCGTAACCACGTGATGTAATTCAATATTAGCCTCTTCGCAATATTTGGTAAACAACCCAGAAGTAAACGCAGATCCTCTATCGCAAATTATCCTACGAGGATATCCAAACGTTTCCGATATTATCGTTAACTTTTTCATAACTTCTTCGGCATTAGTGGTTTTGGTCGCAAATAGCCAAACATATTTTGTAAACGCATCTACAACGGTTAAAATATAATTATAAGACTTGCGCGTAGAAGGCATGGGGCCTAGGTGATCGACATGAAAGGT
>KZ061722.1:18361-71291 GCA_002091835.1 Anopheles maculatus | reverse complement strand
AAGGCACACTTTTTCCAGTTAAACTGAAGTCCTGCTCGTTGCGCTACCTCTAGAACACGACGTAAAGATATCAGACCACGTTCCTCGTCTTGAGATGGTATAATGATGTCATCAACAAACGCCATCACGGTGCCATCCATTATCAACTCCTGAAGCGCAGCATCAATGAAGCGTCCAAACGCACTTCCACTGAGACACAAACCAAACGGAGCACGTAAAAACTCAAACTGCCCATCGCTCGTCACGAATGATGTATACTGACGACTTGCTTCTTCCACCTTGACGTGAAAATACGAATTTTTCAGATCAAGTACACTGTACACACGAGCATTAGCCAACTGATCGATCTGCTCTTCGATATTAGGCATCGGATAAGAATCTCGTACGATCTTTTTGTTAATCTCGCGATAGTCCACACACACTCGATGGGATCCATCCTTCTTTGGAACGACCACTACAGGGCTGGCATACGGGCTTCGCGACTTCTGGATTATCCCATCATTTAACCATTCGCGAACTTGTTTCTTAACCACATCCTTTTCTAACGGGGCTAATCTTCTTGGCATTGAACGCACTATATCTGAACTGTTCACACATACTTTTAACTCACACTCAACGTCAGTATCCTTTGATGGTTTATAGTTGTTCACCATATCACTTATCACACTCCGGTAAGATGATGGTACGTCCAACTCGTGCTGATTTGTACACATTATTTGGAGAACCCAACGATCATCCTCGTCAGAAGAGCCATCTTCTTGTGTCTGCTTTGATATTTTCACACGCCCATTCGTAATAACATAGTTTACTCTCTTCAACACATCTACTCCTATCAGCATTTTAGATTCGATAGAGTCCGACGGCACAATCACGAAACGAATTTCTTCTTCAACTTCATCGATCAACGCTTTGATTGCCAACTCACCACACACACTGTGTTGTTTTCCACCGTAACCTTTTATTACCCGTGCAGACGGCTTCAACTCATTCTTGTCGAGCTTCAATTCCTGGAACAAGTCATAACGCATGAGGGTTACATCGCTACACGTATCAATCGTCGTTCCATCCAACCATCGTACTAATTTCATCAAATTTGCTTATCCACGCGCGCACGTCTTGCATAGGTCCGGCACCAAACGCATCGATTCCTTCTTCAACATCGCGGAAGGAATATGCTTGTACCGTAGGGAATTTTGACAACTCGGCGTCTTCGTACATTGTAGTATTGTTCTGGTCATGTTGAACAATACGTTCGGCCATCTCTTCTTTTGTTCCAGTGGTAGATAATCCACATTCCGTGCACTTTTTCATCAAGCCCGAACGCGTGTAGTCTTCGACTAACGCCGCAACCAGTTCCTTGTTTTCCATACTTCCAACTTGTTCGCACGTATTTCACGACAGTTTTCACCGTATATCTCGTACACACAACTTTCCAACCTTAAACAACGTTCTCAACACGCAGCTCAACGCAATTCGTGCAACTTTCTACTACACACCACAACCTTTTCAACGTTCTCAACTACACAACTTTACAACTTGACCACTTTAATCACTTTTCATTCTGCATCTTTTGCTAAACTACACTGAATCTATTCCCGGACGAGCCCCCATGTGGAATTAGTGGAAAAATGATTCATGTAGTAATGCGCTTTATTTCGTCCGTTCTTCACCGCGTGTACTTTTCAACTGCCTCCTTTTCCGTGTTCTTCTTCGTACTGACCGCTTCTGACAGTGCTGCCAGATTTCGCACGCGCTGTCACCGACACAGGGTGATCCAATTCCTACATACATAAGAAACAAAGAAACAAGACCAAAACTTCTTCATTGCAAAGCATGTTATATCGACATCCCAAAGCTATCTAGCGGTAATATCTGCCTGTAATCGATTGCTTATATCACATTAATTGAGTTGTTTTGCTTTCCAAGGTGCCAACAGGATCGATGCGATCTATTTTCACACCCTTATCTGTCCCCGTGACATAACCAATGCTGGCTTTGTTTTCTATTCTCTTTCTTTCGGTGTGCCCATTCTGGATTATTTGATTATTCTTGTCTGTGTGTTTGTCACACTTCGGTAAAAGCCATCTGCAACGAAGAAAGAATCGCCAGCAGAAAAGCAAACATTTCCATTTCCCGTCACATAGTGCTTGACAGCTTCCAGCGTCAAACCATCATCACTTTCATCGGTGGTTTTGCGGATAAGCTGCTATCGGTTCGATCGGTTCGGAGTTGCTGTGAAAGGTAACAACGCACCAGATGGAAATATCGTCCCCTTTGTGTGGGTATGTTTTTGTCCGGTTTTGCGCACCATTATTGTACGTAAGCTGTCATCAGACGGAGTCCGTTTACCCCGAGGGAAGGTTTGGTTTTTGCCATCGTTGCTGAAGTGGAACATTGTCACGAAACAGAAATCACTACCGAATTGCTGATGATGGCGATGATATCAATTAAGCATGTCAATCGAACAAGCGCATTTAAGGCGCATTGGTTTGGTAGTTAGGCGTAGCTTATAGTTAGGAGCAGCTCATTAGGTTGACGATTTTTATATAAAGAACATGCATAACTTTGTTAATGATATTCTTTCACTCATGAAAAATGTACATTGTCCTTCTTTTTACCCTCAACAGTGCTTCAAAAACAAGTGAATCAAATGCAAGCATTTAGACATTTCTAACTAAATGACCATCCCAAAGACTCCTTAAAGGGACCACCTTTTTCTTGCTACCAACATCCAAAGTCAATTGAAGTGGCGAACACATAAAAACGCAGAAAGTGACCTCCGTTTTTGTACGGCACGGCAACAATCCATAAGAAAGCTGTACAACTTTTGCCCAGCAATCCGATGAAGCTCAACGTGCCTTAACGATAATGTAGCTTAATGATAATGTTTGGGACGATTATTGCTGCTTTTTGTGTTGTGTTGCTCTATTTAGTTGCTAGCTTAACTTTTCCATTGAAGGTGTTATGGTAGTTGATTGAATAGAAGACCAAATGTTGCTGAAGAAAACCGTTGAGTGTGACAAGGAATTTTATTATTTTAAATAAAGCAATTACACAAGTCCCAATCGCTTCTTTAATCGCTTTACTTTACCAATCGAGCCTTAAAGTACACCATAACCGATTTTCTGCTTGCCGTCGCAACCTCGATAAACAACCACGAACAACATTATCACTTGAAGTATCATTAACAGACTACCGAACCTTGTTAGTGATTGGTCTAATCATTGTGTTTTGTTTTTCACCATCACTATTTCGCGCCGTCCCCTCCCGGGCGTTGTGGAGCAAAATTTCCACAGAACTCAAACCGTTACTGTGCATCAAGCTGTGAAACGCTCCTATCTGCCGGTGGCATCATGATACTATTTCCGATTCGATTCGGTACCACCGTGCACCGTCGGACCCCTTTTTTTCGCTCGCAGCAAATCTTCAAACAAAGGCCAATTAACTCAATTGTGGCTATTAATCAAACCTAATGAACTTTTCCGACAATTTACGATCACACCCATCGCACCGTACCCCCAAAACCCACCGGTCGGTTGGAACCACGATTTGATGGTTGAGTTGATAATGATTTTATAGTTCTGGTACGCGTTTTTTGGTGCCTTTCGATGGAAAGCTTCGATGGAAATGTAAAATTGTGATGAGGTTGGAAAGCAAACGTTGCGTTTGATTGAGATTTATTGGTAATTATTACCGTAGCTTCCCATAACAAGCTACGTGGGAAATAGTATAAAAGATTACCTATGTTACACCAATTTTAAGGCGCACGTTCTAACGAAAAGGAAAACACACTATCAAGCATCGGAAAAAAAAACAACAAACCGAAAGAAAAATTACATTGCTAACGAAGCTGCTCGTTTCGAAATGACACTTGTTGACACACACCGACAACACACAACTTCCATTTACCGTAGGCAAGCACCGAAGGCACGTGCATTGACTTCACAAACGAGCATAGTTTAGCTGTATTTGTTATTGTTATCCCGGCCTTTTTTGCTTCCTTTCTGTTCTCCCATTCTGCCCGGAATGTATCGGAATCGGGGGTCCGGGTTTTCCCTTGAAATTCTCTATCCGCCAGCACACGAATAACGCAACAAAATGAAACTAATTAAAGCGAGTAACCAAAAAAAACACAAGCAACCAAACGAAAATGAACTCAAAATTCACTCGTGTGACGGATGAACACAATCACAGCACTGTACTAAAAGAGTTCTGCGCCGGCTCGAACGTTTGTGAGTGCAACCTCGCATCCAGAAATGAGTGCCGTTCATCCGAACGCTCAAAACTATCCATCCAAGCAGTGGGAAAGCTCAGTGAACGTTGAGCCTGCGAACGGTACGGATTACGAGTTGTGCACACGGGGCTTTGTTTTGCGATCCGGTGCGAACTAATAGTCGCTTTTTGCGCCCACCGGAAAGGTAACACTTTTGACCGGATTTTGTTTGTTTATTTTTCGTTCAGTTGCGTACACAGTCGAGTGATTTGTTGTCGGGTGCTGAGCAACTAAAGCTAGCGCAAGTTAAAAGGTGTGTTTAATGGAAAGTACTAATCGTAAGCTAGTGAATCGAATGCTATTGGCAGTAAATGAATGCAGGAAATCGGCTACCAATCAGTGGAGTTTGTGTGGGTTCCATTAATAATTCCCTGTGTCAGGTGGTGATAAGTTAACACACAATTAAAGAAACCCAATAGTAAAACCAACCATTAAAACCTTCTCATCTCACACCCTAGATTCTGGTGTTAAAAATTGGAAAAGAAGGTCCGGAAAAGCTGAGCAAAAAGGAAAAGGTGTGTCCGAATTATCCTCCCCTCCCCAGCCACCCTTTCTCTTCCCGGTGAATCCCACGTTCCATCACTCCCTTTCGCCTGATCACTGATCGGAATAGATAGAGAGCCGAGTGAAATATTGCACAGCCATTACGGCTCACGCGAGTGATAAGATGATAAATTGGTGTTGCCATTATCATACGTATGTGTGCACCACTAAGCCATAAGCTGCCCGTACACATTCCCATCGGTAAGAATTGGACGCAAAAGTTCGTGCCAGCTGCGGAATCTCTCACCCGGATTCAAATGCGATAATGGAAATGAATCGTTCGATCACCAGTGTGCCGCCCAGTGTAATGGTGCGGGGGTTTCAGTTGCAGATGGTGTGATGATGATGATGAGGTACCCACCGTACCGGGAAATATTAAGCGGGTATTGGAAAATTATCCATACAATACCGTCAAACGCTCCAAGTCTGTGTCTGCGTGAGTTTTTTGTTGTCCTCACTTTTGTTGGGAATCCGAGGAAAAACTTTCGAACGAAGATTATCAACCCGTGGCAATGATGATTGCCACGATCGCAATTAACCCGCGCTGGTGTGTGATTTATTGTTTTCCAGGAAAATTATAGCTTCATTTGCATCGGTGGACGATAGGAGTAGAAGAAAATACGACAACCACAAAACAAGTGGAAAATGCTTCGTGCTGCAAACACGATTTAAAGTGCAAAGGTTAAACGAAACACGTGTGAATGTGAGAATATATTCACTCCGAAGGTGGTGGGAGTTGTGCGTTCTTGTGGGGACGATTCTGTGCTGGATTAGATCGGCCACGGTACAATACCCGGTACAAGCTCATCATTAACACTCATTTTGTGGGTACGTATGAAACGGAGCAAAAGATAGAAATGTTTCGCTGTTGTTATCGGTTTTATCTATCCCCAAGTCTACCATTTTCCCAACCAGCACCGCCATACGCAACAACATACGACGGCGAAGTTCATTTTTCGCGCCACGTGAGCTTTCACTTTACCTCGAGCGAAACGAGAGATAGGACCCGCTGTTTGCCACGCTTCCGTTGCCGTGGTACGGTGACTTCCGAGCCCAACTGTGCCTGCTTGATGATGGTGATGATGTTGGATGGATCAGCAAGCCTTCTAGCTGCGAAGGTTGATGGTTTATTGATGATATTCCATCCGGCATCCGGTTTACCGGTGGGGCTTGGAAGCTGTTTCTATTTTTTTCTCAATCAACACTCTCTTTCCCCTTTCTGTTTTTTATTAGATAAATCCCATTTCCTACGTGATAAACAGTTTTAAATCTCAACCCAATGTGTCAGTTCAATCGAATAATATCGAATTCGAGGAACGCTTTCTGTTGTGAAAGTAATGTGTTTTTCATTCTCAAGAAACAGGAGCAAAGGGGCGCACCAAAAAAACAAGGTTAGAAAAGTGATGTGAAATAAAAGCTAATCTGTTTCCGGGTTATAAACCACGGACCGCCTCCATCGAATCCGACCGGCGGTGCAGTTATCGGCGTTTCGCGGACGTAAAGATTTTCGGTACAAAGTTTAAAAGGGGAAATCCGCCACATAAAATGGTTTACGGGGCGTAAATGTACACGCTACACCAGCGTTGACAGCTGAGCAAATGGGGGACGCCATAAAGCGTCGATGGGCTCGTAATCATAGACTGGATGGGAAATCACGCGCATCCAAACACGCAAACAGGTGGTAGCTTTGTTTTCTTTACTTTGCTTCCTTAAGGTTCTTCTTCACATTCGTGGAAAAAGTGTGAAACGTTGTTGGGAATGTGTAAATTTGTTTGGTTTTAATACTCCGATTGCTAATTGAATGCCTGCAAACCAGTTGCTGCAGTATTAGAGGCTTACTGTCTTTATTGCTTGTAGTTTAACATCCTACAACAAGAACCAATGTTCGAAGCATTGCTTGACTTTAGTACTATGGTTCGGGTGACAATGTCTAAGACCCTGTTGTATATGTAGTACGAGGAATTATAGCATCGTACAAAGAATTATAGCATCGTTAACAAGCTTTGATTTGGCTGCATTCGCCAAATTATAGTGATTTTCACAAAACATTACATGCTATAAGCAAATGGAATTGTAGATTCTACGGACATGCGACGTAAACAAACATAGCATTGCAAAGGGCAGTGGTGTATCCAAAGTTCAGGAGACCTGAAGCGCGACTGACTCTGATCATGACTTTTGGATCTTTTTAAGGCCGGTGAACCACAAGTTCCTACAGACGATCAAGCACCTTTAACTACGAGATATCTTTGTAGGTTTGGCTTCGATGACTAGGACTCATTCTCCTTAGGTAGATACGGTTCTTTAGACTAGGAGATTTCTTAGATAAGAGATCTCTTACATAGATATCACGAAGATGAAACTAAGATGGTATGAATGGGAGATCTCTTGACAACCGATGTATAGAAGCCACAAACCTTGGTAGATTAGGATTCGATGATAAGGAAGGGGCGGCCCGGTGGTGTATACGATAGCGGCGCCGGTCTTCACACGGAAGGACCGGGGTTCGAATCCCGGCGGACCGCCGCCCCGTACGCAGGACTGACTATCCAGCTACGGGTATCACTAAGTCACAGAGAGCTAGCAGTTGCTAGCAGGCCAAGACCTACAGAGGTTGTAGTGCCAGCGAAGAAGAAGAAGATAAGGAAGATAAGAATCCTTGGAAGACGTTAAATTTTCCATTACAAAGTTTCCTGATAGATGCGACTTAGACAACAAAAACCATTGGTAGACAAGGTATCTTTGATTACTGTGTCTTAATAGACATGGCTTCGATAATGAGGCTTCTTCGACTCCACTGCGAGATGTAGTGCAAGATGAGGTTCCTTGATAGATGTCAAATCTCCATTCACGAGGTCTCTCGGTAGATGGCAAGACTTAAATGACAAGGCCCTTTGGTAAATAAGGTTTCTATGACTAGGGGATCTCTCTTGGAGGGTAATTCTTAATTGTCGTTGAATTTACGATTAGGAATAGGAGACTAGGAAACCTCTTGAACGACTAGATTGATGATCAGGCCATAAGGTGTGTTGGTAGACGATGTCTCTTAGATAACGATTGTGAAAGATTGTGTGATAAGGTTACTCACTACTCTCCCAGGTCAAGCCACCACTGTCTCAAAAACTGTGATTGACAAAGACCACAACAGTTGCACTACATCTGAACAATATCAGATTAAGTGATTGACTTGCCATAAACTTCGTTAACTTTGTTGGAAAGTTTCAATACAGTCAGCATACAACTTCTAACAAATGATGTACTCCTTTTTTCGCAGTATATAGGTCCATAACCTGGCTCCTAAGTAAAGAGCGTGTAAGAAACAAGAACTTTCAAAGTATGGAACATGCATTGTAGACTAAAATCAATTTAAATCGCGTTTTGAAGTTAACTCAACGCTATTTTTAAAACATAACCTGTCAAATCTCCTCGTCAAGTCACATTTTCCGTTAAAAAAAAAAACAATCAAACTGCTATCAACGAACCCGAACGCAAACAATGTGCTGAGTATGTGTTTGGTGTGTGTGTTTTTGTTTTGTTACTCGTAACCCGCTCAAAACAGTTCCATCCATTCGATCCTGTGCGCGTCCTCTGCAACATAACCAACATCCCACGCTTCAATTAGTGCCACCGTCATTATGATGTGCTGCCAAGCGATAACCCTTCAATCGATCATTCGTTTCGGTGTTTTGTTTTTACCGACATCCCTTGCAAGCTGAGCAACAAAAAATGTTAAACCATGTCGGTCCCTCCTAATGACCGCAAAACAATTTTTGCCCCCGGTTTCAGCCACTGGTCGTTTGCAACTTGCTTGCTTGCTTTGTTTGTTTTGTTTTGCATGTTTCGTGTTCTTGTACTTGTATGACTGGTCCTGGGGTTTGGTTTTTTTGTGCCACTACCCCGTTCCGCAAACATTTTTCATTTGAAATTTTATCATTTCGAAATGGAAAACGTAACTTTAAAAAAAATATACACCGAGCAAAACCACCCAAAAACACGACAACAATCTTCTTTCCACACCTTGGTACGTGCGGCTTCAAAATCAAAACCTACCGCCGGCTGACTGTGTTTGTGCGCTGCCAGAAACGGTGTCGGGATACATAATAATCCTTTTTCGGTACCTTCTTTAATCGGGACCTTCGTCTAAAGCACCTCCGGGGTATGAAGGTTTAACGGTTTTTTTTGCTGGCGTTCTTTCTTTTTTGTTGCGTCCTTTTACTTCACTCCATGCTATTGGACCTGCGGCATAGGATACAAACAAAACGCTTACAACAACCCGGATGATCCTCGTCCTTCTGCGCTACTACTTGAAACCATTTTCTTTCGCGCTGTTACGTTTGTTCAACCGGTAACGCTGGTCTAGTGGAAAATCGATCTCAATTTTTTACGTACGTACGTGTGGCACACACAAACGGAAAAGAAACGAAATCCATCCTGATTCTTTCTGACCATTTTCGCAGCTTTTTTTTTGTTGCTATCGCTCTCTCAAGCTCCCTTTCTTTCGATGTGACTTTGCCCTATAGTAGCGGAGGGTTACGATTCAAAGGTCAAGCGTATTGGAGTCGGTAACAGCTGCCTTCGCCCAACTGTTGACCACAGCAAACCCGGAAGGATGCAGCGGTTTTGTGGCTGCTTCCGTCGGTTAAAGTTTAGCGCCCAATTGTCTGTGTGTTTCGATTGAATCGGTGGAGATGATTAATCTGTGCTTCATCTGATACTTCCATGGAGATGAAGTATTGCATATAGTTGAAATGTTTGAAGGAAGATTTTTTTCATGCAACGGAATACTGCATACTTCCAGTATTTTTGTAGCCATCACTTCGGAATGAAAACTGCTAACATTGGGAAGGAAAACCGGCAAACGTGCCTAGAAAACCTAATCAAAACATTCGCCAGACTTCAATCGCCAATGTGCGGCTACGAATCGAATGGAAGAAATTTCAATTGCTACCTTTTAATGAACTAAATTATAAAGCCCCATTCATCTGCCCAATTAGCTACCGTTTCATTCAACGGAATAATACTACTCAATTAGGCAAAGGAAATGGAAGATTGCCGAACAAACGAAAACCGAAGCCATGCGCCCTATGAAACGCAAACACCTCCAGAAATTCGATCAACTTTTCAAACGGTAGAGAATAACAACCATTGTTTAGCAAATCAACTTGCAAACTTTTTGTACTAGGAGCTCATCAAAACAACTTCATTAAAAATCGGTTGCCAAGGAAGCAAAGATCTAGAGCTTGCAAGTAATATACAAGAAATGTTTTTCTTATTCAAGACTAATATAACTCTGTTTAAAATTATTGGAGGTGGCGGTCCGGTGGTAGATGCGACAGCGATGTCGGTCTTCACACGGCAGGACCGGGGTTCATGTCTCATCTGGGCCGTTCCCCCATAGTGAGGACTGACTGTCCAACTATGCGGTAACAATAAGTCTAGTAAGTAAAAAATGGCAGGCATGACCTAAGAGGTCGTTAGACCAAGAAAGAAGAAGAAGATGATTTAAAGTTGAAAATCTTGAAAACTTAAGCCACCTTCTGTCAATTGGTTGAGCAATCACAGCAGTTCAACTGGAGCAGGTCAACTCATCCTGATGCATTTGACAACCGACAATTTTGACAATTTTGACAGTTGGTTCGCAGAGTGCATCACAAAATAACAGTCTAAAATGCACATCTAGACAGTATTACTAATTTCACGATTATATTTTCATTAACATATTTGTTTACATGTTTATCCTGACCGATTATAGTCTTAGAACTAAATGACAGTACACTAGAATGTCTGTAGTAGAGACACGTAGTAGTACACTCTGGTCTTATGTAGACAAAAAGGCTGTGATTACTATGTGAACTACTAAACATACCGTACAGAAGCCACCTTTGACCTTTGATATGTGATCTGATTATTATGACATCTGTCATCATTGCACTAAGAATTTTCGGAAAAAGTATTAAGAAGAATGCATATATCTGCTGGAAGAATTACCGATCTTTGAGGATCTGCTATTTTTTCAAAGAAAAGCAAAGGCCAAAGGGATTTGTTAACAACTATTGTAGAAAAATTGAAGATGTCGGTGAAGAAATTGAGAATATCCTTACACTAAAGGATATAACAGCTAAAGTAGTTCAGTTAGAATTAGAGGATTGATTTACTTTCTGTGATATTCGGTTCTTGAGGATGTTTGTAAACGAAGTTTATTGTCCAAGATTGTCGAAGAGATTCTCCAAGGTATCTTTAATTTACCCTTACAAGCACTGTACTGTTAATCTGAGGAACTATCCTAACAACTTATTTCAATCACTTTCTCTGTACAGCTTCCTAAACATTTTATATCTTATTTACATAGAATTAAAAATAATACCCCAAACAAACCCCAAAATCATTATCTAAAATTTTCAATTTTCCAATTTCCACCCCCCCTTCAAAATGGCACCCATAATTCATAACCGAAAATTGTGCCCGCTTGATTGTGCCGCTTAATAAATTCATTCCGAGTCCCGAGACTACGCCACCGAAAAGGGTTGCAAACCGGAATATTCCGTATTCAGCAAACATCGGCAAACCAGACACAAACCAAAATTTGCTGACCCAACCAACAAACAAAAAAACAACCAAACAAAAAAAACCCCCATAACAAACACTAGTCACGATCGTGAACCGGGCACCAATACCGAAGGGTGAAAAAGATGAAAAATGTATTAAATTATCTACCGACCGTGGGAAGGGAGAGCAAAACTGTTCGAAATGAACTTTCCTGCTGACACAACTCTTTGGCTTGCTTTCTCGCTTTCTCTTTCTTTTTGGTTATTTCTGCTCTACGTCTTGATTACCTATCTAAACGAACGTTATAGGGTACGCTGTTGCTTTCCTTTGTCTAGCAGCACGACGACGTTTCGCTTTACCCTATATATATTTACTTATCCTTACGCACCTTCGTTTTTAAAAATCAATATCACAATAGGTATAAGACCGTTGGGCCCGTTTTTTGGAAACATACACACACACATACACACACACACCAGCACACACTAACCACTTTGTACAATGTGCGTGTGAAACTTCAATGTCACCGACAACCTCTGTTATTGTAGCGCGTGCTGTTTGCCAGGGCCGGCAAACTTTGACACAAAGTGTGACGGAAATTGATTTCCTGTCCCATGGCTTTGCACGGTTGCTTCCCGGTGATCCTTGCTGGACAAATTTTAGCACAAAACGGGCACAAACTCGGGTAGCAGCAATTTTTCTTGCACCTTTAAAAAAACAACCCACCCGCCCACAATCCACAAAGCGTCAGGATCATCCTTCTTTCTGTTGTCCTGCTTTGTCGTCCGTGTCCGTCGGAACACACTTCAACTTTGACGCCGATATCGTGCTGTGCTATAGTTGTGACAGATACACGATACATGACTTCTTACTACAGCGAAAGACCGCTGGACACTTGCTAGTGTTGCAGAGGAAAAAGAAAAACGATACAACGGATAAAGCGAGCAAGTTACCGCCAGACCCAGACAACTCCACCGGGACGGATCGATTCCGGCGAAACCCTTCGAAACCTGCCCAAAAGAGAATATCGTGAGAATACTCTATTTCATCACCCACAAGCAAAAAAAAACCCCGTTTAATGTTTTCGGACTTCGCATGTCTGAGCCCGTCCATCCTTCCAGCACGATACGCGACTTAAAGTTTGGCCGACCTTTGAAGCAACCGTGACAGGACGGCACGACACGCCAGCCACGGAATAATGGTGTCGTATGAACCGCAGGATTATGGTCAAACCTTGGAGATGTCTATCGACATCAGAGACATTGCAGGATGGAGAAGGATGACTGTCGCCAAGTGACAACTTCCTTCAGAACGGCGAACAAACCACCGGCCCCGAATCCAATTTCCCCGTGGCGACTTTTCTCTTGAGAGTTTTCCACTTCGACCCATCCTTGAGCGCCCAACGAACCCACCTAAACACTCCACTTCTAATGACACTCGGCTAGTCTTAAATTGTACCGTCCGTGGCACGGGATGTCTCTTTTTCATTATGACCTAGCGTGGCTGCAGTCCAGATAACAATTGTGCGGTTGACTTGACATCTGCGTAATTCAATTTCATGCTTCTGTTTCGCTCTATTTACTAATATGATTTGATTGATCGTGTTGTACATTTTTATTATAAATTTTCAATTCTGTTCTCTTCTGTTTTACTCATTTCTGTTGTCACTTTATCAAATTTGCGTTTGTTCTTTCGCTTTCCCATCTACAAGTGTTTGAACTCCCCATCTTATTTGATTTTCATGAAAATAAACTTTTATTCGTAGTTCGCCTTTATTGTTCCTATAATTGTATATTACTTTCTTTCGGATATCTCCTTTTACAGATAAATATTCAGATAAATAATGTTTATTTAATTTATTCCTTTTGCAATCTACATCTTTGTATTTTCATCGCTACAAATCTTTGTTGTGACTTTCTTTTAGAAAAACTTAAACATTTTTATACAAAAGCAAATATTTGAAGTGAGAAACAAAGTCTTCAAGTCTTTCTATAACCCTTTGATGATCTTTAGTTTTTTCTCTTTTATTTTGAAGATTGTTCTTCGTTTTTTTTAAACTGAATATTAATGCTTTCATTTTCTTATTTTCCTTATTTCATGTTTATTTTTAAATTTCTACCAAATTAATATTCTTTCGCGATTAATACATAATTTACTGAGATGTTTATTTTCCTTTTTCAAGCTTTATATCTTTTATATTTATCTGTAAAAAGTTTTTTCCTGTTCTTTGCTCGATTTTGCTTCTTACTTCTGTTTATTACTTCTTTGTTTCTAGAAAATGGTAAAGGTTTCATAATTTACACTTCTTTTTTCCTTTGTTTTAGAGCATTCTGTAACTTTAATTTGATTCTTTAATCTTTTCTCTATCAAGTTTGCTCTTAATTGTATTAGAAGTATACTATTTCTATAAACTTATCCTGTTTTTTACGAGCTCAACAAATTTATTTCTACATTCTTTCACCTTTTTCTTTATGATTCTCTCCCTTTGCGGCTCTCTATATGTGAGCAAGCTGGCACGCATTTCTGGATGATTATTTTTCAACCATATTCGGGCAAACAACGGCAAAACCCCAAACGCAACCATCAAGGCTCTCTGCTACTTTCGAAAACCTCTGTCAATCCGTCCCAAAAAAGAGAACCACCATACCCTGCAGGATGTTTGTAGAAGCGAAGGCATTGTTTGTTTTGACGCTCGTTACTTGCGGGTGGCTTTCTTCCTAATTCCCTTTTAAGAGCCATTTCCGGAACATTCGAGCGATGGTGAAAAACCGATGCGTACCACTAGACGCACCAACGGCGTAGGTCACGATGGCTATGATGGATATGTTGTCAACTTTTGCTTGTCTCCCCATACTCCAGAATTAAAGGGAGTAGGCAGAAAACGGCACTTCCTTTCGCACGCACACGATCAGTTGACAGTTTGGGATATAAGTTTCAAGCTGCGGAGCAAACTTGAGCGTCTCTTCGCGAACTGTAAGCGAATAACAAAGAGTAAAACAAAATGAAACAAGCCACGACTTTAAAGCATTCCTACCATGCCGCCGGAACCTCCCCTGCCCATTGTTCTGCTTTTGGTGGTTTTATTTACTCTTCCATTTCACCCACGGCAAAGCATTAAACTCCGCGTCTTAACAATTTCGTCGCGGAAATGGTTTTCACCCCGAAGCCTTCGGTTCGGTCGCTCTTCAACTTCCAGCTCCGTCCAGTGGACGGATCATTGCGCGCTTTCAAAGTTTACTTGCCAATGCATCCACCCCAAACACAAGCTGGCTGGCTTGTCGGGGGCAAAAGACTGAACCGGGGCAGCTCTCACTGATGCCGAGAGATGTTTCTCGTTCCACCTAATTGATATTGATTTTGTGATCAAGCTCAAGCGAGTGAAAAGTTTTTGCCCCATGTTGTTTGTGCACCACTGAAGAAACGATTCGGGGGAGCAAGCAGGCTTGGGAAACATGGGTCCGGGCGGCCGGTAGATTGGCCTGGAGAATGGTTTGTTTGGTTTCGGCACAAGTGGCCTCCTATCTTCAGCGACGCCAGGCTGAACATGAGCTACACGTTGATGAATTTAATTAAATTTGTGTTTAATGCTGCTGCTCCGGTTCTCCGAGGTGGTTTCATCGGGCGTTGATGCTGGACGTGGAGAAACGGTTGGCCGAGGTGATGGTTTCTGGCCGCGCTTCAACGGTGCGAATCGTCTAACACCGGCAAAGGGTTCTGTGTGCGAGGTTGTGCACACTGTACGATAAGCGTATCTTTGCATCTTACATCACCACAGTGACAATGCAGATTGACGCCACTGCTCACGTGTGAATGACGGGGTTTTCATTCCGTTTCGGTGCAAAGTTTAACATTACGGGTAATTGTAATCAATTGCCATCTACACCGTGCGACTTAACGATCTCAGAGTGTGGTTTTGAAAGGGCGTAAGCCAAACTGAGAGACATGAAACTTGAACACATCGAAAAATTGAGGATAAATTGAGGATAAAGAATGACAATGAGATACATTCTTACCGAAGGAATTTCACACAATCTTAAATATTTGACAAGGACCTCTAAGGTTTTGGTACATATACAAATTGAGTTATTAATTGTAACATTGCTAGGACAAAATTGTTCCTTAAAAGGTCGTAAATCAGATCGGAAATTCTCTTCTGCTTCTTTCTTGGTTTTACGACCTCTCAGGTCATGCCAGCCATATTTAGCTTACTAGACTTATTGTTACCGCATAGTTGGACAGTCAGTCCTCACTATGGGGGAACGGCCCAGATGAGATTTCCTGCCTTTTGAAGACTGGAGCTTCTAGAATCAATATCCGAGATTTTCTTCTTGAAAGACATGTCAGGCCATGACATCCATACAATGGTTTACTAAACTTATTTACATCTCAATGCCGAAAGGTTAATTCTTGCTGTGGAGGATCAATAAGTGGTCCAGTTGCCAAATTTTTTCCAGAACTGCTCCTGGTTTGCAATCCTGACAATACAAATACAGCGTAAATGAATGCAAGGAGATAAGAAATGGTTTGCCCTACGAGAGTAAATAGTATAAGCATTATTATAATTGTAAATATTGTTTACTATTACTGTCTTAAAAAAAACTGTAGCATATTTTCTGCTTTTCATGAGCCTTGGCATTCAGTTGCAACTCTGTCTCGGATGCAGAATAAGGTCCTCCGAGCTCAGTTGAGCGTCTTAAACATTGACGACTTAGTCTCAGAAATGGACAATTTAAGTTTTGTATAAGAATATCCGTCATGTTAAGGATATTTTTCAATGTTTAAGCAGATGTTCCAGCTTCTGATCTCACGCTTTAAAACGCTTAAACTACTAGCCACTAAAGCTCATGATTCTACAAATATTTCTGCAGCTTTTGATCCTCAAATACTAGAGGTTCATGGGGATCTGTCCTCGTCTTTCTCTACTTGAATTGAAGTGTTTTTTTTATTCTGTAAATTCAAAGATCATACAGAGTACACTAAGCCACTGATTATGGGTAGATTGTCCCCATCAAATATAGGAGGATATAAGCCTACTCACGTATAGAATGATTTCGCGAAAGCTGTTCCAAAAAATGGAAAGACATGATACACAAGACTTCTAATTAACCTATAAAAAAGTTATCTGAAATGTACCATAAAAATATACTGCTATAATTTTATAGCAAGTACTCCAAAATCCACCAACAGTCAGTGAATAATGCATCCCAGCATCCCTGCAAGTGCTGATCTTCACATTTCAACAGAAACAAAATGGGAATTGCTATCCCTGGTCCCATTACTTTTTGTTTTATTTTCATGGCTTCCCTTTTCCGACCGTTAGCTCGATATCGGACGCAGTTTTTCACAAGTAATTAATAACAATCAACGGTGATCATATTTATAATACTGAGTCAAAAAAAGAAAAACACACAGCAGCCGCCTGTCAACTTCCACCCCAGAAAAAGGCTTATATGACTAAAACCTGCTTTCCAAACCATCTGCTCCACGCCTTGGCATGGTGCAAAATGTGTAATTCTGTGTGTGTGTGTGTGTGTGCCCAACTCGTGGAATGTGCAGTAAATTATCCGCATCTCACGGGACGCACCCCATCATTGTGATAAATTGTTTCCAGCTACATCCTGCTACTCCGCCCACTATTACACCTCAACAAACTCGCCCAAACCGGCCCAAAGCATGGCGCAACACCGGTACACGACAGTTGGTCAGGGTTATGCCTAGCATTTGTACAGCCCAGCCCACCAGCCACCAGCTCGTGTGCAAACTCCAACGTTGACATATTTCAGCGAAGCGACATTTATCAGGTGGCACTACACTGCACTCGCCCGCTTCACTTTAGCTGGCCAGCGTTATATTGCATCCTTGGATGTGCTGCCAGAGAATAACTGGATCCCTGGGTCAGTGCCAGTGAGTGTGTGTCTGTGTGTGTGTGTGTGACTGTGTGCTCTCCACCTGCATGGGTAATGAATGTAAGCTTCACAGGTCACGGATCGCTCGGATCCAATTTATTGACTGTTAGCGAACCGACCCACAGGCAGATTGGCCCTCCAGCGTTGACTTGCGCCCAATGTCCAGCCAACGTTGCACCGATTGAACGACCGAACCCAAGTGCCACACCACAGACACATCCGAAAATGCTAGATATATATCCAATTTGTGTACATTTGACAGTGACCGTGGAATGTTATTACAGTTCCCGTTCGGGCCCACTGACATGCTGTACGTGGCAACAGGACCATCCCCATTGAACACACATACCGAACGTGACAGCAGCTGTGGGCAGTGCCTTTTTTCGGATTTTGCACACGGAGAACAAACAAAAAAAACCGTAGCTGGGATTTTAAAATAAGCTCCAGTAAATGCGCCGCTTTAAATTGACATTTCGCCATTGCAATTTGTTGTAATTATTGACCTTCCTCGAGGGGTAATTAATATGGCCGACAATCGATACCATTTCATTAACTCGTAACATGCTCGTTATGATGTATGAGGTCAGTTCGGTAAAGTTTCGGGGAAACAAAATGGGGTTTTAATTGAAACACCGGGACATGTTATCTTCGCTACCTTTGCAATGGAGATTACACCGCTTTACGATAAAATATGTACGCGCATTCGGATGGTAGGCTCGGTCCTGAGGGTTCTATCTGTATCGTCGCTGGAAGGTTTTCAACCTGGATCACCTTTTTAAAGCAACATGAAGATGAACCTTCCGCCGGAAGGAATCAGAATAGATATACCGCTTGTACGTAGATTCTACCGCTTCGCACTATGGGGCAGCCTGGTACATAACGTCGTAAACGTTTTTTTGCTTAGTTTATGTAAAAAAATTATTTTACACCGAAGAAATCTTTTTAATAACAGACTTACTCCTACTTAAAAGTTAAAAATACATGAAAAGAATTTTTTAAGTGTTGTTGGCGTTATGTACAGCAACTTGTTAAAGTTTTATCATGCTTAATATCTTTTAAATATCTTGTTTTATTTATTTTATTAATAATATGACTAGTGATGAGTCGTGTAGCACTGTGGTACCACAGTTACACAGCACAGTAAAATGTGGTACCACATTTGCACAGCTGATATAATTGTGGTACCACACTAAAATGTCACATCTCATCAATGCAACATAAACGAATGAAGTCGCAAGAATTCAAATCTCTTAATAAAACACATTTTTGTATCATCGCACTGTGTTGGGCACAGTAACTGTGGTACCACAGTGTTTGTGGTACCACAATTACTGTGCAGGACACAATTCTCATAAGCCTGCACACTATTTGTATCATCGCACTGTGTTGAGCACAGTCACTGTGGTACCACAGTCACAGTGGTACCACAGTGCTACTGTGTCATCGCACGGCTACTAGGCACAGCAACTGTGGTACCACAGTGTCTGTGTCACCACACAGTTACTGTGTCCTTGCACAGCTACTGGGCACAGGATTGATGTTGCATGGAAGCGATGTGACATTTTAGTGTGGTACCACAGTAACACAGCACAGTTGACTGTGTGTGGTACCACAGCACAACACACCCAAAAGTGTCACTTGACACAACACTAAATATGACTCAGGTAATGACGACGTACGTTTCAATATAGTTACAAAAGCGTTACTAAAACCACTAATTAGTTTCACATCATTTTGTAATCAATTCTTACTGGCATTTTACAGCTGTCTTTTAGGAATGCAACATATTGTTCATGAAATCAGAATTTAATGGCATGTTGAGAGACATGTTTTACACAATCTATTTTAAGGATATGTTCTCAGTCTACTCTCTCTAAATCTTTACTTAGTAAAACCACAGAGCACCATTCGAAAATGCTATCTTAAACAGATTAATATTTCTTTTAATTCAAACGTGAAAGTGAACGGGTAAATATTTCTTACAAATCATATGAAATTCATGGATATTAAGAGACCTGGGTATTTACCTAGCCTTGCAAAAATTTAACTCGGTTCTATGATAACCTAAACCAGATTTTTTCACATATTTGTTTTAAAGATTCGAGCTAAAATGCTAACGTTCAAGATTAATTCATGTGACCAATGCTTAAGAAATGTAAACAGATTTTTTTTCAAATAATTCCTTTAAAATATATTGTATTTTCTCGATGTGCAATCATCACTGTTCAAAAGGCTTATGGTAAAATTTCTTAAAACTTTATTTATTTGAACAAAAAATATAAACAAAAATTCAAACTTCATACGATGACCAGCGCCGTTCCCATAGTGCACCCGGATCGATCGAAGCTCATTCGAACCGTTCGGTTGCTTAAACCGATACAGCACACCGACTGAGTGATGTTTTTGCTACGCTGGCACTTAATTTACTAGAAAAACATATCCACCCGGTAGCGGCCTGGATGCTTCGCCAACATTAACCTCCTGTGAAAGGCCAATTCTTTAGCTTCACGATCGCTTCTGAAAAGTGCAGTGTTGTGGGATATTTTTTATTGCGTTTCCCTGTACTGAACCTGACCCTCCGTTCTGCTGCTGTTGCTCCCTCTGTTGCTTCGGCTGCGGGGTGCAGAAAACTCGGGAGGACTCATACACACTTAAGATATCCTTGAGTGCCAAGCAAACACGATAAAGTAATTGCTCACTTGAGCAAACTCCCTCTGTCGCTTTCTCTTTCTCTCTTTCTCTGTGTATATGTGTGTGTCAAGGCTTCAAGTGTATCAAGCGAGTACTGTAGATGAGTTTGATAAAATCAGAAGCAATAGAAGTAAATAATCCGAACACGAAATGGGGCTTCCTTTTGCTCGTAACGGTGCTCGAATGTCGAATGAAGCAGCCACATGACAGCAGCAAACATCCCACACACACACAAACATACGCACATGTACACACGCGTTCACCACATGGTTGTGGAAGAAGCTTCCCCATTTCCCAGAAAACATAAATAGGAAAATCCTTCCAGCAGAACGAAACAGGCGTCGCCGAACGTTGATGCGATACTGGCACACTCGGTTGGTTATGTCGATCTTATCGACTAGTTGCTTATTTTCCTCTCTCTAGCAAGCTTGCTAGCTATTTGGTGCGTTCATTTTCCATTTGCAGCGAGCAGGTTTTGATTCATACGGTAGGCGGGTGAATCTAAATGAAAGATAGAAGCTGAACTACTTTGCTGCACAAAGCCTGATACCAGCTTGATCACAAAACGGCCTCACACCAACCTGGCTTTGACGAGGAAGCCTTCAATAATGGCGCTTGTACCATTTTGGCATTCACTAGAACCGCACGCACGCACGCTCGTCATTGAAGTTGTGATGAAGTGCTACACCACCCCCATGCTACCGACCGAACGAAGAAACATTCTTTCGCGAAGAAATGTTCACACCATCCGGCAGAATATCCCGAAACCGACCGGTACACAACCGGTTCACGCGACGGTGGCCTTGAAATCTTCATTCCAAGAATACGGGTGTTTGTTGTGGCCTGCTCTCTAATAGCGGCGTACGAGCGGCACACGAAAACGCGCCAAGAATATATTAAGCGGTATTGCAAAATAACTTCAGCGCCAACACTTTAAAATCACTCGGCTAGGAAGGAAAGTTTCCAGCCAATTGAGCTGTTACGTTGGCGTTCGGGAATGAGTTGTGGGCTGGCCGCCGGCGACAAGCAGTACGTGCTTCACACGAAGCACACAATAAAGCTGGCGCTTTAAAATGACTCATCGTCAAAATGAAGTTGTGTGCGGGATGAGATAGTTGTTACGCAATGGAGAATTTGGGTGAAGGCCTTTTTGTGTGTCTGAATTTCACAGTGAAAGACTCCGAGTCTCTGGGTAGGGCTTGGGGAGACTCAAGAACAGTATCTTGTTATTTATTCTCTTCTTGTTCTTTGATTTCTCTCCAATTATTATGAGAAGACCATCATCATCAGAAGGACATCATCTACTTGGCTATCTGTAATTTCAATTAGTTCTAGAAAACGGGAAAAATTCCTTTCAAGATGGATGAGACTACACCCGACTGAAACGCGAGGCCGATAGGATTAGATTGAGGATCAATGCGACGAAGACAAAGTACCTGCTTGCCGGAGGCTCTGACGATGATAGAGCACGACTCGGAAGTCGAGTATTAGTTGACGGCGACGATCTTGAGGTAGTAGGGGATTTTTCTTGCTTGGCACGATCGTAACTTCGGATATCAACGTATGCAGCGAAATCCGATGGCGCGTTGTTCAGGGAAATCGTGCCTACTACGGACTCGATAAACTCCTGAGATCCAGAAGACTCCGGTAGTCCTCTACGGGCACGAGTCCTGGACTATGCTGGTGGAGGACGCCAATGCACTCGCCATTTTCGAACGGCGGGGGCTACGGACTATCTTTGGCGCTGTGTGTGAGCAGGGCGTGTGGAGAAGGAGAATGAACCACGAGCTAGCTGAGCTGTTTGACGATGCAGACATCCTGCCGTTCCCCCATAGTGAGGACTGACTATCCAACTATGCGGTAACAGTAAGTCTAGTCAGCAAGAAATGGCAGGCATGACCTAAGAGGTCGTTAGGCCAAGAAAGAAAAAGAGATGCTGTACGAGCTAGAATGTCTCTTAAGATGTCTTCTACGAATAGTCTATAGGCTGACAGTTCTCTAAGAGCTTTATACAAACGTATTGAAAATAACTTCCAGTCTTAACAATCCTAGCTGTTGCATAAAGTTGAAGTTGGTTGAGTCCTCATTTAGAATTTCTTATTCTCCGGCTTTTATGGCACCACAATCTCGAAAGGTCTTCTCGTCCTACTTCAGGTTTCCTTGACTTAATTTACTCGCAATCGTATAATCAATCCTACGTTAGCAAGCTGACCTAGATAGGATTCGATAACCGATCCTGATACTTGATATCCAGCGTAACGACCGTTGTGCCACCGAATTGCCAGTTAGAATCTCCTCTTTTTGTATTTGGTTCTACAAACTATGTAAAGCTAAACCAACTCAGTATTCCAGGATTTAATACTGATCTCTCGGATAAAAAAATAGTTCCATCTTATGGGAGGCAACATGCAAGATCTAGCCATGATGTTAGCTCACATCGAACGTCATGCTAACTCGGACTTTTTTAAAGTGCAGTAAAAAAAATTAACTTGCCCAAATTGTGGAAAAGAATAACGTATATTAAGATATCTTAAACTGGGCCATAACTCAACAAAGAAGGGATAATCCTTTAAACTGAGATCATAAAATAGGACAAGAGATACTAAATGAAATAATTTAATTTGGGTCTCTGTCACTTTCGAGACAATTATAAGCCGAAAGTCGTGAAGGATCGTCAAAGCAATCTCAAAGTCTCAGTCCAAAACCTCCAAAAGATGATGAAATATTCCCTAAAACATGATTTGCTTGCTTGAGTTTTAGTAGGTTATCATCTCTCCAAATCCGACAAATGAAACAAAAACTATTCATAAACCCCCAAACTGACCATTCCTCATCTTCTACCACAGAGAAATTAATTTATTGTTAATCAAAAAACAATTACCCAATCAGTAGTACTCGCCGTAAAACCGAAGCTGGTTAAAAGTTTTTAAACTCCTGCAAATTCATGGTTCTTGCTTCAAACTGGCCGAAATTTTCCGTTGAGTTGCGGAAATAACAAACACCTTCATTTGCAGCGTGCTTTTCTTGCTCCCGTTTTCCTAATGGACACCAGCATCAGCATTCGAGAACTTTTTTTAAAAAAAAGGTTACAAAATATGCAACTCTCCAAGAAACTTTCTACGCAACCATTTGCTCAACCGTGACTTATTTAAGGAAATGTAAGAAAGGAAAGTGAGAACGAGAGACAACGAAAAACAAAAACCGACAAAATCAAAAATGCAACAGTTTTATCTGAGTTAATTAAAAACTTCTTCACCGAATGGAGAAGCGCTCGACCGTTTTATGCATAATCTTTTTTGAGTTTTTGCTTCGTTTTTCTTTTTTTGGTTCTCGGATACTTTTGTTTGGTAGGGTCGCTTGACTTTGGTTGCTCGAAAGTCCAGGCGAAGAGCGTTTTTTCTTTCTTTTTTTCCTGCTCTAAAGTCAATAGTCTTTTGTGTCTGTTTTCTGCTTTGCGCCTTCTCCTTGTTTTTGCTCTCTCCCTTTCTCTACTTTCGCCATTTCGCGAGGATTTCTAACTAACCCCACGAATCAGCAAATCGCAAGCTGATGATACCTTTGCCGTGTGATTCCGAAATGGATCTCCAGCATCCTTCCTTCGCGTGGCTTTATTTAGACAGCGCTGCGAACCGGAAATGCGAGGGCGAATTTTTGTACAGGGCTACGGAGCAAAACGAACAAACTAAAATCCAAACTCCGAACTCCGGAAAAGAGATGATTCCAACTCGCGCACACATACACACACAGGCTCGCAAGGAAACTGGCAGCTTGGAACAAGAATTGGGGCAGATGGATCTTTTAAAAATAAAACAAACGATAACGCTACGATTACAATCAGCTGCCATTTTTCCCGCGGGTAGATGAGAAAGTTACTTTCCTCTGTGTGTCGATGTGTGTGCGTGTGTGTGCTTTTTTTGAATTGTATATATATGTACGCCCCGCATTCAAAAAGGCACTGGATAAGCGACCCGAGATTCTGGGCATCCCGGGTAAGCTCCTCATGAAATATGACTGCACATGGTACTGCGGGCATGCGGACAGGCCCGGCAGGCTAGCGAGACCAGCGTTCTTTTTTGTTGGTCCAAAATAGCAATGGCAAAAAGCGATCCACGGGCTGTTATTTTCCCATAACACTCTGGAGCACGGTCTGGAACAAAAACAAAAAAAAACCTAACCTAACCATGCATATTTTAATGTCGAGAGTTGATGTTTGGCTGGCTACGATTTGGTGTGTGCGTGTATGTGAGCGTGAGAGAAGCGTGTGTGTCTGTGTGTGTATGCTCGGTCTTTTATCTCCACACTCTGTCACTTGTGTTCCGCTCTTGACTAGATAAAAATATACCCTTGAAAAGGAAAGGCACCAACAACAGAAAAAAAACCCCTTCCGAAAGGATATGAGGACAGTACTTCACCAGAACATGGACGCCAGAATGGAATGGAAAGTTCGGTAGTTTTATTTTTTTCTCCATTCATTTGAACACATTCCTTCCCGTCTATTCGCCATCCGATGCGGAACAGTTCCGAAGATAACCCGTCTGCATTCGTGCTAGAATTCACCCGGAACGATGTTCGATCCAGGACTGGGATCGCTCATTTTATTCGCATCTGTACACCGGCTCACATGCTGCAGTGAAATGGGATATCATTTCGTGCTGCTGTAGAATGATGCCATTTTTCACAATTTCATAGCGCAGTCTGAAGTTTTAGAGCACCGTTTTTTAGAGGGCATGACATCGGTGAAGCTATAAAAATGGAAACATTTAAGGTGTATGTACATTAATCAAATCAATGTTTAACATTGTAGTAATAATATTCTGATTGACTTCTTTTTAAGGTTCAATTCACCGCAAGTCAACCCAAGAATGTGCCTTTAAATAAGCCACATAGTGAATATTTTTCGCGTAATATATTAAATAACTTTCTGAGGGATTAGGAGAGCATTAGGTGCAAAACAACTCCATTTCTCACAAAAAGATCTTTCCTTTACTAGACCTATTGATACCACGTAGTTGGATAGTTAGTCCTTAGATTAGATTAGTTGGATAGATAGACCGGACGTACCTTCAAAGTTCTATTACCTTTTATTTCTTGATAACAAATGATTCGTAGCCTGCAGGGTTCTTACATGCCGTGAGTCCCATAATTAAAATCCTTCCCGACAAACCTTATCAACATCTGGGATGTCCTAAACGCACTCGACAAAGGATCTTCCAAAACTCCGCACATTCAACACTTAGACAACCTCCTCTTATTCTCAGATTTTAAGTCACATTTGAATCCTTGGTGAACGAAACATTAAACCTTAAAGGCAATCAAGACAGAAGCGATCCGACTATCGACATAATAACAATACACAAACCCGAACTTCTTCTTTGAACCACAAATATCCTATTTGACACCTGTACCAGTAAATGGTTACAATTCCAAATCCGTTTTCTACGACTCGTAAAGTGACCCGTTGACAGATACTGGCTCTAGCCGAGACCACAGAACCCTGTCACGTCTTCTGATAGAATACACATTTAGTATTTAGTATTTTGGCTCAAAGTCTCGGTGAACAAACATACCAAACCGATAACTCTAGTTCCTAGAATACATATTAATGCATTTTAAAGCGAAGCTAATTGCATACTGACAGGCGTTCACAATCGCAAACAAAGACATGCGGACAGTATTTAACAGAACCTTTTAAATGTTTCCCAGAAGTAATGGTCACCAGATATAGATGTCGAAGGGCCTATTAAGGGTTAGAGAAAGTGAGCCTCTAAAACTTCTGATAGGTTTCAAACTTTCACTTTTGTAACGCATGCTCTAAACGCTTCCTTGAAAGAATCAAATCCTTCCTAAAACCCTTAAAATCGTTACTGTCTCGATATGATATCAAATAATCACATCCATATTTATTGTTTAATTGAGCTCAAATTTTGAGTCAAACTTAATACCATAAGACCTTAGAACTTCGATATGCATCAATTACCTTTTTCTGATCCTTTAACCTTATTTTCTACGGCACCCTTTTGATCTCTACCTCTTAATCCATCACAATGACCCTATACGCTTGCGCTTGTTGAAATCATAAAAGCTTAGTCAATCTCTTTCGCAGTAAATAAAGCACTTAAGAAACTGTTGAGTAGACCGTCTGAATATGGATATGAACCTGGTGCAGAGAGCTCTTAAGGGATCACTTTACATTATTCCTTTTTTAAATTGGATACAATGAATAGGATTGTCAATGTAATGATGCTCTACAAGGGCTAGAGGTTCTTCATGACAATCTAACGTGAGTGGGTTATTTGCATAATCACAGTTTAATAACTTACTACGCTTTTCTCATTATTAATCCTCGTAAAACATGTTGTTACAGTAACATTTGATTATTTTACACATAGTTCTCGTAAAATCTCGTTGCATTTGGTTTATTCCATCAAGAAAAAGTTTAACGAATATTAGATATTCGGCTGACCATTCGTGGAAACAAAGCCTTCACCTCTATTTTGATGCACCAGTCGGCGGTATTTTCTGCAAAGCACACAAAATATTTAATACTACAACGAACGCACAATGCTTTTCCTTTTTTAATTACAGCCGCAGCTTAATAGTTTTCTCCCCATGGGGAATCTTCCACCGAGCCACTGCAATGCACCACCACCAATAACGTGCAACATATTTTCCCTCGCACACTTTATCCCTTTTCCTGCACGTACTTTAGATACCACTTTAGAGCTTTTCCTCCGTCCGTTTTTCGTACCTTGCCGCTTCAATTCAATTTTAAACCTCGCCCGCTACGTTCCCACCGGGGTCTCATGCATTATTGAAATCATCAAATTAATAATGAAACCTTCGCCCGGCGGGTAGGAAAACGTCCGCACACCCTAGGGGCTGATCGCGTTCGTGTTGTTGCATTTCCGGCTGCACTCATTGAACACTGGCGTGCCGGGAAAAAGGGGCAACTAAGAGAAAAATGCTCACAACACATCGCATCTTAAATGCGTCTCACGTGCATGCCTTAAAATAGATGCTGCTTTAAGATTACTCACCAACTTATCGGTGTTGTTGTCGGTAAATGCTGTGCTGCTATATTCGTACCGCGAGGCTAAAGCATACAGACGGTAAAATAGCTCTGTTCCTTTTCAACCCGCGTACCGGCATCACCTGTGGGCGTGGAAAGCTTTAAAAGGTTCGCTCTCCTGCTTCGTTTTCATTCAAAACGTGTGTTTTTCGGTGGGAAAAGTCGCCCCGTCATGGAACAGCGCGCGGTACACGCAATGGGACGTCATTATTTTCATCACCTGATAAGCGCGAAGGCGCTGCTAATGGTGGTGCTGAAGGTGTAGGCGAAAGCCAGCCTCTCCAGTGCTTGGATCTTTATTTTCAAGCCTTGTACAAGAAATCACTTCACTGCACAATGGGCCGTTATGGAAAAGCGGTGAATTAAATTTACGTACAACAATTTTATACGAAAAAGATAAATATTTGTCAACAATTCCTATGTTTTTTTTAAAAGCTCAAAGCTTACCACATTAAACTTAATTAAAAAGTTAGAATATAAAAATCGTAAAACATTTACGAGAAGCAACTACATTAAAAAAATTTGACTAGAAAAAACTTTATTAAAACATTATTATGGTCATTATGGTAAATAAATATATAAACATCTATAATTTTGCATGGAGACGCCTGGTGCTCTGTACACTCGGGTGATTTGATCGTGAGTTTAAAAATAAAAACATTCAAAAAAATCACAATAATATCAAGTATTTTTGAGGCAAAGCTAGAATAAAATGTTTTACCATGTCTTTCAATTGTACCTATAGTAAAAACTCATACCAAAACACCATTAATCTGCTACTATAAACAGTTCGAACAAAAGCAAAATCCCATGGAGACGCCTGGTGTCCTGTAGGAGAGTCTAAAATGTTAGCGAAACTCATTTAAATTAATGTTTCGAAAAAGCCGTCAAACATTCTTATAAATATATTGTAATTCAAGCCTTGTAATTACATGAACTTTCAATAATGATACAGTTTGGGCATTAAAAATAAAATATATAATGGAGACGCCTGGTGTCTCGTTCATCTGGCATAAAAGAGAATTCATGAAAACAAACAAAAAGAAGGCCAAAGTAAAAAAAATCTTTGAACAAAGGTTAACTACGTTTCAATACAATTTTTCTGTTTTGTTTAAAAATTTAAAAACTTTATTACGGTGTATCGGAAAATGTATAATGTTATTCTTCCTTATACAGCAAATTCATTTAAAAAAAGGAGTTTTAAAATTATCAAAACGTTTTTCTAAAATTTTAACTAAAAGCGAAATCATTGAACATTACTAAATTGAAAGATAAATTTAGTTGGCTGATAATTTAACCTAAATTTATGGTCGTTTACCCCGGGCTATTGCCCACCGTGGCACTGGATTAGGTGGATTGAAGATCCGTAAACGTAGCAGGCGTTGAACGGGCCAACTGCCGAAAGGAAGAATGAAACGAATAACGACACGATCCTTATCACCACACCGGGGCCAACGTGTTTGCTTCGGCAGTGCTTCCGGACGGTATTTATGACCCGCGATCGACATTGAATTTGTGTACACGGCTTCCTTTCGTGGGGGCGGGAACGGACAAGGCCATCGCACGCCAGTCCGTTCAAGTAAGACTTATCCTCATGCAATATTCAATCGCTTGCGTTCGCCGCGGTAGAATATTGCTTGATCTTCCGAGCAGCAACCGGCACAGTATCAGTATTCAAATGCTGCTACAATATATCCCCACTTCAAAACCGGCAAACAACACACACCATTATGGTGCGAGAAGACTTGGAGCACATCTTGGGGCGTGTGCACAGTAAAATAACAAACAAAAGCACCCTGCCCCTGGCTCCTCTCAAACCGATCCAATAGCAGTACTTAAAGAAAGCCTTCGGAAAGCGCACAACAACAAAAACCAGACCAGTACCAGGTCCGCCCGACTAACCCATGAATGGGGAACCGTTCGGAGGGTCTTTTGAATAGCTTCACCAAATTTATGAAATGCGAAAAAAGAATGTGATTTTTTGGAGCGAAAAAACGGAACCGAATCCTGTCGGAAAAAACAATCTGTGTTTGGTTGTGCTGTTCGCCCTTTTTCCCCCACTCGACCTCGCTCTCTTTCTCTCCCGGACGCTTTACACTAAAATAGCGTGCATATAAACCGGCTGTTGGGGGAGAGCGAAAGTTCATTCCGCGGTTGCCAAGTGATTAAGCCAATGGGTTGCTTGGTTGTGAGCTGTGGTTTATGCTGCCACGCAACATTTGTCAGCACCCCCCACCCAGAATAGGAACGTGAATGGATACGGAGGTCAACGGATGGTTTCGCTGGTGCGGAGCGGTGCGAGTAAAGTTATGAATTTCAGTCTCCAGACGGCGCGCCATTTTGCCGCTGGCAGGCCGTATTGTGGCACAACCGCTAACGGTCGTGGCTGTGGCTTTAAAAGACGAAATATGATCGCGTTCACACCGGAGCGCGCGTTCACACACACGCACACGTGCGCCTTCTGTTTCCCTTTTGGGGTTTTCCACCCGCGGTAGCGGTTTCCCATTCAATCGTCTAGCCCCATCAGCCTGATGGGTAATGAATATTCAATTCGGTGCGGAGGAAAGAGGACGTGTCGTGGTACGGGTTGTGGTAGTTGGCGAGCTATTTGCTTAAATTAAAATTTATCACCAATGCTAACAACCGGGCGGGGTTTTTATTTTTCGGTTTTGCCATCGATCGTCTCCATACGGCCCGGTTTAACGCTGGCCAGGGGAAAATACATTTCCACCAATTGGGGTTCCTTAGCAGCGCCTGATGGATTCATGGTGTGACTGTATACATTTCACTGCGTTCGCTATCTTTTGCGTAAACAAACTTAGTATTATCATTTAATCTCTTACTTTCCCACCCATAATGATGGTTGGCGGTTGGAGCAAATGGTGTCGCTGTTTGAAACTTTTGATCGTGATAATGAATTTAATTTCTTTTGGCTTTTGGATCGATTAAGGGTAATGAATTTTAATACAATATTTAGATCGTAAAACTTCGCACCATTCAAAGCTTATCTTTTTAAATTAAAAGGATTTGCGTAGCTAAAATAAGCTATGTTTGTAGCTCAGGTATATAGGCTTTTCACTTTAAAAGTTCTGCTACTGTAAGCCTTCCTAAATATTTGATTGCTGATTTCTAAAATGAAGTATTCTATTCTTTCTCGTCTCCCCTACAGTTGCCTGGTAAATTATCCTCTTTTTTAAGTAAAATTGATAGTTTTTTCCAACGATAAACGTAGACATCAAATGGGTACTGACTCTCGTAAAAATAATAGATAACGAAAGACCAATTCACTAGCAAAAAAAATAGAAGTAAAAAAAGTAATAAACATTTAGAAGTAAATACATATTTAAAAACAAATAAACCTGAACACGAAACAAAAATATGATATGAGTAAACCAGTCAATCGAGATAGTCTAAACATTCTACAAAATGATAAGCGTAATATCTAAAAATACAGAATAAAAATTGGAAAAAGGAATTTTACAATGATAAAAAAGTAAATAATAAAATATGTACAAAATATAAAAACATAACAAAGATAATTAAACAAATAATTTAAAAAAAAAACAAAAAGAGTTGCGTATAAAATTTTAAACGGATCAAAAACAACCAAACTATCTTGTGAAACATTAAATTATTTAATAACACATCAAATAAGCAGATATAAATATTACTGAACAGAAGAAAAAAAACAAACAGAAGAAATAAGGATTTTAATCTCTAAATATTGGAATTCTACACTGAATTAATAGAACAAATAAAGAAGTAAAAATAATTGATCTTAATTTTTTATTTTGCTGGTATTATACATCTTCATCGAGAGAACTATAATATTTGCACAAAGATACTGTACAGCTTTAATGATGGCTTATATTACTAATTGTTTGATATTTTTTCTTCAATATCTCGTCAATTATTGTCCGACGAATTATAATTTTTATGAACAAAAACGATAATTTTCTCTCGTTTTTTAGACATACATATAAAAAGGCATATTTTGAACATTTTAAAAGCATTTTAAAGGGTACGTGATCCGTAAAGTTCACCTGAGATTTTAACCATCAACCATTTACACGATTTAATAAGTAGATTTTTCTTATTGGCTAGTTATTGCCGATCAAACGAAGAGAAGCATTTTTCGTAACTCACCATTACCAAAGTTCGCAATGAACAGTGATATTTCATACCTACTTTAAACACCAATTTTGACATTAAATCCCACAAACGGTACCCAATATGTCACACAGAAATTCCGTCTTTGATGTGTCCAATAAAAATGTGTTTTAAATACAACAAATAGAAAAAAGAGCAATCCATCATTGCTACGTTTCTACTTTATCGATCAAAAGTTTCCATTTGTACAGATCTTTTCATACGTTTTTTCTTTCACACACACACACACACACACACACACACACACACACACACACACCCGCAGAGAGTAAAAAAGTACGTCATATCTGTCACACACGACGGGCGGCAAAGTGGGAAGCACAAACAAAACCAGAAACATGGGCCATCAACTACTAGGCAAAACTTCCAACTCAATCAACCTTATAACCTTCTGACGGTAAAGCAATTCCACCGCGGCAATATGCGAAGGAAACATTTTCCGGCCAACTTTCCCCATTTAGCGTTTGTGGTGCCCTACCCCACCTCACACTCCTCGCTATTCCTCCCACCCACCCGCTTTCCATCACATCAATCTTTCGTGCAATCGTACAACTTTCCGTATTGATTTTCCCACCGCGAAGCGAACGAAACCCACCACCCCCAAAAAACCACCACCATTTAGAGAGCGAGACTCTCTTACCGAGAAGGACGAGAATTCAATCAATTATTATAATTTCATCCCTCTGAATGTATTTCTTCTTCGTTTTGCTGGCGCTTTCCTCCACCGGCTAGCGGGTGCGTGTTTGTAACGGAAAGCGCCAAAGTAGTTCACCCACAGTTGCCTTGCACCGTTTCGGATCTGTTCCTATTTTCCGGACTGTTTTTTTTTTTGTTCTTCTTCTCATTGCTGGTCCTTCTCTCCAACTGCCATCGGGTTTTTCGCTTTAGTTCAAAGGCCCACCAAATGTTGTTCATCATCAGTAATACAGTTTTTCGATTGCTTTTTTTCCTGCTTCTCGTTACAGGGTTGCGGTGTTTGCGTCCACAACCACATTTCAAACGGACGCTAGAATGTGGGACGCCAATAGCATGGTTCAGTAACTAGCCGTCACTTGGAAACGGAATCCAGGGCGCCCCGATACAATGCCCCGTACAGCACGCAGTAAGCCTTTTCTTTTGTTGAACGAAACAGAAAAACGAGGAAGAAAAGCGAGATTCGTACAGCTTCAAATGACTAGCTTTTTTTTGCTGTACGTTGTGTGGTACAGGCCATGGTTGGTCCGCGCACCGGAAACACTGAAGTGTAAAGTGTCAAACGCTCGCCAGCCACCTTTCAACTACAGTGCATCGAAAATGGTCCGCTGCCCGCAAACGTTCGTCACAAAACGGTCGGTGATCGTAAACCCCTCGAGACTGGCGGCCCGTTTGCGAAAGGAATGATAAATGAAAATAGCTCCGAGCCAGGTCCCAGGCGTAAAGTTCCCGGCCGGCTCCACAGGCCCACAAAGGGCGGAAATGTCACAAACCCACCCACCCACAAATACAATGGACAAACAGGATCGTCTCGCAAATGGAGGACCAGTGTGCAATGGCGAAAAAGCTTAAACCCTGTCTCGCTCTCTCTCTCTCTCTCGTTCTCGTGCTGGAGCTTTGCATCCAACTGCATGTCGTAGCCTACGGTTGCTACTGTTGGTAAACTTCAGGCACCGGAGATGTGACATAAAAATTCAAACTATCAAACGAAACATTCAACCAGCCAACTGGTACGGAATTGTTACACTTCACCGTGCGGAAAGGAAATAACTCTTGCATAACTCCTGCCACCCGGATCGTGTCCCCGGGAGGACGAGAGAGGGTGCAAAGGGTTGTCCAGCTGGACGGGCGCGAACGGTCTCTCGCTGGGGAAGAAATGCACCAACCAAAGCCAAAGGAACGCGCGTATTTGCAATAGCTCGCTTGCACTGTCGTTTTTGTTAAACGTCCACACTATGGGTTGATGAATGACCAAAACTATAATGCAGAATTCTTGCAAATCTTGCATATTTGGGTCCTCAATAAGTTAACTATGAAAATATTACCTTTTCATTATCATAAACAACCCAGTTTCTGGGATTCAAGGCACGGGAGTTTTACAAGGTATCTAAAGTGTAGGATTTTTAATCCATCCAGCAAGATTTTGGAGTCAACCCTAGCACTGACAACTAAATATCCTTAAAAGAAAAAAATATATAATTTTTCAAAAAAAAAAGAAGCAATTTTATACAATTAATGTTCTCGAATATTCAATCTACTACTAAATCGAGAGAGCATTGTTCATATCCGTGGAAATTGTAATCAGTTTCCCCATCAGATTTATAGCTGGAGACATCGCGTACTTCGTTAAAGTTATTTAAGGGAGTACAGGAAGATTCTTCTTCTTCTTCTTTCTTGGCCTAACGACCTCTTGGGTGATGCCTGCCATTTCTGGCTTACTAGACTTATTGTTACCGCATAGTTGGATAGTCAGTCCTCACTATGGGGGAACGCCCCAGATGAGACTTGAACCCCGGTCCTGCCGTGTGAAGGCCGGCACCGCTGTCGCATCTACCGGCCCCAGAGGAAGATTCTATGCAAACGAAATTTGACAACAAAAACCTGAAACTTAATTAATATCGCTGTAAAAACATAAAATAAACATAAAACTACTACAAACTTTCAAACGTACGGTAATGTGTGGCAAATAGAAAAACAATAATAATTTTACATAAATCATCATAAAGCTATGTTAATATGGATTAAAATAATTGAAACATTAAACTATAAAACAAATCTTTCAAAATGTGCTTCTGACCACAGATTTCTATATACTGTCCCATAGTGATATTTCTCGCAATATTTTCCACTGCCCTTTTCCAGCAGGATGAACAAGACAGTGGCTAAATTTTTACACCATGTTACTAATGTACTTCGTTCCCGTTTTTATTCCACTCCCATTCTTAACAGCATTCTTCAGCCAGGAGGTTCTCCAGGAATTTCTTCCCCAGACTGTGAACTGTGAAACTAGTGCACTCTGAACAATGTTGTGAACAAGTTACCGACTTGATAACAAAAAACCAAAACGGCAATATTTATCTGACAACCACCAGAGTACCCGGAGCGTTGGCTGCGGACTTCCGACGAGTGCCTATCCCGACGAAGTTACCCCATTCCGATGCGAAATGGAACAAGAGGAAACTTGGCCAATAAATTGAAAACAGATTTTATTGCTGGGCCGCTGCTACCGTCGGGATTGGAAGCTCGCGAAAGTGTGACCGAAGTGGTGTACCGAACGAACAAACATAATTAAGTGAAATGATTCCTGCCCGTCGACGACTGCTACCACTACTACTACCGGAAAACACCAAACCGTACACGGGCAGGGACTTGGGCAACCGCTACAATGTAACCCACCTCGATAGCATCTGTTTTGCGGTCGTTCAACAGTACCGGCGGTGGCCCAGACACGAGTAGGGTGGAACGCTTCCAGATTTTCCCGAGTTGCCAACGGATTTTTAAGCAACCTTCAAAACCCCACCACTATCAACAGGAACCCTAGTTGCAGCTATAATAATAGCAAGAACAAAAACCTGCGAAAGAGAAGTCACTAAATTAGTGGACGCGTGCAGGAAGGCGTTGGACAAAAGCAACGGGAGAACACATTAAAAGCATAAGCTACCGCGCAGAGAGAATAGTTATCTAACTGTGTGTTTCGGGGTTTTTTTTTTTGGAGCACCATGAAGTCTGCCATCCTGTATCCGTACGGTCCGTTGCGCGCTAATGGTTGCTGCCGGATGCTGCACGCCAAACATTTGGCACTAACGAGCGCCATCTACACCCTGGTAAGCGTGCGAATTGTTTCTCCATTTTATATCCACCGTGTTTCGCGTGCTTTGCTCCTATTTTGGCCTTTCGGGCACATTTCCCGCCGGTACGGTGTAGTAGTCTATCGCCCCCTGTTTTCTCGTTTTTCTCTCAATCTGTCGCTCGGCTCGGTTTTCCAGCTAATTAAACATCGACGAGTTTTCCTGGGGGCGGATTAGGTAGCCGAAGTAGAAATGAAACATGGAAACTTCTACACGACTCATCGACGACCACTTCTGGCTGGTGTACTGTGTGTGTTTCGGGAAGTGCACCGTATAACGAGATATTAAGTGAGCAAGCACCACGTGCTAGCTAATGCTCGTTACCGGCTTCTTGTAACTTGGTTCGTCTAATGGAGGTTTCGCGAATACTGGCGAATGGTTATCGGAAGCTTCCTTGGCACTCGACTCACGTGACGAGGAGCTAATTACTGCTATTTTTCCCGTTCCGTCACTTCCAGCCAGATATGCAAGGAACCCTTTGATGTCCATTTTTGAAAGAAGATTTCTTAATTCCTCGCGTTTTTAGACGTACCGCACCAAGTTCAAAACTAAGATGTTCATTAAATCGGATATAAAACATATAATTGCTTTACAATGTACACCCCAAAAAACCCGAATTCCTTGTAAGAAAGATCTCCAACAGCAGCAGGTCCTCTTCAACTCCTTTTGCTACACAGCGATTTCGAAGAACAGCGTCCAAACCTCCAAACGCACACCCACACAGGTGGTGTGATATACAAGACGGCCGAACCGAACCTCTGCGGAGATACCAATTTATTTTCCGACCGTGCTGACTGGAGCATGATTGAGTGCGAATTAAAGCCCCTTAACGGTTGCCATTATGCGAAAGATTAGGTAAATTGCATTGGATAGCAATACCAAATGTCTGACACGGATGTACGACTCTGTGTGTGTGCGTGTGTGTGTGTGTGTGTTTATGTGGAGCAATTTCTCCGCAAGTACGAAACCTCCAACGTGCGTGTGTGATATATCGCTATGTTACTTGGGATATTTCGCTCCAATTCTATCTCTAGTAGGCGTTGAGTGTAATATCTTCGTTCTCACACACGATCTCTTCTCTCTTTCTTTCTTCTTCCGAACACCAACAACAACCACTGGCAGAACATTTCCATCCTGGTGGTGCTGCTGTACTCGTGGCGTATCAGCGTGAACGTTAAAAAGTATGGCGACCTGGAGGATGTGTACTACGGTAAGTGCGTGTTTCTCGCTTAACACTCAACCCCCGGATGCCCGCGTATAGGGTATCCAATTATTCGGGTTTCCGGCTCTAATCGTCCTTCCGTGCGGTGTAATGTCTCGCTCTATCTCTCTCGCTTCCCGACGCTATACAGGTGTACAGATAGCCTACTTCGCCATCATCGGTACGCAATGTTCGATGATCCTGCTCAGTGTGGTGCTTATTTTTGGAATCTATCGGGTAAGTGGATCTGTCTTTTTGCATTGCGAGAACTTCACCTCACCGATGGTAGTGTTTCCGGCACTCACCACATTCAACCAACAACTCCCTATCGCACACCCACCACGCAGGAAAACATCGGTCTGGTCGTACCGTGGATAATCGGATTTATCACCTTCATGGCGCTGGAAGCGGTCGCCATGGTGTACTCGAACGTGCTGCGGGATCACGTGAACCGGCAGTTCGATTCGCTCTGCAAGGCGGAGGTCGCATTCTTCATATCGCGCGCTGTCATCAACGTAAGTAGACCCGACCCGTGGTCCACACGCCCGCTTCGCATCTGCATCTATCTTTCGCCCGCAGATAATGGCCATGTGGGCAGTGACACGCTTCTACAATCTGTTGCGTGCGGGCGTTACCTGGAAAGGGCCGGAGCTGATCGAGCTATGACACAACTCGAACGAGACGGAAAAGACGCTAGCGTCCTTCCGCGAAGAGACACACCTGATCGTGCGCATACCGTGCGATGGTACGGACACGGAGCAGGACCCGGGCCGTCTAGCGGACGATGGGACGACCACAGACACCGATGACAATATGATTGGCCGGGGTGGGCGTGACGGGGGTGCCCCGAAGGGCACCTACCATCAGCCGGCCAGCCGGGGCCTGTACCGTTGGCCCGGCGAGGAGGAGGACGAACCGGACGAGGCGCGAAGTGCGGGCAGCGGCAGTGACGAGGACGATTCGCTGCTGGTTGCGTACGACAGCAATTCGGTTGCGTCCGTTTGACAATATCGCAAGCTCCTGCGGTACGTGACGAGAGAGTTGCAGCGACAGGCGGACAGTGCCGTGCTGCTGTTTATGATCATATTTTTTATCGAAGTGTATGCGCAGATATTCATATTTTTCTAATCGGCACACGCCGCGTACCGCAGGACAAACCGTTTGGGGGCAAGTTTGCAAAAGGAAACAAAACAGCAAGGATGTAAGTTGGGACCTTGTCCTTGTGAGGATAATAAAAGAGAGCGTGTGTGTTAAAAGAGATGTTTATTTACCCACGGGGATGTAAAAAACGCTAGCAAAACTGGGGAAAGAATCGTTTGATATAACAGGAAAAAGGGTATAAAAAAGGAAAACAGATCAACTTTCGGAAATCCCCCAAGAGACTACAAAAGTAATGGTTCAAAGCACGATGCCCGAAAGCGATTTGTTACGCAGGACACCCTACTAGGCAGTAAGATGTTGTGAAATCTGTTAAGCTGAGCATTTGCAGTACTGCAAAACAAAACAAAACCAAACAAAAAGAGATGTGTTAATGTGGGCTTTGGCGATATCGAAGTGTGTAAATAGTGTTTAGCAGAGTAAAGCATATAGGAGACAGAGAGACGCAAAAACCACGTCTACAAACTATCATGTTAGCGATTATGATTAAAAATACACGTTGAAACAGTGCAAAAGACAAACCTAAAACCTATAAGAAATTAAGATAAAAACAAAGGAATGACATCCTTCAAAGAACGCAAAACAATAAATGTGCTGCTGCGCAGCGTTGATAACATTCGACGGGGAAAGCAAGGTAAACCATTCCGAGTTCGAATAACATCCGAAATCACAAATAAATCTATCACTCACGGAGGTATTTGTAACCAATTTCGCATTGAATGGCGTCACATTTGCACAAGCTTTGTGTGATTGATAAAGGCACCATTTACATAAACTTTCCCCAGGAAACTTTCTTGTTCCCTCTGCATCCAATTGTAACTTCGCGTAGGACAACTTTCGAGGACACAGTAAGTCCCGGTACGGTACCAAGAACTACCATCCTCAGCTACAAGACACTCCAGCGTGACACTATTTTCTTTCCACTTGTGCAACTATAACTTTACTATTGTTGAGACGAGAATTGTACGGGAAAGACACTTTGGCCACAAAGTGCCACTGGTACGGTACTGGGATTGCACGGACGTAGCTGCTCGTGACAGACGTGGCATTTATGTATTGCAATAAAATGTTTTGAATAGTAATTCTTCGTTTGACATACAACTGTTGAGAGGTGTCTGCAGTTGGATGCCTTTGTGGTAAGATGATCGGACTTAAGAGCAACTAATTTGACGAGTTGAGTACTTCTGGGGAGATTTTTCCTTACCTTTATTGTTTTTTATAGCCTAATGGTGCACATTTTTATGGTGCATGCTTAAGTAGCGATTGCTAAGCTGATTATCCTGATATAATTTATATACCCCTAAAACTATGCAATTTGATGTTTCCCTACGAGCATCTTTTTGCCTATCCTGTCAGCGACACCACTTTTACCTCGACCAAGGAATCGCCGAGTTTGTTGTACCGTATTTAACATAATGCTTCCCAGGTTGATATACTATGGATCGTTTGTTGTATAATTTGTTTAGCATCAAATTCCAAACTATATGGCGTTATCAATAAATATATTACTCATTCGGATAGTTAAAAACGACTGTACACTATCGGGAAACTTGTCAGAAGATTCTAACCCTTCAGCACGCCTGAAAGTATGCAATTACTACTATTTAGGGAATAAAAATGGCTCTTAGAATTCCGAAGATGAAGTTCATAATTGAAAACTGAGTTTTTGTTTTATTTTCTATCATCATTCTCATATCTAAATACTACCGAGGAAGGCCCTCTACCGGTAAATAATGCTTTGAAAGTCGTAAGACTTTATTTTAATAGTAAAAATAATTGTTGCGATGGAACCAACATCGATCTTAGCCTTACGACCTAGCCGTTTTCTTATGCATTAATCAAAATACTGATGTCGCTCTCGGTAAATATGCTTCCTCGGAAATGAATCCGTAAAGCTTCATAGTGCGCAACCCCCAGAAGTATGCAATACAAAACTTTGCATCGATTTTAACAATTTTCTAATTCATATTTCTCGTTCCAACATTGATTGGCATTGTGTAATCAAAATATGTTTATCGTTCTCGTTATTTAATACTTTCCTCTGCTGGGAACCTGTCTAGATATTGTTGGATTGCATTCTATCAGAAAACTAACCACAAGATTCTAGGAATTTATGTTTATACAAAGTAAGTATCTCATTCAAATTTGCTAGCTGGAATTCGTCCGCTTTACAATGCATTTTCGAACATCATTCGATTTTTTGTTTCAAACGCTCGCCAATTGTATAACCGGTCAACAAAAGGTACTCTCGCCTCGCCAGCGTATACGTCAAACCGCGATAAGAGTGCAGCACGTACGCCCTTTGCACCGTAAGCGTACGCTGTTTGCAAAAACATCGAAAAACACGGGAAACGAAATGTGAACAGCAAACCGAAACTCGCCCGGAAGAACCCCGGTCACACAAACACAAATCCCCATTAGCACGTTGGCGCCGGGTTCAAACTTTGGCCGGGGCCAACTTTAGCCACCACCGGCTAAGCCGATAAGGAGGTCGTAATTTAACAAATGTAGCTGCTGCATACTAATAACGACAAACGACGAGTAATGCGCCGGCTTTGGCCCTCTGTCCGGATTTGGTACGGTTGCACGTCAGTGTTGCCTGTTGCCTGTTGCAAACGATAAAATATTGCTCGCCCAATGCTGAGAGCACCCAAACGCCTGTCGAACTACCGCTACACTAGGTACCAGACATGTACCGGACCGCAACCGAGTAGGGCTAGTTTCCGAATTGAATTACGCCATCGCTACATCGGTTTTTCGGACGGTCGGATTGTTTGCCCAGCTTGTGTCCGAATTTGCTACCCACCCTCGAGGCTTCAGCACATTCTGACGAACAACGGACAACCCGAGTACGAGCTGCGAGTGTTCCTGGTCTCCGGGGAGTGGGAGAGATTTTTGGTGGACAAAGACAACCTCATGCACCACAGGCATGTTAAGCCGGTACTGAGGCACTCGAGAGCTTGTTGGTGATGCCATTATTTAAATATGTGTGCACGCGGTAACGAACAACGGATGCAACGGTGTTCGACATGATGGCAAGCTCAATTGCAGCTTTTCTTAGAATTCTCGGACGCCCCGATTTCCCCGAGCTCCGCAAAAGGATGCAAGAAAAGCAGCACAGCTCAACGCATCCGTCCATCCGTCTTGGGAGGGGCAATCTGACGAGAATAATCGCGTCTGGAACTGTGCGATAGAATTGCAGGATTCAACGGCAGGGATTATAGGGCGTCCGGCGTGGTTTGGGGGCGCAATGTTCGGTTCGTATAAAATGGTCAGTGTGCACAGACAAGGCACGATTATATGCATCTGTTTGTATGATCCCGCCTCTATCTTGAGACAGACCGGACCGGATAGCCAGCAGTAACGCTTACGATGCTAAGACGGTTGCATCTAATTTAATCCGGTGGTTTGAGTTCCACAATTCTTCACTCTGCTAGGTACACATTTTATTGCACGTCAAACTCGATTAAGCGCTCCTTTAGCTGCTCAAATATAATCTTCAGATTTTATCGCAGTCAAGCTGACCCAACAATGGTCCAGCTTGAACGCTTGAACAAACACAGGTACGGTGCACTACGGTGTTACGCATTTGTAGAATAAACGATTCTTTGTCGGAGGTTTGGTAATCTTTGGAGAACCACTTTAGCATAATGTTAACACTAAACACATATTTAATCTTCTTCTTTCTTGGCCTAACGACCTCTTAGCTCATGCCTGCCATTTTTGGTTTACTAGACATATTGTTACTGCATAGTTGGATAGTCAGTCCTCACTATGGGGGAACGCCCCAGATGAGACTTGAACCCCGGTCCTGCCGTGTGAAGGCCGGCGCCGCTGTCGCATCTACCACCGGGCCGCCGAAACACATATTTAATACAGGGTTGAAATCGGATAGCCAACTGCAGACCACTTGCCACGACTTTGTTGGACGTTGAACACACACCGGCTATTATTATCGCACTCCTTTCGTATACGCATCTGTAGTTGATCGTCAGTCAGCAGGCCAATTGCCAATTTATATTATAATTTCCCTATCACCCATCGACACGCGTACACATCTGTCCGCGCTATAATGCTAACTTCTGCAGGCATCAGAAAAACAAACTTCTCTCTCTCTCAGCCCAAAGCAGGAGTTAAAATGCAAATAAACAAAACTGCACAAATTGAAAGCAGTCGTCGTCATTCAACTCTTCCATTTTGTGGAAAAACTGTTGAACTGATAAAAACGAAAATGACAGCCCGGGTTTTGCTGTGTGTGTTTTTGTGTGTCCCGCGGATGGAGATTTAAAAAATAAGCAAAGCGTATCCATTGCCATCAGTTCGGTCCGGTTGTCGAAAGCAAACGTGACTGCAGCTGCCACCGTAGCCGCATTTCATTTATCAAGCGATAATAAATGAATGCAGCCGTTTCATGACCGGACCGGTACGAGCTTTTCCTTTACCTGCAGGGTTTATTTATTTATGTTTTGTGCTGGGCTTTTACTGGTGCATGAGGCAAGTGTTCCTTGGTTACCGAAAACGACATCACTCACTCAAAACCACATCTTATAAAACAAACGAACATTCATTAAAACGCTTCAACGCCACACACCAGCAGATGGGTGTGTGTTTGTGTGTTCCACCTTTCTTCTTCCAAAGCTTCGGTGGTATAAAATCAAATAAAAATTTAACAATGTGTGTTTTCAGAACACTTCCCGTAGTATGTGAGCTATTGAAAGCCGACCGGTGTCATGGTTCCGCTTCTTTTAAAGCAGCAATGTCTGCTAGAACTTGCGTACCCAGCCCGTACTTACTTACCTTGAAGATCTTACGAAGACGGCGTACAGGTACAGAAAAGCCCACCACCTTGGAGTGATGTGCCATTTTGTGTCACGCGGCGCAACGAACCCAACAGAACTTCACAAACGCAAGAAAGCGACACGAACGAACGGCAACTAGCGAGCACCGCGAGCGTGTCTCGTGATGCCCGTGAGTGGCCTCTCGTCATTAACAAGCCGCCACAAACCACAACCACCGGAGTGCGCCATCTTTGTGCTATTGGCTGTGGCACCAAGCGGCACACAACGGAGAAATCCACTTCCCGGCAACAAACACCCGGGGAAGATTGGTGCGAAGTGTCGGGGATGTTGTTTTAAAAACAGAACAAACTTTGTCATCACATTTGCCCTTGCCCTGCTATCGGGGGCAATCAGATTGTTTCTGGCGGAATGGTCAGGCGGAAAGGGTAAAGTCGAGGGCGACAAGCAGCTAAAAGCTACTTGAAGAAAGTATGGCGGTACGGTACGATGATGGGCGCGCTCCGAGGATCGACACCCGTGTTCGCCAAAGGTAAGAGTTGAAAGGTCATTTGGCTGTGTTTCGCTTCACTCTATTTGCCAGTCGAGGTTAGCCTTTCTTTACAGTCAACCCGAGAGCATCAAAGCTAATCTTCGCCTCGGTTACAGGACTACTAGAACTGCCGGGAAGTTCAGGGCACACAATGGATGGATGGCTACCTTCACCCCTTACAAAAACCACAGGCACTGCACCGAACGGTCCGTGCTCCGGAGCGAAGTTAACGACAGCAACTCTAGGAAACCAGCGTTCCTATTTCCAAGATTGGATTTCAATTTTCACCACAACGTAAAACAACTTTTCCCGTACGCATGGGGGTCCTGTACGACGCAAAGTTTTTGCAATTTCATCCGGAAAGTTCAGCTCGACGTGACGGAGCAGGTGGATGGGGGAGGGAGGAGCGCTTATAGGGTTTCTTGAGCAGCAGGCACAAATAAATAAAATTTATCCTCTCGGTAAACTGCAGCTAACGCTTTATTACCCCGGGCTGGAAGCACGTGAAGTGATTGCATAGGTTTCCCGTCACCGGCAGAAGCACTGGCACCGTCCGACAGGGACTGGGACCAACCGGTATGGATGGATGTTCGAATGGCAACAAATCAATCTCGATACTGTTCGCAAGATCTCGCTCCCCATCAGCAATGTCATCAGCATTGGCAGAAGGTTTCATCAGGGGGTACCCCTAGGGGCCACCTTCCCTTTATTTTGTAACACTAAATCACCCAGAAAAAAATGGTGACCAACACGTGACCGACGCTTAATGTTGACATAACCACGTTTTGCTTACATTACCCCACCCGGTGCGCCAATATTGTGACGGTGTGGAGCGTGTTTTGCGTTGCGAGGTAAACAATAACAAACAAAAAAGAGCACCCAAGTGAAAAGAGGTATATGCGGCGCCGTGTCTTTGTTGCTGATGTCTCAAGCAAGAAGTCAGTTTTGTATGTTTGGACACAGAGAGCAAGTGTGTATTGGTACAAAGAGAACTCAAAGAAATTGCTGTTTATTGATATATTTAGTTGGATATTGAAGTTGATTGACGTTAGAGACATCCTTTGGCAATCTCCTAGTCCGGAGACCGAATTTCTGTCAGTCCTGTGAAAAAGAGGCTTCTTAGACGAGATTTGAACCAAGTCTGGCCCTATATACTCTGATGAATTTCTTGCTCGTTACCAATGCCGCTATTCACCTAATCCTCATCGGAGCCGATAAAAGCGTACATATAAACTACGCCTCTACAAAACAAGCATAAAGCTATAAATAAGCCACTAAACACCAAACCAAAGCTTTCCACCTCGGGCAATAAAACCAAAGTCGTTCATTTCTGTACGAAAAATTTCGCTTACTCTTGTGTATTTGGGGTTGGATTTAGCTAAATCGTTCACTTATACTGAGCACCTTCGTTCGTTCGTGCCATCTGGTGACCGCTCCACCGACGAAACCGCTCAGTAAATCAGCTTCGCTAATCTCCGTTGAAGCACGCCGCGCTGCAAATCATGCTCCGGTGGTAATTGTTCAACCTTTTTCCTACAGCAGCTTCCGGCCATTCACGTTCAGGTAAGCAGCGATGACTATCGATAGATGGAACCCGAGCAGCAACACCATCATCGGGGACCACCATTTGTTCGCGCCGTGTTGGCGAACATTTGGGTCAAACTTCCGAAAGTGAACCACGGAGGTCCACTTTTTACCCACCACCAGGTACAGCAGCTCGAGCACAAACGTGCCGAAATGGAAGCAAATGAAGGGCAACAGTAGCGCTGGTCGATGCTGGAAAAGGATGAGGGAGATGCGAAACGAGAGCAGATTGAAACACAGTATCACTTAAATAGGTAGCCGAGTCAGCAGCCGCGTTAGGTCCTGGTGAGTGGTATCCATTCTTCCCGGTGTCCAACACAACACTAACCGTAAGCAAACCAACGATCGCCGCCAGATTCGAGTAGACGGTTAGCAGCGACACGACCAGGGCGAAATTGATTCGCAAATACTTTGGCGTGTGCACCAGCGGGCGCCATTCGAGCCGATGGTCCCAGCCGGCCTGTGTCAGCAGTGCATACAGTGACAGGATCTACCAGAGAGCGAGAAAGGCAAAGGGACGAAACAGGAGAAGCGTGAAAGATATTACAAACACCAGTGTTGAGGTTAGTTTGGTGCGGTGATGCCATTCCGGTCCCTGCCTGACCAGCCAAACGGGGACCGTACTTTCGTTCCCGCAAAAAAAAGTAACTGTTAGCTGTCATCAATAACGACGCCTAAAATACACAACCGTTTCCATGACGTTGATCAGCAGGGCGTACCAGTGTAGGTACGGTGCATACCGCACCCGGTAGACGTACAGCTGGTGCAGGAATTCGGCAGCGCTCGAACTGCCCACTGCCAACGCCGACAGCAGCAACGGTGGCAGCACCCGGTGATTGGGAAAAGTTTCGAATGGCACGTTTTTGTCCGCATCGGTTGCCTGAAACGGTGGCCAAAGACAAAAACAGTCAAACATTGTTTGCCCGTGACCGTGATGGGTTTTGCTAGTTGACGGAACGGAACCGGTGCGCGAGGCGCGTGCAGGGGGTTTTGCGGGCTTTTCCAAACACGAACGCCAACTTTGTGGCCTGGCGTGGGGTAGTATGGTGATGATGTACCGAAAGTTCGTAGCACTACTTGCTACCATGATAATGAGGATGGCTGAGCTACTGCCATCTCTTTTCACCGGTAGAGTGCACCGTACTGTTGTTTCCCATGGCACACTACGACCTAACGAGTAGTGATACTCACTGATACGCTGCTGTCATGTCCAAGGGGTTTTTTTTTGCGTTAAACAACAGAGAGGTTTGTTTTTTACTGGTCAACGACATCAAATTTTGATAAGAACTCTGTCAGCTGGTTTGTTAAACAGAGGGTTTTATTTTTATATCTTAACGCTAAAAATATGGTAAACCGGCCGGTATCAGTGAGCTATCCAAAACAGAGCTACTAGATGTGCTTTCTGGTGAAGTATTCGTGACAGTTTGTGTATCTTCCACTACTACGCCACTAGTCGTTGGATAACTGTCCACTTCGGACACAGTTTGGGGCGATGATTTTATTACTGTTGGTGGTTCGGTCGATCCAAGCGACATTGTTCCGTCCCTGAGTGATTGCTCAACATCTTCCATGCGTTCCACCATGCTAAATACTTTGTAAATTAGACTATCCAGGTACGTTAGGGCACTGTCGAGTGTTTGCATTGCAGTTTGAAATGATTGCTGTATTACGGCGAGCGTTGGAGTGTCTGTTACCGTCACTTCAGAGGTTGGCGTTGAAGACTGTGTACTTCGTGAAATCTTTTCAGTCGATGAATATCCGGAGGGTTCCTCAGAAGTTGTAGATACACGTTCATGACCCATAAGTACTATCTGCGGATACTCATCACTAGTGCATAGTTGAAGTTGTTTATTAAAATAAGTTCCAATGTCACAGCGATTTTGTTGAAACCTGAGAAATGAAGTTATTTTACTTACTACCAACATCATGTACCAACTAAAAGCATATCTCACCTTCCTTTATGGTACGTGTAGTACACAGCACGATCCTCAGCATCTCCGTACCTTCGTTTCGCGTCACAGAGTAACTCTTCTTTAGCGTTCTCGATCGCCTCCACCGCACCGATTAAAGCTCGGAACAATGGAAAAGCACCTTCGTTACACACGTTCTCCGAATCATCATAATTCGGTAGTATCAACACACCTCTAACACCAAGCTGCTCAGCCTGTTCGACACGTTTCTGTACCGTTTTGACACTATCGTACACGATGGCACCCTTCCCGAAGAATAGAGAACACGTGGGACGTTTGCTAGCACCACACTTTGCGGCCTTTTCCTGCAACAGTTCACAAACTTGCCCATAAGAAAGCACTCCCACTTGGCTGCGTTGTAGCGATCTTGTTACGCGATAATTACTCGGATTAAACACTATTCCCACCGTCAGTACGCTCAGTACGATCTTCTCCGAACGTAATCCATCTTCCAACAGTCGGCTAACGAGCGTTGTTTCATATTCACGCAACATAAACTCTTCCTCACTACGATCCACCAGCTCATCCTCTAGCATGTTCACACCAACAACACTGATCAGGTCCAGATGATCGTTGAACGATTTTAGTAGCGCTTTCGAACTTCCCATCGTGTGACAGCCGATGGTGGTGCTAACCGTGTACTTATCACCGAGAATCGTGCGCAATCGGCGTAAGAATTGACCGTAGCGAAGCTGTTCGTAGTAGTCGAGCAGGGCGATATCGAAATCGAGATCTACTCCGTCCAGTAAGTTGTCGCGCAGCACAACTTTGATCCGTTCGCTGAGCGATTGATGCACCGATGGGACTGTCACGTTGAAGGGAAGCACTATCGTGAGCAGCACATCCGCCGAAGCATTGGTCCGCTTGATGGTGTCTATTCGGGAGAGTTCTTGAAAATGGAAGAACGGATATTTAGAACGTATATTAGCTATATTGATGCTAGAAAATATTGCACACCTTCACGCGTCAGGACAGTCGATTTATCGATATCAAATGTTACGCTATTTAAAACAAACACACTACACAAACGATGCTCCTTTGCTAATGCACTCTCGACAGGTAGTTGCAGTTGAATCTGGCAGATAATATCTAAAGCTGCCACTGCTTCGTATGCAATCAATAGCTGCACCAGCAACAGCACCATCATTCTCAGACCCATTGTCTCCTGCGAAGCTGTCTCGATATTCTGGAGACCCCGGGTTGCAGCAAATCCGGCAGTGCTTTCTTTTATATTGCCATCCGGGCCAATCCCCACAAGAGTTTCCATATCACCCATCCACACACACACACATGCACTGATACTAACAACACGTTCCGGACACTCATCTGCAGATGCATCGATTGCTCCGTACAGGCGTGCTCGTATCACTCCATCCAAGCACATTCAAGTGTAGCGTACGATAAGCAACGGCACGATATAAATCCACTTGCCTTCACTCATCAATCCATCATCGGGCCGGGTGACCACGTGCGAGGCAGCAGAAACGAGAGGTACCGAAACTTATAGCTTCTTATCGTTGGCTGCAAGTGGCTGTAGCTCGGTCCGATGCTCGGAACACGAGACACATTGGCCCTGGTCAAATGGTTGACTGCTGTGATTGAGACTGTCCGACGGTTATGTGATTTAGAAATCTAATAAACATTCGGCTGGTGTTATTCTTCAACCACCCAGTGTCGGCCCCATTTGCCCGGTTCAATTCCCGTTCCTACAGTTTCCAGCATTTCTTGAGCCAAGCAATCTCCTTCCTACAGCCGGTCAAGTGTCAATGAAATCCGTCGGACGTTCCTCACAAGAGGAATGCTCAAAGCAAATGCTCATAAATCTTTGGCTGCGGGGCAGTTAGCTTAACACGGACAGGAATGTTACTCTTCTCGAACGCTTTGTTTCTTTTATTCTTTCCTTCCCTTAAGACAGCCGTCTTCCAGCACCGATCGATCCGGTCTCTCTTTATTCCGCCACATTCGTCCTATCGTCTGCGTTCGTAATCAATGTGCAACGTTTATGCCGTTTATCCTTTTTACACATCTTGCGCTCCTAATGAAATGGAAACGTTTCATGAATATTTAAGCTCAATCTTATCCTGTAGCCTGAGTTCCCAGAGCACAAGAAAAAGTATCAATATTGCCGTATGAAAGCTCCAAAACTCATTCGTAGGCATGCAGGATGGGCCTCATGGGGAAGGCTTATAATCAATTAAATGAATTAATTGTGTGTTTTCTATACCGTTTTCGCACGAATATTTCGCTCGTAACGTCCAGTTGGGCGATTTTTGTATCAACTCGTTAGTCGTTTAAGCCATTAAGCTGATTGTGATCGGAATGCAGGAATACAAATGAGCGCTATGAGTACTTAAGACAGGTAAATACTTTTTCGATAATGTTGATACACCGCGTCCAGCTGACTTGCAATCATTTTACATCTTAATCTTAAACTAAATATTTTAAAGCTTCAATGTCACTTGGAATACTAGAGATTTTTATTGATTCATTACAACGCCAAAGGTATCATTGGAACCGTTACCGGTGGAAGGGTAACGGGTATCGTCGGCACCGTTACCGGTGGAAGTGTAACGGGTATCGTAGGAATCGTTACCGGCGGAAGTGTAACGGGTATCGTTGGAATCGTTACCGGCGGAAGTGTAACAGGAAGGGTGGGAATAGTAATCGTTGGAAGTGTAACGGGAAGTGTTGGTAACGTAACGGGTGGTAACGTTGCACCAGGTAGAGATCCTTTAAATAAAAGAAAAGAAAATCATATACTTAATCGTAAGTAATAGATAACAATTTTACATACAGATTACAAAGATTTAGATTAAGATTAGAAGCATAGTGTGAGGTTAGGTAACAAGGGAAATAGATTATTAAAACAAACAAAGCCAGATGCCGAACAGAACGAAGGTCCAGAGGGATAGCTATGGGCTTGACTGTACACCTACCGAGCAAACTTTGCAGCAATCCCGTAACCGTCTGCAATATGCCATCCAAACCGTCCAAGCTTGTCTGAAGATCAACCATAAGATTGGCCGAATCGGGTAGAAGGGAAGGAAGCGACGCTGGAAGCGATGGAAGAATGCCCGGAAGTGCTCCCAGCGTTGGTAGGAGCGTTTGTATCAAGTTCTGTACCACCGGCAGTACACCGTCAAGTACGCCCAGATTGGACAGCAGATCCGACACAGTGCTTACCAGACTGGCGGGTAAGCCCAGCAACGGCAACGCATTCAACAGCGTCGGGAGCAATGCTGCATCGATCGGAGAATGCAAACAAAAGAAACATAGCAACACATTAGTAACAGTACTGGGGTAATGCCAAAGATGGCACCACTATGTAAACACCTACCAAGCAGTAGCGGCAGTAAGGTAAGAAGTGCTGGCAGTATACCATTCAGTAGCTCCAGATTAGCTTGAAGCGAAACGGACACCAGCGGACCACCAAGGCTCGGAAGCGTCACACCGGGCAGTGTTATTGCCGGCAACGTTGGCAGCGTTACCGGTGGCAACGTGATCGGTGGTAACGTTACACTGGGTACGGTCACTGTAGGTAACGTTACCGTAACAGGCAACGTTACAGGAGGCAGCGTTGCCGGCGGTAACGTTACCGGGAGCGTAACGCAAGGTACAGCAGGTATCACGCCAGACGGTAAGATTCCTTTGTTTGCAAAAAAGCAAAATCAATAAGTTAGGGCACAAAGTTTCGACCGTTTTGAACCTACCGAGCAAATTCTGCAAAACGCTTCCAACGGTCAAGAGCAGCTGATTTACCAGACCAAGATTGGTTTGTACCGATAGGCAGATTTGGTCCGTGACCGAGGGACAGCCCACCGGGATGTTTGGTAGTGTTATGGGGGGTAACGTCAGGATTGGTGGCAGAGTTATGGGAGGGATGGTAATCGGTGGTAAGGTTACTATCGGTGGTAAGGTTAGTATTGGTGGTAACGTTATGGGAGGTAACGTAACTGGCGGTAACGTTACAGGCGGTAGAGTTATAGGACAGACCACACCCAAAGATCCTTTATGGTAAGTAAACGATAGCAAACATTATTCCGGTACCAATCGATGTAGCGCATGAGTGTGAAACATACCGAGCAGACTTTGCAGAATAGAGATCACGAGAACAACCAACTGCTGCAGTGCTCCGGTGTTTGGTTGAACGCCACAGATTGCGCCTGTTCCAACACCTATCGAGGAGGAGGATCCTCCTGATTTTTTGGGGTGAGATAAAAATGTTTATGTGTATGAGGTAACCTTCTTCTTGAGAAACTTCCACCATTACATACCTAGCAATCCGCGTACGGCTTGATTCACAACCTGAAGCAGATCGGGCACCACACCACCAGTTAACCCACCAGCTACACCAGTCAAACCAAGTGGAAGTGAAAGTCCTCCACTTCCTGTACCTCCTGTGCAAGATTAAAACATCAATTATATTCTTCCCTTCAGTTCCTATTCCACTTTTCCAAACCTACCCAGTAAGCCTTGTGCCACTTGGTTGACAACTTGCAGCAAACCTGGCAACACACCGTTGTCGTTTTGATTCAGCAATAGATTCGTTCTCGGAAGTCCTTGCAACAGCGAACTTCCACCGCCGCCTGTTAACGATAATACGTAAGCTCAGTGGGCATTGCAATTGGCATTTAAGCAGATGGTTTTAACAGGTACCTAAAAGATCCTGTACCGCTTGACTCACGACTTGCAGAAGCCTTGGCACAACGCCAGTGTTTTGTAGTTGCGTAAGCAAGATATTTGTAATCGGAGGCAACGTTACCGTCGGTACGGTTACTCCCGCTGGTAGTGATTGACCCCCTTTCGGTACGGAGATGTAAAGTACACGTAAGTTAAGTGTTGAACGAAGGTACGGAATACCGTTTAGCCATACCTAACAAGCCTACCAATACTTGGCTGACGACACCTAGCAGATCCGGTAGTACACCGTTGTTTTGTAACTGTCCTAGCAGTACCTGGATGCTGTTCGACGTCAAAGGATTCGTTATTGTGCACAGTGGCGAAACAGTAGTACCTGGTGTGTTGTTGTTGCCTTCACAAATGATCGGTTGAATGCAATGTGGTTAATGGGGATTGAGAGAAAGCGAAAGACTAGCGTAGAAATCAGACAGCAAAGTGTTCACCTACCGATAACACCCAGTAACAGCTGGCTGATAAATTGCAACAGGATCGACACGGTACCATCGTTTTGTTGGGGAGTACTGCAGCTACATGGACAGCAGACTGCCGCCGGTGGTGCTGCTGTTACGGGTGCTATTGTAACGGGAACAACGGGTGGTGTTTCAACGCTCGGTACCGTGCAAACGACCGGAGCGTTCACTCGATCCACCAACAGTCCTAACAATTCGAAAAGGAGGAAACAAATATTAACGACAAGGAAGCATACTTACATGCACAATCTTGCACCATCATACAAAGCAATGGCCGTTGAAAAGAAAGCTCCAAAGGGGAGGAAAGCATAGGGCATATACAAATAGAGTCTACAGAAGTGGAAACGCAAGAGATAGTGTCAAAGAATTTTATTTAACAGAACAGGTTTAGGGAAGAAGTCAGCGGAAGTCATAGTAGAATGAAGCGATGCTGACGGCATTCTTGAGTAGAGTTGCTTAAAACTAGTTAGATGATTGCTTATCCGAATAAATTCAGGCCACCTGCTCCCGCTCCCACAGCAGAAACGCCTGGAACTGATAATGCACCGGCACCTGCCCCGGTGGCGGTAATTCCTCCAAGTAAGCCCCCAAGTGGCAACCCTGCCAATAAACCAGCACCACCACCACCACCCAGCGCGTCTAGTACATTTCTAAGAACCGTTAAAATCAAATCGATCAACCCCTTGAGCATGTTGAATTGATTCCCCACTTCGTTCATTCCACCCATCGTATTGTTCATCGTTTGCTGCCCGTTCAGCACCGCGGACAGCAAGTTGTTAAGCGCGCTCACCAAATTTCCGAGCAGTGGCAAAATGTCTTTCAACCCATTGCGTATCACGCCGATCGTATCGTCCGCACTTAACTCAATGACAAGTTTTTCCAATTGGGTGAAATCATCCGTACCGGTTAGTATGAGCGTTATGTTTCGCAGCACATCGCAACAGCAATCGGAGGTTTGATTGTTGTTGCCACCACCATTATCACCACCGCCATTGTTGCCGCCATTGTTGCCGCCACCATTGTCGAAGATCGAGCAGTTGAGATTTGCAATCGGAAACGGCACAGGGTAAGGGATCGGTACGAATCCGTTCGGCAAACCTCCACTCACTGAACACGTGGTACTGTTGCAGTCCACCTTCAAGAATGGTTCACACGTGCTCTTGCATAGATCGAACGAGTGTCCGACTGGGCAATGGTGTGTCGTTTTGCTGTCGATCGAGATGTGGAACGATTACATTAAAAGCGTTTAACGATCATGATCATGTACTTACAATCCATTATCACAGCTGTAGTACTGGCCACAGTCACGCGTATCTCGTACGAACCCGCTAAAGTTGCATTCGGCATTGGAGCAGAGACGATCCAACACCTTGCGGAACAGCGGGAAAGGACCTTCTCCACACATATTGTTCATATCATCACGATCCAGCTGAACGACCGCTCCGAACAGGTTGTGATGTTCGATCTGGTTCAGCATTTCGTTCAGCGAGTAGTCGTTGTTCAGCGGACAGCTGATTGTG
>KZ061722.1:0-15197 GCA_002091835.1 Anopheles maculatus | reverse complement strand
AGCGTTTGTATCAAGTTCTGTACCACCGGCAGTACACCGTCAAGTACGCCCAGATTGGACAGCAGATCCGACACAGTGCTTACCAGACTGGCGGGTAAGCCCAGCAACGGCAACGCATTCAACAGCGTCGGGAGCAATGCTGCATCGATCGGAGAATGCAAACAAAAGAAACATAGCAACACATTAGTAACAGTACTGGGGTAATGCCAAAGATGGCACCACTATGTAAACACCTACCAAGCAGTAGCGGCAGTAAGGTAAGAAGTGCTGGCAGTATACCATTCAGTAGCTCCAGATTAGCTTGAAGCGAAACGGACACCAGCGGACCACCAAGGCTCGGAAGCGTCACACCGGGCAGTGTTATTGCCGGCAACGTTGGCAGCGTTACCGGTGGCAACGTGATCGGTGGTAACGTTACACTGGGTACGGTCACTGTAGGTAACGTTACCGTAACAGGCAACGTTACAGGAGGCAGCGTTGCCGGCGGTAACGTTACCGGGAGCGTAACGCAAGGTACAGCAGGTATCACGCCAGACGGTAAGATTCCTTTGTTTGCAAAAAAGCAAAATCAATAAGTTAGGGCACAAAGTTTCGACCGTTTTGAACCTACCGAGCAAATTCTGCAAAACGCTTCCAACGGTCAAGAGCAGCTGATTTACCAGACCAAGATTGGTTTGTACCGATAGGCAGATTTGGTCCGTGACCGAGGGACAGCCCACCGGGATGTTTGGTAGTGTTATGGGGGGTAACGTCAGGATTGGTGGCAGAGTTATGGGAGGGATGGTAATCGGTGGTAAGGTTACTATCGGTGGTAAGGTTAGTATTGGTGGTAACGTTATGGGAGGTAACGTAACTGGCGGTAACGTTACAGGCGGTAGAGTTATAGGACAGACCACACCCAAAGATCCTTTATGGTAAGTAAACGATAGCAAACATTATTCCGGTACCAATCGATGTAGCGCATGAGTGTGAAACATACCGAGCAGACTTTGCAGAATAGAGATCACGAGAACAACCAACTGCTGCAGTGCTCCGGTGTTTGGTTGAACGCCACAGATTGCGCCTGTTCCAATACCTATCGAGGAGGAGGATCCTCCTGTTTTTTTGGGGTGAGATAATAAAGTTTATGTGTATAAGGTAACCTTCTTCTTGAGAAACTTCCACCATTACATACCTAGCAATCCGCGTACGGCTTGATTCACAACCTGAAGCAGATCGGGCACCACACCACCAGTTAACCCACCAGCTACACCAGTCAAACCAAGTGGAAGTGAAAGTCCTCCACTTCCTGTACCTCCTGTGCAAGATTAAAACATCAATTATATTCTTCCCTTCAGTTCCTATTCCACTTTTCCAAACCTACCCAGTAAGCCTTGTGCCACTTGGTTGACAACTTGCAGCAAACCTGGCAACACACCGTTGTCGTTTTGATTCAGCAATAGATTCGTTCTCGGAAGTCCTTGCAACAGCGAACTTCCACCGCCGCCTGTTAACGATAATACGTAAGCTCAGTGGGCATTGCAATTGGCATTTAAGCAGATGGTTTTAACAGGTACCTAAAAGATCCTGTACCGCTTGACTCACGACTTGCAGAAGCCTTGGCACAACGCCAGTGTTTTGTAGTTGCGTAAGCAAGATATTTGTAATCGGAGGCAACGTTACCGTCGGTACGGTTACTCCCGCTGGTAGTGATTGACCCCCTTTCGGTACGGAGATGTAAAGTACACGTAAGTTAAGCGTTGAACGAAGGTACGGAATACCGTTTAGCCATACCTAACAAGCCTACCAATACTTGGCTGACGACACCTAGCAGATCCGGTAGTACACCGTTGTTTTGTAACTGTCCTAGCAGTACCTGGATGCTGTTCGACGTCAAAGGATTCGTTATTGTGCACAGTGGCGAAACAGTAGTACCTGGTGTGTTGTTGTTGCCTTCACAAATGATCGGTTGAATGCAATGTGGTTAATGGGGATTGAGAGAAAGCGAAAGACTAGCGTAGAAATCAGACAGCAAAGTGTTCACCTACCGATAACACCCAGTAACAGCTGGCTGATAAATTGCAACAGGATCGACACGGTACCATCGTTTTGTTGGGGAGTACTGCAGCTACATGGACAGCAGACTGCCGCCGGTGGTGCTGCTGTTACGGGTGCTATTGTAACGGGAACAACGGGTGGTGTTTCAACGCTCGGTACCGTGCAAACGACCGGAGCGTTCACTCGATCCACCAACAGTCCTAACAATTCGAAAAGGAGGAAACAAATATTAACGACAAGGAAGCATACTTACATGCACAATCTTGCACCATCATACAAAGCAATGGCCGTTGAAAAGAAAGCTCCAAAGGGGAGGAAAGCATAGGGCATATACAAATAGAGTCTACAGAAGTGGAAACGCAAGAGATAGTGTCAAAGAATTTTATTTAACAGAACAGGTTTAGGGAAGAAGTCAGCGGAAGTCATAGTAGAATGAAGCGATGCTGACGGCATTCTTGAGTAGAGTTGCTTAAAACTAGTTAGATGATTGCTTATCCGAATAAATTCAGGCCACCTGCTCCCGCTCCCACAGCAGAAACGCCTGGAACTGATAATGCACCGGCACCTGCCCCGGTGGCGGTAATTCCTCCAAGTAAGCCCCCAAGTGGCAACCCTGCCAATAAACCAGCACCACCACCACCACCCAGCGCGTCTAGTACATTTCTAAGAACCGTTAAAATCAAATCGATCAACCCCTTGAGCATGTTGAATTGATTCCCCACTTCGTTCATTCCACCCATCGTATTGTTCATCGTTTGCTGCCCGTTCAGCACCGCGGACAGCAAGTTGTTAAGCGCGCTCACCAAATTTCCGAGCAGTGGCAAAATGTCTTTCAACCCATTGCGTATCACGCCGATCGTATCGTCCGCACTTAACTCAATGACAAGTTTTTCCAATTGGGTGAAATCATCCGTACCGGTTAGTATGAGCGTTATGTTTCGCAGCACATCGCAACAGCAATCGGAGGTTTGATTGTTGTTGCCACCACCATTATCACCACCGCCATTGTTGCCGCCATTGTTGCCGCCACCATTGTCGAAGATCGAGCAGTTGAGATTTGCAATCGGAAACGGCACAGGGTAAGGGATCGGTACGAATCCGTTCGGCAAACCTCCACTCACTGAACACGTGGTACTGTTGCAGTCCACCTTCAAGAATGGTTCACACGTGCTCTTGCATAGATCGAACGAGTGTCCGACTGGGCAATGGTGTGTCGTTTTGCTGTCGATCGAGATGTGGAACGATTACATTAAAAGCGTTTAACGATCATGATCATGTACTTACAATCCATTATCACAGCTGTAGTACTGGCCACAGTCACGCGTATCTCGTACGAACCCGCTAAAGTTGCATTCGGCATTGGAGCAGAGACGATCCAACACCTTGCGGAACAGCGGGAAAGGACCTTCTCCACACATATTGTTCATATCATCACGATCCAGCTGAACGACCGCTCCGAACAGGTTGTGATGTTCGATCTGGTTCAGCATTTCGTTCAGCGAGTAGTCGTTGTTCAGCGGACAGCTGATTGTGCTTGGATAAGGAGTCGCCAACAGTACACGATGTCTGGCCAATCCGTACATCAGTGCGTTCGTTAACATGGAAGGCTAGATAGGAACCAGAACACAGAACTTAAGTCACGGTAATATTGTTGTTTTTGTATGCCATCAAATTCATCACTCTTACCTGACCGGCATGATTAATCGTGACAAAGTCGGCTACATGGTTGAGCGTTTTCACGAGTCCTGATTCCAGCTGGCAGCTGCTCAACGTCACCATGATCACGTAGGTGTTGCCCAGATAGCTGCGCAACTGCTGCATAAACTCGCCGTACGTCTGCTGTGTGACACGGGCCTGCACAGGATCGCACTGCAGATCCAATCCTTTAAAACCACTCTTCTGCAACTGCCGACGGATCGTCTCGATCAGCGTGTCGCGTCCCTTGGCCGTCTGGATCATGGTGCCGAAGTATTCGCACGAGCTTGGACCACCGTACAGCGAGAACAATCGATTACGGCGATCATCGACCGTGTGCATACTGAATCCGCTTCCGTCGGTGTTCTGTGTGCTCTCGACCGGATACACCTCGTACAAGCACTCCTTCAGCATCTGACTGTTACCGATCGTCAGTGGATCGCGCACGCGGCATATCACACCACACTTTTTAGCCTCACAGGGCACTACGACACATTGTGCCACTAGTATCGCCGCCAGCCACCAGCAAATGTGATCCTTAACTATACACCACACCATCCTGCCCCGCTTCTTGATCGTTCGTTCGTACACTGTTACACACGATCGTCACCAAATGCCAGCCAACGTTTCAGGTCACCAGCGACTACCTGCGGGTGCCTTTTCTTAATTCCGAAAAAACTACTGCACACCACCGCTACTGGACACACTCTAACTTGTTGCTTAACGCATGGTGACCATCTTATATAAACCACCTGCCAAGGACGCCTATCCGCGATCTCAAAATCCGTGCCCGATAAGCGCGGCTTCCGCTTATCATGCGAACAATACCGCATCAACCTAACACAACCGGATAGGGGAGGTGTCTGTACAGGTTTGAAAGCTGCAAATTTTCACGCAACGCACTGCCCGGTTGAGAGAGAGAAAGAGAGAGCGAGAGAGATAGAGAGAGAGAGAGAAAGATATTTGAGTTTTCTGCTTTCCCACCTCTACGATAACCTCGCATCACCTCACAACGCACAATCTCGATAGCGGGGACGTGACCGCTGGACCTGCAGTCTCTCCGTTTTGACATTCCATGCGCGCTTTATTAGTTGTACTCTTTGTTCGTTAGTTAGTCAGAGTTAAATGACACCAAGCTTAAGTAATGTAACCTTCAATGAGAAACAAAAAGCATCAGCTTCCGGAATCCTCTGTCGTGCTAAGATACATAACGAAGCTCTAACGCTACTTCGTGTAGAGTTCGGTGTATTGCAGCACTCCAAAGATGAATCCCAGTTGGAACGATACAGGATAATGTAAAATCTTAGTCCTACGAATATTTGTTTTCTTTCCTGTGACAGAACTTTCAGAACGATTTCCACGACCGCTGTACTACGATGAGTTGATACATAATTTTAAACTTTAAATATATTTCACGTAGAAGATCTGTAATTACTATAACTTAATAATACATGTCCCAGAAATGGTCGCTATTGAATTCATAACTTCATAAGCTCTAGACCAACAGTCACGGCGTCCAGTAAGCTATCTGTTCCCCGAAGCCTAATGCACATTTCGTCCATGTTCGCCAAACGAACATTGTCCTTAAGATCTGAGATGGTTCACAAACTGAACATTGGGTGATGAAAGCTTCTTAAATCGGTTCATACGATAATTGAAAAGGACGCTGAGTAAACTAACTGGTCATATACCCTGGAAGCAAGATCAACGCTAGTAACTACAACCTCAAGAAGGTTGTCTTGGTTTAATATTTGTAGCATTCTTGAACTTTATTTACACCTTTTGGAATATCTAAATACGTCCAAGCCTTCTGCCCAGTTTGGAAATCTTTAGCTGGTCTAGGTTTTCCATCGATGTTTTTCGCATTCTGCGTGCGCTTTCATTTTCTGCCAGTAATATTAGCTCAACGTAACATGGTACATAAAGTAACAATCGGCTCAACTTGCAGGCTTATCGATATGCCATCAACTACTAAACATGTCATCTTTAAATCGATTGTAACTGATCGATTTGATGATTATTACATACTTCGTTTATGCTGTGTAGCCAATCTTTTCCACCAACTTCGGTTCCGCCTAGAGACTTCAGGAGCCTTGGATTCACCACTGTGTCGAATCATCGTTGGCTTACATAATGTCTTGCTTCTATAAATTTGATCCGATTCAACAAACATAAACTGGTAAAATTTCATTCATTTATTTATTTAACTTTATAGCTTGGTGCGGAACTCTATCCACCCAATAATCCAGTGGCACCGCCCGGTGTTCCTCCCACTGGTGCACTACCGGCTAAATTTTGTACCAAATTTAAAATGAACGCTAGCAATTGGCTGATCAAGTTGGTGTTGTTGCTTATATCGGCCATGCCGGCCACCGTGTTGTTCATCAGCTGCTGTCCGTTCAGCAAAGTACCCAGCAGTCCGTTTAAAGGACCGACAATGTTGCCAAGCAATGCGATAATTTCCGGAATTGCCTGGCGAATCACGCCGATCGTATCGTCCAACTTGGTCTCCTTGAGCAATTGAAATAACTGCGAAACATTGCGCGTATTATTCAAGAAGGCTGTTAGGTTTCGCACTACATCGCAGCAGCAGTTGGTCGTTTGATTATTGCCACCGTTGTTACCGCCCCCGTTGTTGCCACCGCCATTGTCACCACCGCCATTATTACCACCGCCGCCCGTCGAACAGTTTGGGTTGGGGTTGGGGAACGGAATCGGGTACCGTATAGGCGTCATACCATTAGGCAGATTTCCACTAACGACACACGTGGTACTATTGCAGTTCACCTGCAAGATTGGCTGACATCTGCTTTGACACAGATCGAACGAGTGTCCGACTGGGCAATGGTGTGTCGTTTTGCTGTCGATCGAGATGTGGAACGATTACATTAAGAGCGGTAAACGATCACGATCATGTACTTACAATCCATTATCACAGCTATAATACTGGCCACAGTCGCGCGTATCTCGTACGAACCCGCTGAAGTTGCATTCGGCATTGGAGCAGAGACCATCCAGCACCTTGCGGAACAGCGGGAAAGGACCTTCTCCACACATATTGTTCATATCATCACGATCCAGCTGAACGACCGCTCCGAACAGGTTGTGATGTTCGATCTGGTTCAGCATTTCGTTCAGCGAGTAGTCGTTGTTCAGTGGACAGCTGATTGTGCTAGGATAGGGAGTCGCCAACAGTACACGATGTCTGGCCAATCCGTACATCAGTGCGTTCGTTAGCATGGAAGGCTAGATAGGAACCAGAATACAGAACTTAAGTCACGGTAATATTGTTGTTTTTGTATGCCATCAAATTCATCACTCTTACCTGACCGGCATGATTAATCGTGACAAAGTCGGCTACATGGTTGAGCGTTTTCACGAGTCCTGATTCCAGCTGGCAGCTGCTCAACGTCACCATGATCACGTAGGTGTTGCCCAGATAGCTTCGCAACTGCTGCATAAACTCGCCGTACGTCTGCTGTGTGACACGGGCCTGCACAGGATCGCACTGCAGATCCAATCCTTTAAAACCACTCTTCTGCAACTGCCGACGGATCGTCTCGATCAGCGTGTCGCGTCCCTTGGCCGTCTGGATCATGGTGCCGAAGTATTCGCACGAGCTTGGACCACCGTACAGCGAGAACAATCGATTACGGCGATCATCGACCGTGTGCATACTGAATCCGCTTCCGTCGGTGTTCTGTGTGCTCTCGACCGGATACACTTCGTACAAGCACTCCTTCAGCATCTGACTGTTACCGATCGTCAGTGGATCGCGCACCCGACATATCACACCACACTTTTTAGCCTCACAGGGCACTACGACACATTGTGCCACTAGTATCGCCGCCAGCCACCAGCAAATGTGATCCTTAACTATACACCACACCATCCTGCCCCGCTTCTTGATCGTTCGTTCCTACACTGTTACACACGATCGTCACCAAATGCCAGCCAACGTTTCAGGTCACCAGCGACTACCTGCGGGTGCCTATTCTTAATTCCGAAAAACTACTGCACACCACCGCTACTGGACACACTCTGTACCCAGGTCGGATGCACTGTATCCATCTTATATAACCCACCTGCCAAGGACGCCTATCCGCGATCTCAAAATCCGTGCCCGATAAGCGCGGCTTCCGCTTATCATGCGAACAATACCGCATCAACCTAACACAACCGGATAGGGGAGGTGTCTGTACAGGTTTGAAAGCTGCAAATTTTCACGCAACGCACTGCCCGGTTGGTGTGGCGTGCCTGAGATATGCCCGTACAAACAGTAGGAATCTTCATGGACCTCGCACCATTACTGTACCGGGGAGGGCCAATGCTTCATGACCTCTTGATGGTTGAGTTTGTTTGCAGGCCAAACAACTTCGCGTCGTACATATGAGGTCGATAGTGTGGACGTGACCTGACGGAATGCTACATACAATTCGCTTCCTTTGTCCAATCGCCAGGGTTAAATGACACCAGAGCTAATCAGTATGTGTGTGTGTGTACACGGAGTAGAAAAACACATCCCGTGTTAAATTCGTATCATACGAAAACGAAAACCAAACAACCGCCGTACACTTATGGTCAAGAGGGTCAAGACCTTTATACAACGATTGAGCCATAATTTTCCACACGAAGTCTATAATTACAAGCTGTAAGTGTTTTCAAATTATTTATTAGGTGTAAAGAATACTATTAATAATATATATATTGTAAAACCCATTTTACGGATTGTACTATGCTGATTGCGCAATGTTATCGCGCCATTCAGAAGCAATTCACCAACTGGTACGCACGTGATGCTTTTTTGTATTTTTTGAAACACAAAACAAACCGTTGCTTTTCAGCTCTGCTTATAACGGGTTGTTTACTAACAATTACACTTAAACGAGTCTTTTTCGGTTTATGTTCACATTCACATGACTTAATCACGAAGAGTTGTGTCGAACGCGCATGTCGAGACGGGTAAAGTGTGCTTTACGAAAAAAAAGTCTAGTTTTGAGTGGCGTTGAAACCAAAATCTACCCATCAGCTGCTCTTCTGGCTTAGCCACGTCTGGGGATTTCGTATATAATCGACAATACTAAGCAGCAGTTACTAAGCTTATACCCGCTGAGATCGATTTTTCAGTAGGTTCCGAACGACTTACTCACAGTAACTAAACTGCACTTTGGTTGAAAATGAATGCTGGATTAACAAAATAAAAGACACGATTTTATGAAAACATTACTTGAAATTTGAAATATTTTATTATTATATTTTATAACAGCTTCTGCAGTCCATCGTGAGCCATTAATGGAAATGTGATTAAACTATCTCGCGAGAGTCAATCACAAACATGCCACATTACTGACGATATCGTACAAAATACATTTACCACAAACAGGAAAGTTTTTTAAGCAACATCAAAGTACAAAATAACCTAATTATCATCGTTTCCACCAGGACATCGACCCTTACAGCCGTTTCGGACGTATCGGCATACACAGATTGTAGTGTGCGGATTTGTCCCAAAAATCTTCTCCTTTCCAGCCGCACCACCCTTTCCCCAGTACCGGTCCCAACTCGTCTGCGCCGGTGTAATGTGGATCGAGGATCAGAAATTTCGTTTCACCCAGCTCCGCATTCATCGACACACCGAGTATGGTATGGGCCAGCACACCGCCCCCGATCATGATCGGTGTACCTTCGTGCTGGAAATGTTGCAGCAGCTCCATACCACGCGACGCCAGCTCACTGCCGTGCGTGACAAACATGATGCGCGAATCGATACCGAGCATATCGTTCAGACAGATGGAAACCTCGGTCGAACCGATCCATTGCCGTGAACCGATAAACGGTCGCTGCTTATCACCGACGCGCACCAGACACGCCTGAATGTCATTGTGTGTGGGAATCTTGCCGGAACTGTAACCCTGCATATTGAACCACGAGACGAGCGTCTGGAGCGATCGGTACGCACATCCCCAGCCCTTATCATCGAACTCGTCCTGCATGTAGTGATGGTAGGTGTAAGCACCGGCCACTACCGCCGTTCTACCGTCCGGATCTGAAATTAAATGTAAAGGAGCCTTATCTTAGCGACGCGTTTTAACGATTACACCACACGCTTTCGCTTACGTGGTACGCTGAGCGTTTCGTGCGGGTTAACCAAACGTTTGCCCGCCTGGAATTGGTACGCGTTTCCCTTCCGGAAGTGGGGCAGGGTCATTTTTAGCAAAAATTGTTTGTGCATGGTTGCACGTTGTCGTTCCAGAAACGAGTCCGATTCGCTCAACTCCCCATCCGGCGGATACACACAGGTTACAAAATGTCCCAGCTCTTTGGGCAGCATGTGGTAGCATTTGGACACGTACAGCCGCTGCTGGTGTCGTAGCTGTTCCAGCAATGCTGACTCGATCAGCCCCAACGAACAGTCAACGCTGTCCACCATGTTGTCGAAGCATTTGTCCAGCTTCTTCGTGCGGTGCACCATACTGAGACAGTCGACCTGAAACGGTACCTTCACCGTTTGGTCGTCATTACGCCGATCGATCGTTACGTTGCACGCCTCCCGGCGTAGCTTCTCGTCCAGATCGTCCTTTGACTTTTTAATCAACAGTCCAAAATCAATTACACGGTATCCGGTGGGCGGTCGGTTGTTAATTTGTGGTTTCTTCGCTTTCACACGACCACTGGCACCAACCACACCGAAACCATCGTCCTGTTCCGGTTTCGGTGCCGTTGCCATAGCGTACAGCATTTCTACATTCTCTTCCTTATCGATGCCCGTGACGACGTAGTCGCTTAGCAGGACACCGGGTGCCGCCGGTACAGTAAAGGCCACACTGCCCGAACCGAGCTGTTTGCGCAGTCGAAATGCATTTTCACAGACGGACTTTTCCGTCTGCTCGCACACCAACGTCAGCGTGCACCGAAGGCGAAGCAGATAGTACTCCCGGTAAAGGAAGTCATCCTCGAACGTGACACATTCTACCGACTGAAGCATCCGATTCTTGAAGATGAACGTCTGCAGCTCTGCCTCCGGTTCTCCGGTGTAGTGTAGATAGACGGGATTATCCGTGACAAAGGCGTCCGGTCCATATTTGAGCAGGAAATCGGTTGGATCTTGGTACGGGCCAGTTTTTACCCACCCGATCAGATCCAACCCACTCGGCAGGTTGCGCTGAATCGGGGACGGTGTGTCGTTTTGCACATTTTCTACCAAATCTTCCGATTCTTCGTTCGATTCTTTAAGTACCCGTGCAAATCCTATCACCGTCGGCACTCCGTCGCAGATGGTACCGTACAGTTCGCCCGTGCTCGCAGTTGCAAACGACGGATCGTAAATGCGCTACAGTAGGAAACACGCACAAGTAAACGTTCAATTTAATAAGCGCAGTAAATAAGAAAATAAACATTTCACTACACACCTTCTTTACGTGGCTAGATATACGTAATTTCACTATCATTTTGCACAAAAATCAAATCACACAATTCAAAATAAAACACGCAGCCACGGATTGTTTTCGTAGCAGCGAAAGTGACACGTACAGCAAATAACACGTCGTTGACAGCTGAACCAAACCACTGTGGCTGTCCGCTCTGGCCACGAAGGTTGACGTGGGAAAACATTTGAAATGACGGTTGGTGAGTTTCAATGTAGTTTTTCAGTTATTTTACAAATATTGAACAATATTGGTAGATCTAAACGTTGTATCGATGATTTTTTATTTTATATAACTTACTTCCCTAATCATGCCATACAAGTTACATACAAGCTATCGAACTTTGCGGTATGAGATAAAACTCTATGCTGTGACCCGTTGCAAAAGCGTCACCTCGATATGGTTCATTGTTCCGTTGTTCTTCAATTGCTCTCCGTTTTATCAAGCTAATGCGCATCATGCTTCCTGTTGTTTGCTTTATGCAGAAAAGGCCACCAATTTCTTATCGTTTGTTTTGCCCCGCTCTATTCCGGCTGCATGACGACGTGCTGAGACGCCACCCATTCATTCACCAACTCGTTATCGCTCCTCACAGTAAGGTCGATTCCATATCCTCGTCATGGTATTTTACATATTTCTGATACGGTTTTTTGTTCGTCTTAGAGTGTGTCTTTTTCGCACCACCGCTCTCATCATCCGTCGAGTCGTCATTATCGGTGTCCTCATCTCCATTGCGAACATGAACGATCGTTTCTTGCTTTTGCGTTCGTCCCGCCTCTGATGTTGTGTCCTTCTTGGACACACGTTTTCCTTCCGTTTTCTGCTTCGCTTCCTTTGCCGCTGTCAAAATAGAATTCAAGATGCCGATGTCAACAAAGGCTATTACGAGACCTGTATATTCAACAGACCTTGGGTATGAGATAAAACTCTATGCTGTGACCCGTTGCAAAAGCGTCACCTCGAAATGGTTCATTGTTCCGTTGTTCTTCAATTGCTCTCCGTTTTATCAAGCTAATGCGCATCATGCTTCCTGTTGTTTGCTTTATGCAGAAAAGGCCACCAATTTCTTATCGTTTGTTTTGCCCCGCTCTATTCCGGCTGCATGACGACGTGCTGAGACGCCACCCATTCATTCACCAACTCGTTATCGCTCCTCACAGTAAGGTCGATTCCATATCCTCGTCATGGTATTTTACATATTTCTGATACGGTTTTTTGTTCGTCTTTGAGTGTGTCTTTTTCGCACCACCGCACTCATCATCCGTTGAGTCGTCATTATCGGTGTCCTCATCTCCATTGCGAACATGAACGATCGTTTCTTGCTTTTGCGTTCGTCCCGCCCCTGATGTTGTGTCCTTCTTGGACACACGTTTTCCTTCCGTTTTCTGCTTCGCTTCCTTTGCCGGTTTGGGATTTGACTGTTTGGTATCTTTCGATTCCTCCTCCTCTGCAGCTCCCGCATGACCAATGTTGAAATCTAAATCTTCGTCACCGGCCAAAAAGCGAATATCCTCAAAGCCACTCTTTTGGGATTTCTCCTTCAACCGGGCCAACACGCTGGAGCGTGATTTTCGGGCGTAAAAGTACGTTACACTCAGAATGCACACGAAGAACGTAACGGCGGATATGGCGTAGATGAAAAACTTCCAGAGACTGGGCGCTTTCTGGAGCTGCTCGTTCGGGACGTTCGCTGCAATGGCCAAACCGGGTGCGATCATCTCTTCCGTTGTGGATTCCGCTACCGGTTGGAATACCATATCGGATTGGGTGGTTGCGATGGGTTTCTTCGTAGGAACTGCGGTGATGGAAGTACTCGCAGTTGAGGTGGAAATAGCGGAGGTTGTGGTGGTTGTAGAAAGCCGAGGTCTATTGGTCATTGGGACAAAGGTGGGTCTTGATGGGCGTAGATTATATCGCTTTGTGGTGGATGTGGCAGCGGTTGAGGTTGTCGTTGTTCTTGGTGTAGTACTGGTGATAGTTTTCGTAGTAGACGGTATCGGTTTAGCCGTAGTTGTTGTCGTTGTAGTAGTTGTTGTAGTAGTAGTAGTAGAAGTAGTGGTGGTGGAAACCGTTGTTTGCTTGGTTGTGCTACTAGCCGTGGAACGTGTGGTACTATTAGTCGCTGCAACAGCAGTCGTTGTCGTCGTAGGTTTCGGGGAAGACGTAGACGTAGTGGACACAGTAGACGTCGTACTAGCGTTACTGACTATACCAGGCACTTCAAAAACACACCGTTCCCGATAGTCTGGGCAGCAGGTTTCACCAGTCACACAATCTTCGTGACAATCACAGTGCACAATCGTATCGCTACTATTCAGAACAGCTGCCATACTACTACCACATCGGTTCTCGCACGAATCGATCTTCACCGGCACATTCTCCGCTTCCGACGGTGGATCTTCACTATCCTCAACTGCCACTTTGCAATTCTCGCCCCCCTGCAGCAAACTGACATCATCGATCGCAATGTCACTTTTGTACCGCAATCCGAGGCTTGCTTCGATGACGATCTGGAACCGTTCCGTTTGCTGTGCAACTTCAACGTGTCCTTCATGCCAAATGTTTTTCTGATTTCCCTGCAGCACAAATACCGGCTTCACATCGTACAGGTCGCTGGTCATCGGTTTAACATACACGTTCAGCGTACCAACGGACTCTCCATACATGTGATAGTAAAACTGGAAGCACGCTCCAATGCTAAGTTCCGGTTCGTACATGGGTGAAATGAAGCGTGCCGTATCGTTCGTCAGCTGCTCACCAGAATCGACGATCATAAAGTGTCCTGCCTTCGGTTGCATTGTAGTGTGGTCGTACTTGGGACCTGTTCGGAGTGCTCGTGGGTTTAGCGTTCCATCGCTCCGCTTCCAATCGAAGTCGTGTAGTGCATCGTTCGACCAGCCACACAGTGACTCCGCCTCAAAGTCGCAGGTAGTGGCGGTGGACTGGCCCGTCCGGCGACAAACACCCAACGGCCGATCCCAGTGAGTTCCGTTACAGTACGTACTGCGTGATCCGGCCAGTTCCGTACCTTCAAAGCAGGAAAGCCACGCAGACGCTTTGTTCATCTCGTATAGCACATAGCCGGAAGCGACCACCGGCAGCACAACGCATCCAGATTCTGGTAAGTACAATCGCACACATAAGTAACAAATAATCCGTCGCAAGCACTAGACACGCATCGCACACCAGCTGCGCACATCAACGCTTTCCTAGTCTAACCACTCACTAATGTAGGTGCACAGTTTCGGCGTAATTTCACCACAGTCGGCACAGTTTTTAATGACCGGACAAATGCCACACGGCATCTGCACCAGCCCCGGTGCCGCAATAGGCGTCTCTATCGCCCGATACAGAAATCCGCCATTAATCTGTGCAATCCGCTCGGCCTTTCCATCGTACACGACCGTCTTGAGAATGGTTTCCAAATCGTCCTCATCCAGGCTGATCTTACTAATGCCCAGATCGGAGATGAATCGATGGACGTCCGCCACGGAACATTCGGACAGCTTCTGCACTGCCAACGGGCCCTCACCGCTCGCACGTGCTGAATCACGCTTCATGCGCAAAAATCGTAAACATTGCTGGTTCAGGACGTCGACAAACTCGGCCTCGAAGTCTTGATCCTGATACCATGCGCCGCCCGTTATGGAACGATCCGGTTCGAGATTGTACAGCATGTACACTTTCTTTTTGCTTGCCTGCAAAGAAAAAAAAAGTTAAACAAACCACACGAAACAGATAAGGGCTCCCTTCGGTTGTTTACGTGCTTCTCCACGCACACTTACATTAACAGATTTGACCGCCTTTATGAGCTTCTTGTTTTCCAACTGTTTCAACACTTTGTTTAGCTGCGTCATGACCAAATTGGATTTTACGCGGATGTCCCGTATCCAGATACCCTTGTTGCCACCCTCCTCCACGATGTTGTATATTACGCGCTCCTCATTGTCGATATCCTTCGGGGCGGACGATTTCTTCCCCGGGTCCTTCATGCGGTATATCAACGTGTTGCCTTTCTTCAGGATTTCCAGCACACCGTCC
>KZ061721.1:356313-396782 GCA_002091835.1 Anopheles maculatus | reverse complement strand
CGGGCAAACGATCGGAAAGGATTCGATCGCATGAACATAAAAGAGCTCGACAACAACAAAAAAGCAGGCACTTCAGCACGTGACAATTAATGCTCGCTGATGATCGGTGGACACACTGGCCGTGGGTGAACCGATTGGCTTTCATCGTTGCGGTATGCCTATTGTTTGACGCCGGATCGGAATGCTGACCAGTGTCGGGAGAAAGTATTGCAACTTGGTTGTCATTCTGACTCGGCAGACACGTGTTCATGTTTCCACTGGCGGGCGTACTCCTATGAACAGGCTCCGGCCAGCCAATTGCACGGCGGTATGGCGGTCAGGTAGCGAGACAATTGAAGTGCTAGAAGATTCGTGTCAAACAACGTGTACCGATTGATCTTGCGAATCGAACCCGGCAGTTGAAGTTGAGTTGCGATCGAATCTTACACACGTCATCGTGCGCCAACCACCGATCGGCCGATCGGCTCCGGTGCTCATTTGGCTAATCACATTACGATTGACCCCACGCTCGCGTTCATTCACCTCGCCAAAGGAAGGAAAAACAATATCCCCACTCGTTCGGGGGGGTTTGCTGGAACGAAGCGAAGGTGAAAATCATTTGTCACTGTGCGGAGTGACGGTGTGTTTTCCGCGACCGCGCTGGTGAGCATAGAGAAATTGACTGGCATGCCCACGCGTTTGGCATTCTTCGGCGTAAAGAAAATGATCGCCACGTATCCGCGATGATTGCGAATGAGTTTCGATGGTTGATGAAAAGTTTATATGTTGGTGCAAAAAATGGTTTTGTTTTCTTATGTTAAAATTATGTTTGATGGTTCTTTTAGTAATGGAGATAGATTGCGGTTATCTTAAGGATCTACAACTTACCTAACTTACTACCGCAATTAAGTTTTTTTTTAGTAGTTAACTAGATATAAAATCCTTGAACAACCTAGAGTCAGATTTTGTGATTGATGCAATGATATCTTCACTTTCTTAAAATCTATTACTAAGTTTCACGAATATCGACATTATAATCTCTCTTTGAATTGACAAACTATGCCGTTCGATCGTGAGCGATATTGAGGAACTTTTTCAGCTAGCCAAGACCGCGACACAGTTGTAGTGCCGGATGAATAAAAAAGCAAGTATTTCGATAACTTCTTTTAACACTTGTAATAAATTATACACTGTTGTTAATTTTAAACTCTTTCGTTCCGGTTTCAGAGTTTCCTTCCAAAACTTTTAAATCACGCATTGGAATGTTCCAAATAGATGAATACTGTAATCTCCATGTGGAATTTTGCAATCATATAATGGAATTTTGCAATATGACATAGCAATCATCCGCTGCATACGGTGAATTTTTTGGTTGGTTTTAGTTAAATTATTTATTTTTAAATTAGTAAAACATCTTTCAAGCATTCTTCCAAGAGTCTGTGAGCACAAGAAACTCCCCATTTATGATTGGTATTGCGCTAAGAAGGAGAGGCCATCATAAAGTTGTATTGAGTATTTTAAATCATCAGTAAACAACAACCATGTAAAATGAAATATTCTTGAAATTTTTTGATGAATTTTCTTTCATATGCCCTGCACAATTCGACTGGATTTAATACGAACTTAATATTAAGAATATTTAAGTTTCGAATCAAATAATTATTTTAAATAGTACTCCCAAAAGTAGTGCAAACAATGCAAACTCGAATACCTGTTAAAAAGGATTTAAAATTCACGCAATAAATGTGAAACGTTATGATTTATGTCGCACATACTTTCCTCATTTGTGACGATAGTACCACCGGCAGCAGGCCGAAGCCGAAGACGCAGCGGCCACTTTCCACGAGCCACCGGGGATGCAAACATTTTATCAGCGATTTATCAACACTTTCAGGGTTAACGCGTTGCTGCGGCCTTTGCTTGTGACGATAAATCATCAGCACCGGGCGGGAGAAATTTTCCTTCCCAATTTCCACACGACCAGGGTCGAAGCGGGTGCGCACAATCATTCGACGCTGATTCGACGCTACCGGTCGAATGGATTGGCCGATGCAGTCGGTCGATACGTTTTCAAAAACACAGACCCCGGTACGAAACGCGCTTCGATAATCGATTTGAACTCTTGCGCGAGCGACGTTCGGAAGTGAGGGTTCAGTCGCCTTTGAACCTCCCATAGCCATCTGATGCAGCGAACCCTCTCGGTGGAATGATCTCGTTGTTGCATCGTTTGTGGCGTGGTAAAAAGTGTGCCAAAGTCGCGAAACAATGCTGCAGTGGCTGGTGACGAGGTTCGATGCACTTTGCTGTGTTCGGTTGGCCCGGCTGGAATGTGTGCTCAGTTCGTCCAGAGGGCTCAACGATGATGATGATGATGATGATGGTGATGATGATGGTTATACTGAGCGCAAGGGCACTGTTGCATCGAGCATTGATAAGAAGTAAGGATATCTTTATCTATCTCGGTCCGTTCTTGTACCACCGACTTTAAAATTTTATTTGAACCGAGAAACAGTGTACGATCGGACCAGCTTCACCACATTATGATGCGGTTTGACGTTGAATTGCATTCCGCTCGCGTGTCTTTCGCAGCAAGGCTCAAAAGTGCAACCTAGTTGTCACTGGCACAATCACTCACAGTGGGTGTGCGATGGGTGGGTACCGGGTATGAACCGGGGATACCGGGAAAAAAGGGCACCGTACTCGTAGTTTTCTTCTACCGGGGCTTTTAGTTTCTTTTTCCCGTTTGCTTTCTTCCGGCGGCCCGAACCATGCAGAAATAGTAAAACAAATATTTTTGTTAACACCCCAACAGACTAACCTATTTTAAGACAATTGAACATATCACATGGCGACCGTGAGTTTAAGCTGCAATCTACGGAAAGTAAAGCAGTGTGAACGAAAATACCAAAGTGAAAAAGTACAAAGTGCAAAAGTGCGAATAGTGACAGAGATCACAGACTATAGTGACCTTCGTGTGGAGCAAAGAGCAAAGTGATGTTATTGACAATATGCAATCGTCGTATGATGTGACAGAAAAACCGGAAGTGAAAAGTGCAAGTGTTATATATCATAGTCTACTGGCGAAAATAACTAAGTGTAATATGACGCGAAATTAATCGCTAGACATTAACAGTGCAACACTCGTACAACGGTACTGTGAAAAAATCGGTATTGTGCAAATCGCATCGAACATAACAGTGTAACATCCAATGATGTCATAAATGATATCCGAAGGTGAACAAACCGTAGTTAGTGATAAATTTTTATCCGAGTGAGAACATTGTAATTTACTCAAACGGCAATTGGCTATTTAAAAGCGACAAAATGGGAGGAAAAACTTCAAAACCGGAAGTTGAAGTGTTAAAAACAACCTGTATAAAAACACTTCTACTAAAGTCAGTAACGCCAACGAACAATCTAAAAGTGAGTGAAAAAACGACAACTGAAGTGGAAGGCGAGACCACGGTGCACGAAAGTGGACCGGCGGGATCTAAAGAGACAGGAGTCTCCAACGTGGAAGCCAACGGACAGGAGTCCCAACAAGAATCCTACGGACAGGAGTCCCAACGGAGATGCTTTTGGAAACGAGTTTCAATGGAGGATGCCAGAATAATTCAATATCGACTAAGCAGCAGCTGATGGATATTTCGCGAAATGGTTAAGATAAGTACCACACAATCATGTAAATAATCAATAATTATATAATATTAAACTTGAAATCGAACAAAGCTAAAATAATGACAAACAGATAATAAGATTTGATAGAAATGAAATGAGAAAAATGAAATGAGTGAAATGAGCAATATAGTTTGATTCAATAATACGAAAGAAATTTAACAAGGAAAGAAATAATGGATACTTGAACGAATTCATAAAATTTTAAATAATTCCAATGCGTAAGAATTGAAATGACCAAAATGTTTAAAAGCATAGAAAAGTTGCATCATATTAATAGTAATTTACAACAAAATGTTATAAGAAATAACAACAATATATAGATGATTAAATGGAATCAATGAGCTGATACATTTCCCCAAAGTTTCTTAAAATTTATTTAATAACCTAAGTAATAGAATAGACGTTGAGATACTCAACAATTCAATCATAACGCTGAATAGCATAGCAGAGAATATAAAAAAAAGTGACAAAGAGCAATCTAATAACACGACTAATAATTCAATTAAAAAAAATAAATAAATATTAAATATGGCATTTGACATAAAAACAGCGATGGGATTAGTACCCATGTACGATGGATCGTACGAAAACCTAGGTGCATTTATTGACGCAGCAAATTTACTACAGGAATTCAATCCTAATCAGGAAATAATGCTAGTAAAATTTATAAAATCAAGGTTGACAAATAAAGCAAGAATAGGCTTACCGACAAATATTACGACATATCAAGAACTGATAGACGATGTTAAAACTAGGTGTCAGGAGAAAACTAACCCCGATAAAATAATCACCCAATTATGGACCATTCCATCTAAAAACACAAAAAGTTTGTGTGATGACGTGGAATTATTAACAGCTAAACTGAAAGGAATATACCTCGAGCAATGTATTCCCGAAAAAATAGCAAACGAAATGGTCGTTAAAATAGGATTAGATGTGCTCAAAGAAAAGGTTTCAAATCCAGAAACTAGAACGATCCTTAAAGCAGGAAATTTTTTAACAGTAGCGGATGCTACTCTAAAAGTAATGGAAAATGAATGGGAAGAATCAATAAGAAATTCAAACGTTTTCAGCGTTAGCAGATCTCTCAGGCAAAACTATGCAAACCGTAGCCACTCTAACCATAGAAACTACCAGAATAGATACCCTCCCTACCCACCCATTAGAAATCAGAAAAAATATCATCAGAGAAACAACGCCTATAAGCGAGATAAGTACACATTTTTCAACAGATACCCACAACCTAACCCACTCATTAGGTACGAGCCAAACATCAGGCAAAATAATACTTTCAGAAACACTAGTAACATTTACAATTATAGAAACAACTATAATTCAAACAAAGCCCTAAATGAGGCTCGACCAATACTAACGATTGATCTAAAGGGAACTGATTACATCAAAGTTAGAGCATCTTTTGCAAAAAACACATATTCCACATTCATAATAGATACTGGAGCATCTATATCACTTTTCAAAGCCTCAAAATTGAACCAGAACCAGAGAATAAACAATAGTAAAAACCTAACCCTTCGAGGAATTTCGGACAAATCGATAAATACATTAGGTTACACTTCTTCAGCAATTAATTTCGGAAACACCATTATCAAACACGACTTTTATCTCGTACCAGATGATTTTAGCATTTATGCAGATGGCATTTTAGGAAGAGATGTTTTCAAACAGCACAGATGCAAAGTAGATTATGAGTTTGATTTACTACGATTCAATTATAAAGGAGAAGAAGTACAGCATCCGTTAGAAAATGGAGATGCTGGTGGCATTATTTTACCCACTCGAAGTGAAGTAGTAAGAAGAGTTTATCTACCCGATATAAAAGAAGATGCAGTTATTTTTGCTCAAGAAATTAGACCAGGAGTATTTTGTGGTCACACAATAATTAACAAAGATTACCAAATGATAAAATTCATAAATACAAATGATTCCAACGTTTACATTACCAATAGAGATTTCCAACCCACTCATGCCCCATTATCAAACTACAGCATGCAAAATAACGCATCATCCCTAAAACCAGCAAGTACAGTAGCAAGAATCAACAAATTATTAGAAAATATAAATCTCGAAAATACCCCTAAATCAGAACAAGAAAAACTAAAACAAGTAATAAGCCAGTATAATGATATTTTTTGTATTGATGAGGATCCAATCACTACAAATAATTTTTATACGCAGGAAATAACACTGAAGGACAATATTCCATCATACATTCCAAACTACAAACAGATACATTCCCAAACAGAAGAAATCCAAAAACAGGTAGATAAAATGCTCGAAAATGAAATAATTGAACACTCAGTATCATCATACAACTCACCGTTCGGCTGTTGATGTCTTTCGATCGGCGCTCGAAGCCTGTGGGTTTATGTGGGTTAGTTGAAAGTGGTTCGTCTCGTTTCGAACGCACCGTTTGGTTTAGAACGATAATTTTGAAGTTATTATTTTCTTTCTAAAGAAAACCCCATTTGTTGCGTTGCTTTAGTAGATTGCCAAGGGTCTAAAGAAATAACTCGGAGTGGAAAACAAATGGTGCAGGTGCATCAACAGTGTTACATTTTTGCATTCTATTTCCATCACCTTTTCCTTCAAGGTTGTTGGTTTCCAGCGTACTGAGAAACAGAAACATATGTATCACATGAAACCGGATGCTTTAATGCTCTGTTGGTACGAAAAACACTAAAATGGAAAAAAAACTACAACCCCGCCTGTTGGATATCGTCAACGTATCTGACATTGCGCCTTTCAAACTGCCCTGACTGCTGCAAGGGAACTGTCAAAGAACGTTTGACAGAAACAACACCACTGAACTGTAGAAGACGAAACGATCGATTGGCTGCTGCACGGGAACTGTCAAAAGAACGTATTGACGGAAACGACACAAATGATCAGCGAGCAACAGTGTGCACCAATAAAATTTATCGAAGTTATACGGATCAAATTTTCGGTGTTATTTTATTAGTTGGACTGAACGTCAACATAATAAATTTTATTGCCGTTGCTCGAAAGCTGACATTAGTGCGCTTGGGTAAAAGGTGTGTGTAAAACGTGAAACTTTAACCCCAAAGGCGAAAGAAACAGATGAAAGACACGTGTTTTTCCTAACCTCAACATCAAGCTCCGGATCTACGTAGAAAAGCGACGATCATGTCGAAGCCGATTACACGCAGTGCTGCGCGCAGTGTTCCGCCCAGCCAGAAATCGAAGAATGGTGCTCCTGCTAGGCCAAATGTACCGGTTGTCAAAAACGATAATTCTGCGGCGTCTCAAGTACCAAGCGAAGCTTCTTCGAAAAGGCGTTTGGAGCTTGAACTGAAAAAACTCGAGGAAATGGAAAAAATTAAAGCGGAACTGATGGAGAAACAGTCTAAACTGTTGGAGAAGCAAGCGGAACAGCAGTTGGTGATGACTGAGAGAAAATTTGCCATACTTCAAGACATGGCAGAATCGGAGAAATTGTCCGGAAGTGTCTCTAATGTATCGTCTCTCCACCGCGTTGATGAATGGGTGAATAATACTTGCAGAACACAGATTGCAATTGAACAATACGCTACGAATAGAGAAAGTGCTACAAATAACGGTGAAGCAGCGAAGAACGTGAAGAATACGTCCGGACTCGTTGATGGTTCGTAGCGGTAAGAGACCGAATCTCTTTATTTCACGTCGCACATGCATTCTTACAATCTTTACATTACACTAATACTTACAAACTACCTAAGATTATTACATTGCGGTGTGCCTAACATTTAATCTACAATTGAACAATACGCTACGAATAGAGAAAGTGCTACAAATAACGGTGAAGCAGCGAAGAACGTTACATCGTATGATCAAGCCATTCAGAATGTCTCGTTTACGCCATCGGAAATAGCTGCTCGTAATGCCATATCCAAAGAACTTCCTCGATTTGATGGTAGTGCTGAATCTTGGGCTATATTTTACACCACATATCGAAGAACTACGAGAATGTGTGCGTATACCGATGATGAAAATATTACGAGACTCGAAAAAAGTCTCTATGGTGAGGCACGCGCAACAGTAGAGTGTTTACTTACGAACCCAAAGAACACTGAAAAGGTGATCAGCGCGCTCAAACTCAAATATGGACAGCCAACAAAGATCGTCAGCCATTTGCAACAGAAAATCGCCTCACACCCTGATATACGAGAAGGAAAATTCGAGATGCTCGTCGATTTTGCCATAAAAGTAAGAAATTATTGTGCCACAGTGGAAGCGTATGAGTTAGACGAACATCTGTATAACGTTGCACTGATACAAGAACTTGCAGACAAGCTACCTCCCTCGCTGCAGTTGAGATGGGCGGAATATAAGTTGCAACAGAATGTTAAAGAAAATATGCAGTCTTTTTGCAACTGGTTGTATCCTGTAGCTGAAGCCGCTAGTATCATTCCAAATACAAACCGAAATGAAAGACGAGAAAGAAGAGAACGTTCTCATAACTCCCATACAATGATCACAACACATGAAGGTGAAGGTCAGGTCGAATGCTACGCATGCGGGGGCAACTGTACAACATTAGAAGTTTGCGAGAAGTTTATACAAATGACAGTTAATGCAAGATGGAATACTGTACGTAATGCTCGTCTGTGTCGAAAATGTTTGAGCTCGCATAAAAAGCCATGCGTATCAAAAGAATGCGGAAAAGAAGGGTGCTCATTCAAACACCACGTCCTACTACACAACGATGTTCGTCCCTCGACGGTAGAATCTAAGGTAGCATTGGTTGCTTCAGTAAATAACCCTTTGAATTCTTGTTCTAGCCATCGAACACCGCCTAGTTCAGTACTCTTCAGATACATCCCGGTGAAATTGAAAGGACCAGTAAAAACGGTTGAGACGTGGGCATTTTTCGATGAAGGTTCTGATGTGACATTAATCGATGAGCGAATATCAGACGAACTTGGTCTAGTTGGTGAATATGATCCATTGTGGCTGCGCTGGACCGACGGGATCACTAGAAAAGAAGGTAATTCAAAAAATGTACAACTACAAATAAGTCCTAGGCACTCTAACACCATATACGACCTTAAAGATGTTAGAACTGTTAAACACTTGGAGTTAACTCAGCAAACTGTTGATGTATGTTCATTAAAACTTCGTTGGCCACACTTGAAGGGACTACCATTAGAATCTTACACCAACGTAAAACCAACAATACTTATTGGGTTAATGGATGCTAGACTTGGATTAGCTTTGAAAAGTCGTGAAGGACCGATTGGAAGCCCTATCGCATCGAAAACTAGATTAGGTTGGTGTATCGGAGGACAAATCGGGCAAAAATCAGGCATAGGCCGTGTCTCATTTCACATGACATGCAAGGAAGATGACGATGTTGATCTACACGAAGCCATTAAAAAGTATTTTGCGCTGGATAGTTTTGGTGTGAGTAGTCAAGAAAGATTAAGTAAAGAAGATGAAAGAGCAATGAATATGCTTAACACCCTTACGCATTTCAATGGACAGCGTTTTGAGACAGGGCTATTGTGGCGATATGATTCATTTGAACTCCCAAATAATAAACTCATGGCTTTAAGGCGCCATAGAAGTATGGAAAAGCGCATGAAGCGAGACAAGCAATTAGCAGTGGCCTTGAGACATAAAATAAAGGACTACATTGAAAAACAGTATATACGCAAACTCGCAGATGATGAAATATCGCAGATTAAATGGTTTCTTCCAATCTTCCCAGTAATGAACCCAAATAAACCGGGAAAAGTTCGAATTGTTTGGGACGCTGCCGCTAAAGAGCAAGGAAAGTCGCTGAATTGTTTCTTGTTAAAAGGACCTGACATGTTATGTTCGCTAACAAGAATATTGTTACAATTTCGTGTTCATCGATTTGCCGTAGTTGCAGACATAAGAGAAATGTTTCATCAGATCATGACCATTCCAAAAGATCAGATGTATCAATGTTTCTTTTGGACTGAAGAAACAGGCGAGCTAGCTGTATACACCATGTGTGTGATGACGTTTGGAGCTTCGTGTTCACCCACTATTGCTCAATTCATTAAGAACCATAACGCAGAACGTTATCAATCTGAGTATCCTTCAGCATTTAAAGTCATCACTGAGTCTCATTACGTGGATGATATGCTTTTCAGCGTAAGCACTGAAGAAGAGGCTATAAAACTTGCGAAAGATGTTAAGCACGTACACTCTATGGGCGGTTTTGATTTACGAAATTGGATGAGTAACTCCACAAGGGTTATTGAAGCATTGATCCCGAAAGATGCGGAGCAAAAGAAGAGTATGAATCTTGCAAACGAATTACCTGATAAAGTCCTAGGCATGTGGTGGAATACGCAGTCTGACACATTCACCTTCAAAATAAATTGGGACCGATACGATAAAGCGCTGCTACAAGGTAATCGACCACCATCCAAACGTGAAGTGTTGCGAGTACTTATGTCGATCTACGATCCGTTAGGATTGCTTGGGCATTTTTTGGTATTAGTGAAAATAATGCTCCAGGATATATGGCGATCGGGTGTTGGTTGGGACGAGAATATACAAGAAAAGGAGTATAAAAGGTGGTTGGAATGGCTGGCGCTTCTACCCCAAGTTGAAACCGTGCCTGTCAACTTTTGTGGACGCAGGAAAAGATGGAATGGCTGCAATTGTTTTTCTACGAACAAAAAGAGGAGAAAGCATAAAGTGTTCTGTTATCGCCAGTAAAACAAAGGTCGCCCCATTGAAGCTGACTTCCATTCCCCGTCTAGAACTGCAAGCTGCGCTCATGGGAGCACGTCTAGCGAACACTGTAATGAAAACACTGAATATTGTGATAACAAAGAAAATCTTCTGGACTGATTCTAAAGATGTGCTATGCTGGATAAAAGCCGATCATCGACGTTACACCCAATTTGTCGGATTTCGGGTTACGGAAATTTTAGAGTCTACAGAAGTGAACGAATGGCGTTATGTTCCCAGTAGCCTGAACACAGCAGACCATGGGACGAAATGGAATGCATCGCCAGATTTATCGCCGCAGAGCCAATGGTTCAATGGTCCGAACTTCTTGTATGCTAATGAAAATGAGTGGCCTAAGCAAAGTAAACAACATGAGACAACTGATACCGAGCGCCTTGTAAATGTACAGTTCCATACAAAAGCCAAAGAGCCAGTAATTGTTCCCGAAAAATATTCAAGTTGGGTACACTTGTTACGAATAACCGCTTGGTGCTTACGCTTTGTACATAATTTCAAAAACCAATCAAACAAGGAAAATCGCACAAAGGGCATACTACAAAGGAACGAACTATTAAGGGCTGAAAGATATTTAATGAGGCTGGCACAAAAAGAAGAATTCCCTCACGAATATTACACGCTAGCGGCACCAAATAACGACGCTTCAGAAAGAAAACTGCAAAAATCCAGCCCTCTGTTTAAACTATCACCGTGGATGGACGAAACCGGACTTTTGAGGATGAGGACTCGAATTAGTGCCTGCTATTTTGCCACTGAAGAAGCGAAGGCGCCTGTAATTCTTCCACGTAATCATCACATTACAACATTGATTATAGCGCACTATCACAACATGTACCATCATCTAAATGTTGACACCACGATAAATGAGCTGCGTCAACGATTTCAGATAAGTCACTTACGCTCAAGTCTGAATATGGTTCGAAAGGGTTGTCAACATTGCAAAAATAGTACCACTACCCCGAATCCTCCGATGATGAGTGATCTACCACCTGGTCGTTTAGCGGTATTTTCACTGCCGTTTACTCACACTGGAATCGACTATTTTGGGCCCATCGAAGTCACAGTAGGAAGAAGTACTCAAAAACGATGGGGAATGTTGGCTACGTGTTTGACTACCAGAGCAATTCATATTGAAGTTGTTCGCTCCCTAAATACGAGTTCCTGTATTATCGCCATTAGAAATTTCGTTGCTCGACGTGGGTACCCCAGAAAGTTCTACAGCGATCGTGGTACCAATTTCGTAGGGGCCCAGCGTACACTCCAGAAGCTGGAATCAACAATCGATCTGGACAAGATTATGGCTGAGTTTGTGAATTCGGAAACCGAGTGGGAGTTCAACCCACCCCTCACACCCCATATGGGGGGAAGTTGGGAAAGAATGATACGAACTGTGAAGACAAATCTCATAGCCGTCTGTGGAATGAAAAGATTGACTGACGAGGTCCTAAACAACTTACTCATCGAGGTGGAAAATGTGGTTAATTCTCGCCCCCTAACTCATGTTGCAGCCGACGATGACTCTGCTCCGGCTTTGACTCCTAATCATTTTATTTTAGGATCATCTAGTGGTATCAAACCTCTTGTGACGCTAGACGACAGCAACGCAGCTATCAAACAAAACTGGTGTACATCGCAGATTTTAGCTAATCAATTCTGGAAGCGCTGGCTTAACGAGTATTTGCCAGAAATTACTCGTAGAACCAAATGGTTTTCTCCTGTTAAACCAATAGAAGTCGATGATGTGGTAGTTATCGTGGACCCAAAGCTACCAAGAAACTGTTGGCCCAAGGGAATAATAGTGAGCGTAAAAAAGGGCAAGGATGGGCAAACAAGATCTGCAGTAGTTCGTACTTCAACTGGAGCCACATATGAACGACCAACTGTGAAACTGGCAGTCCTAGACGTCCGGCGCAAGATGGAGTAAACCAGATTGTCACTGGTGTACTGAGGGGGAGTGTTGGATATCGTTAACGTATCTGACATTGCGCCTTTCAAACTGCCCTGACTGCTGCAAGGGAACTGTCAAAGAACGTTTGACAGAAACAACACCACTGAACTGTAGAAGACGAAACGATCGATTGGCTGCTGCACGGGAACTGTCAAAAGAACGTATTGACGGAAACGACACAAATGATCAGCGAGCAACAGTGTGCACCAATAAAATTTATCGAAGTTATACGGATCAAATTTTCGGTGTTATTTTATTAGTTGGACTGAACGTCAACACCGCCATTACCGCGTTCAGCAGCTCGGCTGGAACCGATACGCTCGTACGCATGCAGATAAAAACAATGTTGCTCGATTACTACCAAAATTTCCACTCAAAACGCGCCCGGAAAACGGCGGCCGGGCGAGGGAAAAACACCGAAAAAGTTTAATTCAATTATGCTGACCGCACGACATGGCTTTCTCTTCGCACATTAAGCGTACGCACACAAAAGCGGCCCGGTAGGTAAAAGAGTGTACCGGCTCGCTTAGGGGACATGGATCGTTTTCGATTAATGCATCCCAAACGTTCGTCATAATTATCCAACCAGCACACTTTATAGGTGTAGGGGCCTCCTCGTCTACGGTTGCATTGGACCGGTAGCGCTTTAATTTTTCGTACGTCGGGTGTGTAACGCTTAACAAAAAATAATTCATTTGTTTTCAGCGTTTTTTTCCCTTCTCTTTAGTTTAAATGAGAATTTAATAAGTCATTGGGGGTGGGTATTGGAAAATTTTCGGCACAAAAAAAGTGCTTTCACCGATCGAAAAAAAAAAAACGGTAGCGCGAAAATGTGAAACAAAACAATCGGTGGTTCGTCGATGCATTGATCGGGCGGACATGGATGAAGGAAAATGGCTATTGAAAATTAAATTAAAATCGTCCTCTTACGGAACAGAGACAGAGTGAGGGCCTCCGATGATGAACGATTCCGACAAACCGACAACCGATTCGTTCTGGCCGGAAGGGTTTTCCGATTGATGGTCACATTTTTGAGAAAGTTGGTTGTGCCCTTCCGGGTAACTCCCAGCAAAACATGTGATAAGTGCTGCCGCATACAACCGCATACACACCCATTTGACACTTGCCCATCCGGCTGGTACAGTTCATTTAGTTTTTCCTTTCCACAACGAACCACCACTGGGTCACCTGGTTCGGGACTGTCTAGATTGTTTCCTTGCGGGTTTACAAATGGACGATCGGCGTCATTTACGACTCCCACGGGATGCCATTAAACAGTGAGCCGGAGGGATGTGAGCGTAAAAGAATGTAGTGCAGCGGTTTTGCGATGCACATGTACGCGGATGTGTGATGAAGTGATTGTGGGCGTTGGGAAAACGGTTCGGTCGAGATGGTTAAAGAGGGAAAGTGAACACACACCGGGACGGAATGATGGACAGTTTGAAGATGGATGAGCTTAGTATGATCGGTGCGTTAAAGGTGTTGTAGAAGGTGTGCTTTATTTAGTTTGATTTATCAAATTAAAGCTTAATAATGCGTACGTTTTTCGTTTGCATATCAAACACATTCCATAATGATCATCAAATACATTACGTTTTATGTTTTACTTTCGTGTCGGTGATGAACGTTATTTTGTTGCTTCTATACATACACGATACATCGCTATCGTCTAACTCACTGAGCAAAAAACCGGCAATGCAGCAAAACGATAACTACCACGCTCGCACGATCGTTTCGCTTTTCGCGGCGACGCGATCGCTAGTTTCCGTCGGAAATGAAGCAGCAGGATAGTTACATTATTTGAATAACTATTAATTTACATTCCGTCCCACCAAGTGCTCGGTACCGTTGATAGTGAAAACATTCCGCCAACCGAGCAAGCAAGCTTGACAAGCCACTGGACATCAGGTGGTACCAGTTGCAACAATCTGTAACGCCTCGCGATGATAGATGTACCGAGAGTAAAGGCAAGTAAAAACGTTTTGAAGGCAATAGCGGATGCAACCGTTTTGTCGTGGGGTAGTTTGCCGTCCGCGGTCACTTTCTTTCGCCAGCGTTTAAGCACCTGTATGCAGCGGCACGGCAAGCTTCATTTAGGGATCGTCGAGTTGGCGTGTGAAACGAAATCGAAAACATACGTGAACTGTGGCAGTTACTGGGAAGAGTAATGCAGTTTGATGCTGGCGTTGGATGTGAAGGTGAAGGTGTCGTTGATCGTGGCCGGCCACGTTCAAGTCGCATCGCCCAGCGCTAATGACCTTCGATGGAGGTCAGTTTGGAGATCGGCAACGTTTTCTTTGCGTGCAATTTCGTAGAGTGGTCGATTTTACGGTTGCAAGGAAGTAGGTGAATGTGTCAAAGTTGGCAGGTTAGGGGGAATGTGATTTGTGGCTCGGTCAAAAGGTTATAAGGTTGCAAACCCTTTTACCGAGTTATTGAGTGCAGTTAGTTACCTTTTCGTTTTACTGGTTTACGCTATGATTTTATGGCTTCAAAATAGGTGTAAATGGTGCAAATGTTGTCTATTTATTTTAACACGCCTTTAGAACGGGATAGATTTTCGATAATTAGTGATGACAGAATTGCATTTTTTATATTCCGTACAGAAATGCTGACAAACTTACTATCATAAATAAGGCGGTACCTTTGAGGAGGTATAGCAATAAGAAGAGCTGAATAGTTAAGTTAAGTTGCTAGAACTATTTGAAATAGAAACATGCTAATGAGATTATCAAGTTTTATAAAAAGAGTAGATGATCTCTCTTCGATGTAAACATGATCTCCGTACTGTAAGTATGCGACTAGGCTATCGCTAATGAAGTATGAACGGAGCATCCATATGTTGCACGACGTATTGGATTATCGTAATAGACCCATTTTTCATCGCCAGTTACAATTCGATGACATTTTTTTTCGTTTTTCATCCTTTAGTGCATACGGCAATCAATTTCCCAAATTCTGAACCATCCCATTGCTTTAAAGCGATGGCAAATGGCTAGTAACTCCAGGCTTCTTTGCTAATTCGATTTGGGATTGATCATGCATTGCGCCCTGGAACGTTTATCGTTTTCTTCAAAAGAAAATTGACACTTTTGAATGGTGCAAATCACTTCTGATACATTCGTTCAGCTAGAGCATGATTATCATTAAGAAAGTTACCATTGTATGTGCAATAAATACTATTTTGTTTATACTTTAACTGAATAAGAATTATTGGGAAGGAAAGCTAAATAATGATAATTCTAAATTACAATGTTTTATACCATATTGTAGAGATTTAAGATGATAATAACTAACACAAAATAATTATTAGTAAAATCTTGATCATGTTTTGTTTTTTTATAACTATCCTAGTTTTTTACTTTTTTAAATAAATTGGTATCAAGATGGTGATCTGTTGTGTTGTGTTTTGTGTCTTAAAACTAATAAATAATAAATTAATCTTTTGAGCAGTAATGATGCTACTGCATCAAAACAATTGCATACGACAATTCTATAGTGTGTAAATACGACAGTTATAGGAATGGGTAGCAGTGCACATGTGTACAGGTTTCTTTGTTTATGTTTTTAATTCTAAATAACATAATAAAGACCATTACTTGCATGAAATTACTTGAAGAAAAAAAATAACACCTCTAAAAGGATCATGAGAAAGATACTAGCACGTCTCCCCCATGCCACAACTCTGCACTCGTGATGATCGTCTACGTCGATTACCGATCGGTACACAGCAAATCATGGTTCCAAGATTAATGGCTTGTAAAACAAGCGATTAACACCATCACCATGGCCATGAGAAAGTGTGCATAGGTGCTTGATAGTTGGGAATGCAGCTTACTCCATCAGCCTAGCGATTGGTGATCGAGCGAACCATCTCATTTGACAGCAGATTAAATCTGAACCGATCAAAGCAAAAGCCCCCACGGTATGTTGATTGAAATTATGGTAAAAGCAATGCTTTGTCAAATTGTCCATAACTGGCAAAGATGGTCGGTAGGGGGCGAACCGGCGAACGAATCGTGATGGTTTTATTTGCAGCTAAAGTTTGTTAAATTAAGCCAACTGCTCAGTCAAATTTTGTAAAAGAAATTGAAAGTGAGCATCTATCGAAACGTGCGCTTGGCCGGGTAATTGGTAATGTGAAGCTACATGCGCTTCAGTTCAATCACGAAGGGAAAGGAACTGCACGACAGTTCTTGCCCGCTGGACGGCCGGACAATGATGATGGACCAGACCGGCCGAATCGTATGGTAGAAAGTTAGTGCGCCGGGCGCTCCACCAAATTGAAATTGAAAGGGCAGTAATGAGGGAGGCTTGTGCATTTCCATTATGCGCGTCCCAAACCAGCCGATCGGGTCGCCGTTGATTTATGCTCCGGTTAGGAACCATCCGCTTAGGAACGAGAGCACCACAAGCGCAGGACGGATTTATTGCTGTTTGGTTTAGCCGAAGCCCTTCAAACCGATCGCCAATGGAAGGCATGAGCTCGACCTTAACCACCGGATTTATGAGTCACCGGGGTGGACTCGTATGTTGGGGACGGTTCCTGGTAGCGTTTGACGTTTTCGGTCGGTGGAGAACAAACGCGACCGTTTGTTTTTGTTGCGCGAAAGGAAAAGTGTCTGCAAAAAGGGGCAACCCGAGTGTAGCGTTTTTGGCATTCTTTGCCGCCTGTACTTGCTTGCTGTCTTTCAGCTCCAAACAACGGTGCCGGTTGTGATGGTTGTTGACCGGGTTAGGCTGAGTTGGTAAGAGAAATTGGTAAGAGTTTCCCGCGTGGAACGGAATTAATTCCAGCACAAACAAACCGGCCAGTTCGGACAGAACGTATGAAGCTCGTCGGATGAAGTAGGTAAATGTGTCTTATGTAAATATCTTGCCGAACAATGTGCATAAATTGCAGTAAGTAAAGGGAAGTAATAGTTGGTTTTAGTACAGCGCATGAGTCAGGTTCGTTTACTTTCTCTGATCTAATTGAAGTAAAAGGCACAAAAGTGCGAAACAATATTTGAACAGAAAGCATTGTTAAGTTAGATTGTGCTGGCCAACGTTAAGGTTCCACAAATTTTGCATCACCATTAAGAGTTTGGGTTTACTGTTGGGTTTCATTTAAGGACTTAAAAATCATTATGAGCAACTGTTCAAGCTCAACTCTTAGCTTGATATTTGTAAATGCAATCCGACAGAGCAACGCTCGGCACTCATGCAGACCGAAACCGAGCGTTCGGAATGAGAGCACTAGCACTCAATTCATTTAACGTTATAAATATTGGTAATGTGCTAATAATAAGTTAAAAATGCGAAAATTAGTATCCAAAATCCGTTTTATCTGTATTTCGAGTTGAAACATGATAAAACAACAAGCACTAAAACAGAAACATTAAAATATTATATCAATTTATGTTTAATTTACGCTTTTGTATTTTGTCTCTTCTTTCGTGGATTGTTATTTTTATTCGACACAACTTTCTTTCCAGTAGGCTTAGCAGTTCAGATAGAGAGAGAGAAAGAGAGAAAAACACTTTTGGAATAAATTTTTTGAATGATAATTCTTTATTTTGCTCGATTTGTTGGGAATTTTAATTACACTTTTCAACGTCTGCTCGCGGAAATGGAAGAAGACGACACAAGATTCGCCCGGTTCCCGGTTGGACGGCCACACCAGACAGCCCGCAAATACCGGAACTGCCTGGCGAACCGCGAGCAACGCGAGCTGGTGATGAGAAGGACGAGTTGTTGGGGGAAAGTAGGGGCGGGATAGAGGGAGTTTCAATTGGGACTCAAGGTTTAATAAATAAATAATTTAAATTAATTATATAAATACAAAACACATAAACCCTTTGCGCCATGGCAGATTCGCTTCCTGCGCCTTGTCGAGTGGTGTGTGGGGATGTGTGTTTGTGTGTGTTTGTGTGTATGTTAGTGTAGAATCCAGGGAGTGTGTAAAGTGTTTGTGTACGTTTGACTGATTGGAAGGTTATTGGAGAAGTTTAGATTTGCTTGGCGCACGTGGCAACTTCACCAGGACAATCCCCGGTTAGGAACTGTCCGATGAAGTAGACGAGAGCTTAATAGCTTAATAAGCAAACCGCAGCAATTCCGATTCCGGTTTTGGGTTGATTGGATCCCTGGATTAACGTCGTTGCCAGTCCCCCACCTACCCACGAAGAGCGGATGGCTGGACTGGACGGACGTTCGTGTAGCGCGTCGAAGCTCTGCTGCTATTTCCATTCCTTCCGTTCGGCGACACAATGGTTTCGTAGTTGTTAGTGCGTTTATGGCCAGGGTTTCATTTCTAATCGAAGTTTTGGGGGGAGTTGGTAGTCGTCGTCGTCATCATCATCCACACACACAATTCAGCCGGGACACTGGCTTAGTTCTTCGGGACGTGGGCACGGTAGGCACGGTCCTGCATCACCATGTCGACGGAGTTGCCGAAGCTGCGGTGGAACTGGCCAGCCTCGTGCGTATCGAAGTCACCGTGGTTGGAGGAGTAGGTGTGGCTCTGCTGGACGTGCGGGTGCTTCACAATCTCGTAGGTCGTCTTCTCATGGCCCTCCGGGGTGACGAGCTTCTTCAGACCGATGATGGCGGAGATGACGAGGGCGATCTTGCCGATGATGAGCGCCTTACCGGCGACGATGGCGATCGAGTGGTAGACCATGGTCAGGATACCTCCCTTGATAGCCATTGCAGCGAGGAATGGTCCGAGGTATTTCTTCATCTTCTTGCGGCCCTCCTCGACCAGTCGGCCGGTTTCCTGCTGGCCCGAGGCGAGCATACGCGGCACATTCAGCTGCAGCTGGTGTCCGTCCATGAAGCGCTGGGCACGCTGGAACAGCAGCTCGTCGATCTTGGCCGAGGACAGCTTGGCCAGGTCGTGTTCACCGAGCGTCTGGTCGTTCAGGGCACGGGTGCTCGATTCACCACCGTCCGCCTTCTTCACGATCGACATACCGTCGAGCAGCTTGATGCTCGGCAGCTTGATCGCCCGGTCAGTCAGCTTGAGGGCTTGCACCTTGATGCACTTCAGCAGCTCGTCACTATCCTCGCACAGCGAGTACACTTTGCGCAGGGCACGGACCGTACCGTCCTCGGCGGCATATCCTCGGCCGGCCACTGCCAGCACGCACACTACCGCGCACACAAACTTGAACGACAACACAAACTGGAGCGAAACCATTGGTGGGGGGAGAAGGGGGGGGGGGGAGGTTGTTGTATGTTGGGTGGGGTGGGAAGAAGGACAAAAGGAGAGAGACGCGACTCTTCCTTTTTCTGGTTTGCCACACAAAACTGGACTTGGATCAAGCTGCTGCTGCTGCTAGACTACCTACTATTCGATCGAACACTGGATGCACTTCCTTCCGATCTTGGTCGACCGAAGGTATTTATACTACTGATAGCTAGCAAGGAGCTGTGGGCAGATTTTATCGTTCGTGCAGCCCAGGTGTCCAGCCAAGCGATAACACAGGGTAACACACTCACACAAACACAGACCGCCCCTCAAACCCTTAGCCCTTCAGCTATCCTGCCATGGGATGCCCGAGTTTGCATCCGTTTCGGACAAATCAGCTGACTGACTGCACCGACATCATCAGTATCGCTTCACGTGAAAAGGCATTTTGCTAGAACTTTTTGGAGCGTGAAAGCTAAGATCCATCCATACATGCGCATCTGCACATCGCGTGGCAACCGCATACAACCGAACTGCACGCCCGGAGGATCACTAGGAACGGCGCTCCGGCCGGTGAGCGTTACCGATATTTCTTACCAGCTACCCCGATAAGCACAATACGATTTCTACTGCCCGCAAAACATGCGGACAGTTGTTGAGGGTGCTGCCGGCAGTGGCGGCGGCACAGGCTTTTCGCCTAACTGCTTCACTAATTTGTGCAACATGCAAAAAGTAAACATGCCTGCAGCGATCAGAGATCTCTGAGGCTCTCGTTGGAGCAAGAAGGTGGGTGAAACAGAAAGAAGCGATGCGGTGGTGAAAAGCTATGCACAAAAACGAAGAAAATCCATAGATACTCAAAACAACCGAAGAGTAAGTAAAGGAAGGTGAAGCAGAGCCCAACCGAACTAATCCGATCCGGTGAGCTCTGATTCCTTCGCATGGACATGCAAAACTTTTTCCTTTCCGACGTTCCTTCCCCAGGTGGCTAGCCATGCCGCAGTCAGAAAATGCATACACGTTGGATGGCTCCCTTGCCGGAGCTGTGGAAGTGTGCAGAAAGCGAAAAGGAAACCTAGCTGAAAATTAAGCGAAGGCGTTCTTCATTAAACATTAACCTACGTAGCCGGTGGAAGAGACCTAGAAGAAGTGGAGTGGTAAGCAAAAACTCACCAACGAACACATGCACATAGGTACGTATGCGCCTGCGAAATGGTAACTGACGCGCGGTAGTGGCGCGTGTTCATGGCACCTGTCCGATGCGCTTTGCAACGGATTTTTACTTTTAATTTGTTCGTACGCTCCGTGTTTTTCGATTCTTGGCCCCGAGAAGAGATGTGTAGCAAACGGCCGGTTTAGCCGCACGTCCCCGACAGACCGTGACCATGAATGTAGTAGCACCAGACCAGCAGGGCTGTCCATTTATGTTTTTGCAAGCAGATAAACAGTAGTTTTCACTCGGCGAGATTGGTTATTTGCGGACCGGTGTGCTACAGTGTGAAGGATGTTGCCCCGAGTTCGATGTCACTCGTTCGCACCCTCGTTTCGATGGCCGGGAAAGGAGCAGCAGCGGCCAAGCGTGATTTTATGCACCCCCGGAAGTGCTTTGCATATTTAAAGGCCCAATCCCAATGACCCTGGCCTACTGGCGTGTGGCAATGTTTACCTTAGTTTGCATCGTGAAACACGAAGCCCGATGTATCGATCGTTACTGGGGATTAAAGCGTGTTTCCCTGGTGTCCGTTATGTCATACGGGTGGTAAATACATTTTCAGAGAAAGCAGAAGTAATAAAGAATGTGACTGTATGTAAAACGGAACCATTATTATATTTTAAAAGTAATAGATTAAAAATATGCAAAAAGGAGCAGTTATCGCAGAAGAGTTATAATGACTCAATTGATCAGGAATGATATCATCTATCAGTGATAACCAAAAAACAGAATCTGACGAGAATATCTCCTAGCGATCGTCTAGATAGCACCATGGATTAGGCTTAGAGTAAAATTCGAATGCTTTCATATTGAATCCTCATTTCGTAATGGTTGAAGTCGGATTCTGGAGCAGCATTGAAGATCGTTTGCGATGTACATCCATAAAGACCGTTCGATTGTGGATACGGTAGTCTCACCGTATGCAGGATTGACTGTCCAGCTACGGGTATAGTGAAGTCAAGTAAGTCAGCAATGTCAGTCAGAAACGCTTCGGTGGCTGTAGAGCTACAGATGAAGACTTCCGTCGTGTATTATCTACACGCGTCGGTATTGTTGTTCCGTTGTCTCTTGCAAATAATATGAAAGCTCCTATAAATCAAGGTAGATATGACTTTAGTGTGCATATATAAGGGCAGAAGCAAAATATGGACTGTCCACACGCCGCTGGAAAGCTAGTAAATCTTTTTCTTATCAGTGATGGTATCACTCCCGGTGTGCACTAAAGTCATTATCAAAAAATCGTTTAATAAACAGCAGTTCTCGGTGAGAGCTCGCCGTGAAGATCCTGTATAATTAGTACTTGGTCACACCTTAACTTTGAAGGGTCGTTTATAATCGGACTAGTTTTCATCTCAGCAGACACCAAAGAATGGAACCAAAACGGTTAGATTTGTCAGATGAAGATTTAAAACAAATTGTGAGTGGTCACTTGGCAGCACGAGGAAGTAAGGATCAATCGTACCGCATCGAACGTACTTTGCTGGAACCGTTTAGTCCATGTCCGGAAGGGTTTCTTGCCGATCATTATGCGCTGAAAGTCCGCATCGAGAGTAATGGCGGATCGGAGGAATTTAGTTTCTTTGTCAAGTGTCTTCCCACTGACAATCCGGTGCTAAAAAGCTACCTGGAAGAGATCGGTAGCTTCCGCAAGGAAAGTCGTGTGTTGCAGTGTTTGGTTGGATCGATCCAACACTATTGCCGCTGGCGAACCGTAGCTCCGAGTGTACTCTTTTCCAAGGGTGAAAAAATACTTATCATGAACAATTTGAAATCCGACGGTTATGCGGTGATTAAGCGTGAAAGTGGACTGCTAGAGGTGTCATTTGTACAGCAAGCGCTCGAAACGCTGGCCTGTCTGCATGCGGGATCGATCGTGCTGGAAGAACGGGCTGGCAAACGATTACCGGAACTGTTCCCGAATGTGCTTGATGAAAATGCGTGGGTCCAAACACCAACCAGCACCCGAGTGAAGGATGTGGCGAATGTTATCAAACTGTACATGGAGCTGGTTAAGATATGCGATCACTGGCAGGGTGCCCGGAAGCAAACCATTCTGGGGCAGCTAGAGCCGCTGATAAGAAAGATTTACGCGTACGTAGAACCGTCGCGTGAATTCCGCAACTGTCTCAACCACGGTGACCTGTGGTGTAACAACATCATGTTCAAGTGCAATGAACAGGGACAGCCGACCGGTTGCGCTTTGGTTGACTATCAGCTGTCTCGTTATGTGCCTCCCGCGTACGATATCAACCTGCTGCTGTACCTAACGACGAGTCGACAAGTGCGAGATGAACATCTGCCATCGCTGTTAGACCATTACTACAAGTGTTTCTCGGAAATGATGGAACAGAACCAGCTTAAGGCGAGTGATGTTTATCCTCGTGAAGCATTCCTGCGATGCTGTGAACATTATCGTTTAGCAGGGCTGATACACTCCACCATGATTAGTGGCGAGGTTACATTGCCGGGCCAGTTTCTGGAGGAAATTTTTGGAGACTTGCAAACGACGGCAAGTTTTATGCCGGACAAGAAAGTGTGGGTTTGTGTGAAGGCTTTCCAGGCAGATGAATGCTACAGGAAGCATCTGATAGAGCTGATGGATGAAGCATTTGATTACATTTAGATGGAAAGCTGCATATGTTGTGCTATAAAGATATAAATTAAGATTCTTTAAGTAATTGTGCTGCTCAGAATCAAATGACATTGGATAGATGGAAGAAAATGTGTTATTATTTACTTAACCAGTTTCCATAGCCTTGACATCGGAAGGTCAATACCAAGTCCACGATCAAGTCCACGAAATCCATATTATATGATTGCCCAACGGTATGATATGAATCTGATATTTAATAAAAAATCAAATAAAATAATAAAATTTTCTCAATGAAATTTCCTAGTCTCCAATCACTCTCTTCTATGATGAGAAATACTAAGCACGTAATAACTTTCATATTCAGCGCGAAAGGTCATTGTCGTGCTGGTGCCCCTGGCCTACGAAGTCCAAGCTACCAGTAGCGTTAGCAGTTGTTGTACTGTTGTGTTTTGTTTTTTTACTTCAATCCATTACGAAACATCGTTTTTTCAACCAACCATTCATCCATCCATTTCCCATTTTGGAAAGCAAAAGTGTTTGTCCACGGCCTTTTCTTTCCTTCGGTTTCCCGTAAAACTTCCTGTTTCTTACAACCGACATGCGCTGCCAAGAGTGTTCGAGGGTGACTTATTGCTGCGCAGTACAGCAAAAAAAAAAGCTAAGCGCAAGAAAGCAAAACTATAACCATCCCTTTTTGGAGCCCTTTGACAGCGTTCTTCTGTCGCTGGTCGTGCCCTGTCGAAGATCGCTGTTTTGTTTGACTAATGCGCAAAGCGCATGAAAGGGAAAAGGACGGTCTAAAGGGAGAGCGGATTTTCACCGTTTTCCCGAGGTCGCGAGAGGGAAAAACATCATGCAGCCGGGTAAGACTTTCACCCGGGATAGCCCTGCGCAATCGCATCGGCCACAGGTTGCATGGTCGCGTAAGCTTTATAGCTTCCCCCGTTTTCTGTGCGCTGGATTATGTGGTGCTTGGAGGCGAATCTAGCTACCGGTGGGATCTCCATGGAGACTGTTGCTGCTGCTGCTGTTGTGTATGTGCACGTATCGAGTCGTACTTGCGATGCATTTTCTCCCGCCTTGTCACATTCTTACTGAGCTGCCCGGCTCCGCTGTGTGCAGTTCCTTTTCCCACAAGTGCAGTTGAATGTTACTGCTGGCGTTTGCTATTTATTCTTTTGTTTGGCGTGCTACTACTTTCGGCGTTCGGGCTCACATCATCGTGTGCGCCGTTGGAAGATGCAATTGGAGGGTGAGATTGCAGTCAGTAACCTGTTTTTACTCTTTTTACATCACTCCTTCCTGTGGCTTGGTGTGAGTGGCTGCTCGGATGTCGGGTGTTATTTTTATTGACTTGCGTACCTGGGTGCATCTGCCTTTCCCGGTCGTGGCGATAGATTTCGTTCCATGCGTGCCTTCTCTTTATTCATATCGTTCCCACCTACGCGAGGTGAATGTGTTTATACGTTGGTCGTAAACATTTCATCTGCATGGCTTTTTCAATTTAATGAACATGTTTGTAGAGTTTATTTTCAAGAGGCAAACTCTTTTTAACGTTTTATATAAAATAATTAGTTGCATAAATGTTGTTATGCTTTTATTACTAAAAATAAAGAGCTCTGCATACTTTACTTGCCAGTGTTCTCTATAAAACTCGATCGTTTTAATCAAGCCTTATTGATCACCTCCGGTATAATTGGATAATAGCAATATGTGCACAATTACGCGTTCTTCTACACGGTTGTCAGTGTGTTATCGTAAGAATTTATCGCACAAAATTAATCCCTTAGTTTTTGCCACCCTCAGGAAAGGTCGTGAGCAACTAAAATGGAAAGCGTTTTCTAATTTTCGCCCTAATATAACTTCCAGAATCCATCCGGTAATCCCCAGGTTAATCGATACAAAACCGCAGGCAAAGTAAAGGTAAAGTCAGTGTTTCGAATGCATGCTCACGATCTGATCCACGGACCGTTTAGCGGCTCATCACGGGAAAGTAAAGACAAGGAAAGAACGTCAAGTACGTACTTGTCTTGGGAAGGAGCAAACGAGACAAGAGAAAAGTGTTTTTTTTATTGCAATGTGGAAATTGTACCCTTTTCCCTTTCGGAAGGAAGTTGTAGAGTTGGCGAGGGAGTTGAAATGGCTTAAGCTTCGATTGGATTAAGTGTGCTGGCTGTCGAGGTGACAGTGAAGCTTCGCGATTTCCGTTCCGCTGAGCCTTTTTCCCCGCTCTTTAGAAGACGATTTCATAACCAAATACAACCAACCAGGTTCGTGACATGAAAGTGAAATCGATTACGGTAGTAACTTTTCCTTCGGCCGTGATGCCTTTTTTCAATCGCACTCCTTAACATTTTGCTTGAGAATCGTTACTCCAAGCCCGCCAAAGGTTGTGATATAATTGTTTTTACAGTAGCTGAACGTCCGTTTTCCCGAGGGTCATTGGCCGGAATTCCCACAACAATCGATTGGTGTAGTCACACGACCATTTAGCGATGGATGTGCGAACGCAACGCGCGCTCTTCAAGGACTTAAGTGGGGCTATTAAGATGCAGCTGCAGTGAGCTAATTTTATTGCCTATACTTCCCATAATCAGGCCCACCACTCAACCCATCGAGCGGCCTGAAGACTTGTGTGGAGTGAGTGTGTGTGTGTTTCTTTTTCTTTGCTGTGAAAATCCCAACGGCGTCTTTCGCTTCGCGTCATTTTCCTACCCGTCTAAGTGGAGCTATTTACAAAGTGTTGCGCATTGCCTACATTTAGGCGCCCTCATATGCGTCCTGATAATCGTGCTCGGGGCGTCGCTTCCAGTACGGTAGATCGTCCTCCTCGTAGTACTGGTAGCGCGGGTAAGGTTTCCTCGGCTCGATGCTCCGCTGCCAGCCGCCACCACCTCCACCGCCGCCCCCATGGCTCGAGTGTTCGTAGACGACGTGCTCGGCACCGTGGCCACCGCCCGTTCCGTTCGCTTTCTTCAGCCCATTCTGTGTGCCGTGTGGGGAATGACGAAAAAGAGAGAGAGAGGGAGAGAAGAAAAAGAAAATGCAATCTCAGCCAACAGCGTCAGCTACGTACAGTGATGGTGGGCGCCTCCCGTGTGTAGGACCGCGCGGAACACCAGTGCGAGCGTATTTACCAAGGTGGAGAAGACGAGTGCGATCTTTGCCATGATCAGTGCGACCGCCGCCAGTACCGCTACCTTGCCAAGGATGACCTGCGCTATCATCGCCATCAGTGCCATCAGTGCCATCGAGAACATACCGCCCTGTTTGTGTTTGTGCTTCTTGCCACGGCCCTCCTCGGTGGAGTCGAGCAGCGCTCGTCCATCCACATCGACTAAGCTGAGTTGAAAAAGTCGCGACAGAAGAAGCTCGTGTAGCTTCCGGAGCAGTCCGGACCAACCGGAAAGACGGGCAACGTTCGTTGGAAGCCGTGCAGCAGCAGGATAATCGGGATTTCGCCGTACGATAACAAAAGGAGTCACGCGAAACGTCACATTAGAATCGATCGCACGATCCAGGGCACGAAACACTTCACCACGAAAACATTCCACCAGTTGACCACTATCGAAGCAACTGCGGGCTCGATTTAGCAGGTGTCGCTGTAGCGTAGGAGCTTGGGTATCGTTCGCAGTTGACTCTAATGGTACGGAATCGAGCAACACTCGCGCCTCCACTACGGGTGATCCTCGAAGAAGGCACACGATCACTAGCCCTAACCAATAGCAACAACTCCGCGACATCTCGTCGAGATCACGGCAGGTCTCGATGCACCGGGAAACGAATGATAAATATCCGTTCGGTGACAGATGGGTGACAGTTTTATAGCGACACGAAAACGTTCTTATTTCTTTCCAGGGGATTTAATTGAGCTCCCCAAAAAACTAGTGCAACCATAGCCCCAAAAAAGTATACATCAATGAACGAGTAGCTCAATGGATTTACTGCAGCAGCTTCTTCCAAAAGGGCCGTGGCCTTGAAAAGCACCAGACGGAAAATGAGTTCGTTTTGTTAATTACTGTTCGCTTTACATTTTTCCACTTCATTCTTGAATTATTTGGCCTCCCAAAAATTGGTTCCCTGCCGTCGTGTGTGGTGTGTTTTAGTTCGAAAAAAAAAAAGAGAGGAGCTAAAATTTGGCCGTAGACCTCAACCACCCAAGACCCCAATTGGCGGATGGGATCGCATAGCAAATCCATTCACCGTAGAAGATGGCAAGAATCAACAAAGAAAGTAAATTCCAAACAGGAACGAGGGTTCTTCATTGCGCTGCGTGCAATTGTGGGTAGAGTCGGTTCCAAGTTGGTGTGTATAGTGGATTAATTAGGCACAACATACATGCGTGTCGGCACGGTTGATTGTGGCGTAAAAAAGGCAACCGATGAAAAGCGAACAAAGCAGGGGAAAAAAAGCCTCTACCCACTCACCGTTCTTCCAAAGAAAAATGGGGTCTCAGATTTTCCATGCACATCTCTCATCGCGGGTGAAGGTGTTTGGCTTAGTAACCCGATTCGGGCTCGGTGGTAGCCATTAGAGCGAAAAGTATGGCTTATTGACGTTTGTTCTTCTGTTTGACGCACTCCTTAACATTTTGCTTGAGAATCGTTACTCTAAGCACGCCAAAGGTTGTGATATAATTGTTTTTACAGTAGCTGAACGTCCGTTTTCCCGAGGGTCATTGGCCGGAATTCCCACAACAATCGATTGGTGTAGTCACACGACCATTTAGCGATGGATGTGCGAACGCAACGCGCGCTCTTCAAGGACTTAAGTGGGGCTATTAAGATGCAGCTGCAGTGAGCTAATTTTATTGCCTATACTTCCCATAATCAGGCCCACCACTCAACCCATCGAGCGGCCTGAAGACTTGTGTGGAGTGAGTGTGTGTGTGTTTCTTTTTCTTTGCTGTGAAAATCCCAACGGCGTCTTTCGCTTCGCGTCATTTTCCTACCCGTCTAAGTGGAGCTATTTACAAAGTGTTGCGCATTGCCTACATTTAGGCGCCCTCATATGCGTCCTGATAATCGTGCTCGGGGCGTCGCTTCCAGTACGGTAGATCGTCCTCCTCGTAGTACTGGTAGCGCGGGTAAGGTTTCCTCGGCTCGATGCTCCGCTGCCAGCCGCCACCACCTCCACCGCCGCCCCCATGGCTCGAGTGTTCGTAGACGACGTGCTCGGCACCGTGGCCACCGCCCGTTCCGTTCGCTTTCTTCAGCCCATTCTGTGTGCCGTGTGGGGAATGACGAAAAAGAGAGAGAGAGGGAGAGAAGAAAAAGAAAATGCAATCTCAGCCAACAGCGCCAGCTACGTACAGTGATGGTGGGCGCCTCCCGTGTGTAGGACCGCGCGGAACACCAGCGCGAGCGTATTTACCAAGGTGGAGAAGACGAGTGCGATCTTTGCCATGATCAGTGCGACCGCCGCCAGTACCGCTACCTTGCCAAGGATGACCTGCGCTATCATCGCCATCAGTGCCATCAGTGCCCTCGAGAACATACCGCCCACGGGCAACGTTCGTTGGAAGCCGTGCAGCAGCAGGATAATCGGGATTTCGCCGTACGATAACAAAAGGAGTCACGCGAAACGTCACATTAGAATCGATCGCACGATCCAGGGCACGAAACACTTCACCACGAAAACATTCCACCAGTTGACCACTATCGAAGCAACTGCGGGCTCGATTTAGCAGGTGTCGCTGTAGCGTAGGAGCTTGGGTATCGTTCGCAGTTGACTCTAATGGTACGGAATCGAGCAACACTCGCGCCTCCACTACGGGTGATCCTCGAAGAAGACACACGATCACTAGCCCTAACCAATAGCAACAACTCCGCGACATCTCGTCGAGATCACGGCAGGTCTCGATGCACCGGGAAACGAATGATAAATATCCGTTCAGTGACAGATGGGTGACAGTACACACGATCACTAGCCCTAACCAATAGCAACAACTCCGCGACATCTCGTCGAGATCACGGCAGGTCTCGATGCACCGGGAAACGAATGATAAATATCCGTTCAGTGACAGATGGGTGACAGTTTTATAGCGACGCGAAAACGTTCTTATTTCTTTCCAGGGGATTTAATTGAGCTCCCCAAAAAACTAGTGCAACCATAGCCCCAAAAACCCATACATCAATGAACGAGTAGCTCAATGGATTTACTGCAGCAGCTTCTTCCAAAAGGGCCGTGGCCTTGAAACGCACCAGACGGAAAATGAGTTCGTTTTGTTAATTACTGTTCGCTTTACATTTTTCCACTTCATTCTTGAATTATTTGGCCTCCCAAAAATTGGTTCCCTGCCGTCGTGTGTGGTGTGTTTTAGTTCGAAAAAAAAAAAGAGAGGAGCTAAAATTTGGCCGTAGACCTCAACCACCCAAGACCCCAATTGGCGGATGGGATCGCATAGCAAATCCATTCACCGTAGAAGATGGCAAGAATCAACAAAGAAAGTAAATTCCAAACAGGAACGAGGGTTCTCCATTGCGCTGCGTGCAATTGTGGGTAGAGTCGGTTCCAAGTTGGTGTGTACAGTGGATTAATTAGGCACAACATACATGCGTGTCGGCACGGTTGATTGTGGCGTAAAAAAGGCAACCGAAGAAAAGCGAACAAAGCAGGGGAAAAAAAAGCCTCTACCCACTCACCGTTCTTCCAAAGAAAAATGGGGTCTCAGATTTTCCATGCACATCTCCCATCGCGGGTGAAGGTGTTTGGCTTAGTAACCCGATTCGGGCTCGGTGGTAGCCATTAGAGCGAAAAGTATGGCTTATTGACGTTTGTTCTTCTGTTTGAGCGCATCTTTGGGGTGGGTTGGATGTAATTGGGCAACATTACTTACGCATTCTGCAAGGAACTTGCACTTTTTCTACGGAACACTTGAACTTTATGCTCAACGGACAACGGAGCGTAAATCAATTATTCAGTCTGTAATTTGTTTACACTGATCGATGACTCCATAAAGATGACTGAAGGACTTAAGAAGTGTATTCTAGTGTGTTCGTGTTCTAGTGGGAATTTTCTGCTCTAAAGTCTAATACATATTCTTATTCTTCTTGGTTTAACAATCTTATAGGTCATGGACAACGAGAGAACGATCTGGATAAGATTTGATCTATTACACATATTAAATGCTTCTGACGGATTTTTTTTCTCACGAACGCCTGATGGTATGCAATGTATGTTTTCATCCCTCAAACGGACAACAAATGATGAAATAGCTACCGTTCAAGCATTGTAAACTCTCAAAACGACACCGAAAATAAAGCTTTCTCAATTCTCATATTATACACAAGCCTTTCAAAAGTTCAATAATTATGCAAATGCATTTTATTTAAACAGAATACGCATAAGTTTCATATAATGAAAATACTGTAAAGACTAGCCCCGGCATTAAGAACCGGAGCTGTTTAACTTGAGTAATAAGCATATCACGATTCACCTCTGCTTGGCAGGCAAACCATCGTTCATAATACTGAGAAATTGAAGATTTTTGGTACACTGACGAACTGACTTTACCTTAACAACTAATGGCCACTCCAGGCAAAGTTCCGTCCACTTGTTCCTGTGCTTCCGCCATCCGGCAGCGATCGTTCATTTCGCTCCGTAGCCAAGTCAGCGGTGACGAACGGATAATCGGGACCACCGGCAGCTGCCTGACCACCGCCCTGTGGGTGCTGTTCTCGTTCGTAAAACTTCCGTTCGAACAGGCGTGCAGTACGATCCTTAAGCATCTGTTGCTTTTCGTACTCGTAGAATTTATCCACCAGCGAGGAAGCTGTTTGCGGTTCGACACGTTCATCCAGATTCAGGAACTTATCCTTTTTCTTGTAATAGCTGCTGCTTGTGTCGTGGGAAACTCCGGCCCCGTGGTAATCGTCGTGATGCAGATGGTGATGATGCTGGTGACTGTCAAAATCGGGACTGTCGGCAAGTGGATTGTTGTACCGGAATGGTTTCGCACCGAACCCAAATCCACCGACGCTTCCATGGCCGGCAAAGCCTCCACCGTACCCACCGAATCCTCCACCGTACAGGGATGGCGTTAGGAAGGACCCGTAACCAAACAGTCCAGACAGGAAGAGAGCTATTTTGCCCAGGATGAGCGCTTTTTTGCTGAGCAGTATTAGACCACCGAATACGAGGGGTAGCAGTGTTGCCAGGTTGAACTTTAGGCCGAGCAGGAACGGCACGATGAAGCTTTTGGTCAGTATGCGTGCTGTGGGGAAAACGGGTAATGTTTAGCGGAATCACCGTCAGTAGAAAGCGCCCGTGGGGAAAAGCTTCGCGCTTGCATGCAAGCGAGAAGAAAGCTTAACATTGGAAAAGAAAGTAAGCTTTCGCGTGGCGCTGTTTTTCACAGGTGTTTCAACAACGCTTCGTTGCGGACCAAGTGTACCGGGTTTTTCATTTTTGATTTATGTTTAGTGTCGTAGCAGAGTTTTTACAGTAATAAAATAACCAAATGCATGCTATTTTAAAGTATACGAAGTCTTAAAGAGCTGAGCTAGACACTAACAAACAAGAAACGAAATCGGCAATTTCAAAAATTCCTCACACTCACCTGTAGATTTTTCTTCGTACAGTGAACGTTCATCGTTCTGCACGGATGGATCCAGCACAAACTCCAGCAATCCGGCAGCGCCGATGGTGGGCCCAAGCTTTAGCTTCAGCCCCGGGTAGATGATGCCCATATCCCAGAGTAGCTGGCGCTGAGCCATCACGGCGCCTGCATTCTCCAGAATTCCTCTGCAGGGTGTCGGATTTCGAAGGTGCGCGTGAAAATGGCGTGAAAAATTGCAATAAAAGAAAATTAGGACGGTGAGAAGTAAAAATTTCCATCCACAACCCGCGGTGGCTGAAACCTTCCGACCGCCCTTCACCAGTGACGGGTGGATCAGTGACGCATTATAACGTACGGGTAGGTTGATTCCGTTACGAATGTGTGCCTTGATATCACCAGGTGTGTATGTGGGGAAAAGATCAAAGCGACATCGCGAGTGGGCAGAAAGCATAGCACACCGGAGGAGAAAACAGAATCAAATAGGTGTACCATTTTTCTTGGCTCCCATTTCGATCAATCGGTTTTATCAACGGTTTGGAGATGTTTGATACAGCGTGGAGCGTAGGTTGGGACGCTAATTAGTTTAATATGAGATTCATGGGAGGCATACGATACCTCCGCGAAGAAGAACGGGAAAAGCATTTCTCAATGGTGTTAAGAAATGGAAAACATTGATGAGGGTGCGATTCCATGTAATCGATTAGGATTTGGGTGTTAGGTACAGCTTAGAATCGGTGAATGGATGAGCTATGTAAAAGTGGAAAAGCGAAGGTGAACATAGAATATAGAGAATATAATTTTAGCACCAATGTGTGACTGTACATCCTACTATAGTCACCGAAATGTTAATGAGGTTATGATTGAAGAATGCGTAGGATGTATTGGTAAACAAATTCCCAGCTTTATCCCCAGTTGATCCTGAGTAGGCTGCTACTGGTTGCCACGCAACGGAAATCTTGATGCAAGACAGATAATCACAAGCTTGACTGACAGCTGTCACTTGCCATATGTTCTTGCAACTTTTATTACAAACATGGGTATGTTTTAAGTTGAAAAAATGGTTTGTTAATCTCATTATCAGTATTCTTAGCAAGCAAGCAAAAGCCCTCTTATTGCAGTCTTATTAGGCTCTACACAACTGCTTCAAAAGAAGGTTTTTGACAGATTTGATAGCTTTCTTTTGAACAGTTGTTTAGAAGGCTCATAAAAGGGTTTTAATTGCAGTGTATCACGACCACACTTGCATAGTTTATAGTGTTAAATATGAAGCAAAAGATAAAAAAATGTATATTACATTTAGATTAATTCTCTTTAATATTCCAACGAATCTAACTATACGAGGCTTGCTAGGACATAACCTCAATAGAAGAAAATGTTTTATTTGATTGTTGCTCGTAAAATTCTCTTCACTAATTGCAACATTCTTCTTCTTTGGTTCTAAGGAGCACTCGAGAGCTCTAGGCCTGCCATAGCCTGGCATTCCTTCACTGTTGCTGCATGATATTGCTTAGATTTTAAGTTTAGTGCTCAAATATAAGGAGATTTTCTGTGTGTGATTTTTTTCTAAACAATTCCGTTAACATGCCCCAATAGCTGATTACGAGTCTCCTCCGCTCTGCTGTCGACAGCTGCTAGAGAACGCCGATTAGCGAATAAGGAAATCGCATCGCCAGAAGGGGCACAACCAACCCCAAGAAACCATCGTCAGCAAAGTGGAATGTGCATACATTAGAGGCAAACAGTATTTCCATCCACGGTTTAAAGCTTATACGAATATTGTAATGACACATCAGAAAGAAAGTCATCGGCGGGGCGTCTGAACCATCCGCCATGACACTATCGCCGAAGCATCACTATCGAACGCTGATGCGTTGTTGGCTTCCTGGTCGCACTCATTTGTTTTCGTTCGTTTCGCACTTGATCCGTAATTTATTCAAAACACACACACACACACACACACACACACACACACACAAACATACACGACCATTATAGTGCTGCACGCACCCCAAAAACCCAACAAAAAGTGGAATATCAATTGGGGTGCTCGCGGGCGTAAACACTTGATGTCCGTTCCCAATTCGGTACCGATTGACACAAATTCCATTCTGGCGGCGCGTTTCCGTTTCGTTTCGGTCCTACTGGCACGGATTTGCTGGTGGTGCTTGCATGTATGTGTGTGTGTGGAGTGGTCAGCTGCGAGTGGTTTTTGACGGTTACTTGCCTGAAGTCTAGCGGATCGTGATCGACAATGTTTGGAATGATGCGTGACGACGGGACAAGCGATTCGTCCTTGATCATGAGCACACCACTAGCGAGCGTGAAGTTGCTGGCCTCTTCGAGGAACTGTAGCGACGAGAGGGCTTGCTGACCGGCACATTGCAGTATGCCGGGCGAAGGTGTCATGCGTATGCAGTAGTCGAACGTATCGAGCTGTGCGTGTACGGTCACCACGCACAGGAACAAGGTCAGCAGTGAGCGCATCCTGAGCACCAAACGTAATATTGGTCCACACTGTCACGGAGAACAACAGATACACATCACAGAAGTTCAAGTCAGTACACAGTTGGGCGCGTTCTTAAGGTGAGGTTTGCAGGATACTGTGCGACACTTGTTAACCTGTTTGTCTCAACATTTGCACTTAACTGAACTTTACCGCGACGTTGCTCGGATGCACACTGAGTGCAAAATTCACCTCAAAAGTGTATATATACAATTCCAACCGGACAATGTTGCAGATCTGCTGGAAATTCTTCCCCCGCCCCAGAGAACTGTGTGAGGGTGGGAAAATGCGTCCCACACTGTTGACAGCAGAAGAAGTCGCGCAAATCTCGATGCTCGACCGACCCGTAAATGCGAAAGAAATTTATATGTTTTAATGGCAAAACGGAACTCACCGTCGGTGGGTATGGGAAATCTTTTCCCAAAAGCACAAACAATGCACCATCAACGCGCGACCAAACCCGGGATCCGTCTGATCAGCGATCCGTATCTCCGGCAGTGACCTCACCACCGACGTTGCTCCCTTTGATCGCCCCAAGCCCAAGTCCACGTTGCGATTATGAGTGAACATTTACATAACCTCAAACCTTAAAATTACGTGCGCACTTTTCGCGCCACCTATTTCCTATTTGCCGAGATAGCTCGTCCGGCGACAGATGGGAGCTCCAAATTGAAAACAAAACGTTCCTCGTACTGGTGGATCGTTTGTCGGAGGGAAAAGAAAGGAAAAGTGGGTCCGGTGGGTGACTTTTTGGATGAAGATTTCCCCCCGCTGGGTAGTTTTAACATGACCGATTGTTACACAGTCCGGTGCGCTACCGTTGGAAAGGAAAAAAAAGGGCGGAAAATGTTGCGTCTCCAGCTGTAAAGCTGACCCATGATGTCATTGCGGTCAAAGTTAGTATGAAAGTAGTAACAAACGAGGAACCCACAAGATGAACCCATTGAACTAATTCAACCCTTACAGTCCCAAATGGCGTTATCATTGAGGCGCATCGTAATGCAAGTTGACAAGGTAATCTGGGCGGAAAAAAGGGAAAACTGGTTTGTTGTTGTTGTCTTTTTCCGGTTAACCCAAACACAGTTATTACACCCGCTCTCAAGGAAACCCCAAAAGGGACACAATTGACAGGTAATTCGGTTAGGACAAGTGTAAGTGTAACACCACAAAAAAAAACAGTGTCCTCGGGACATTTCTACCCATCTGAGCGTATGATTGAGCAGTGGAGTCAATTTGTAGCGAAGTTGGTGCACCACATGAAACCTCCAAATAAAACAACACGCAATTTTCCCTCGAGAAAAAAGGCCGAAAGCATAGTCATGTTCCACCGAAGGATGTAATCAGCGGAAGTGATTATGCAAAAAGTGACCATTTTCCTGCCCGTTTTGGGAGTTTGTGTGCGGATTCACTCTCCCAGGTTACGGCGCTCTCTACGTGATTTTTTTGTTGTACGGTTGGTTCGTTTGTTAGAGCTTTAACCCGCCAAAAAGTTGGCCCTCGCTGCGTATGACCCAGCAGATCATCGTTACGGCTTCACGGTTGCGTAGCCACTTAGTATGGCCGTTTGCGGGTGGTCGATGGGAAGATAAAGACATCCCGCTTTCCATCAGGTGGTGAACGTAGCGAATGCTTGGTGAGAGAACGCTTGTACCGCGAAAAACAAAAAAAAAAGCGAGATGAAACAGAACTCAATTTCCATCCGAAATGGCAAATGCGTAGTTTGCGAAAACAAAAAAAAAAAACGCTTCACAACGGTTGCAATCATGCGAAAGTTCGTGCACCGAAAGTGAAAGTGACGCACACGACGGGTTGACCATCCGAACGAGCTGCCCGCAGGAACCGCAGGAATTGCAAAAGCAGCAAAGAATGTGCCGAAAGTACGGTTCGCCCGCCACCGGAAGCGCTCTCATCTCCGATCCCCTGGTCCCGTCGTTCGGTGTAATTTTTCGGTGAAATGAATATCTCTGTATTCGCACGCAACAATGCGACGATCTGGCAAATTTCGCCGTCCCAATCGTTAGTTGGCCGTTCCGTGGATGGGGTTTTTTGTTTCGCCATTTGTTTCCTCGCCTTTTTTGTTGCGAAAGTGATCTTTTGATGGAAAGATGCCGTCGCAGTTTTTTTGTTGTTGTTGCTGTTTGCTCTCATTTCTTTCTCGTGGACGGATTGGTGTGCCTTTTCGTGCAGAGGCGGTAATTATTACAGCTTGGTTGTTCCTCTTTGTGTTACGAGTGGAAGGGATAAGGAAGGATGATACTTGATTGTTGGTCGGTTGGCGGTTGGTGTCGGTTGCGGCGAGGTTCTATGAATAATAAAAGTAAAAGTAAGTGTATAAAAGTAGCTTTATAGGACTGTGAACTTTTGGTACAATGGTTTGAGCTGGAAAAGCCCAATTGAAATTAGAGTATATGAATCACCATTGCGTAATATTAAGCAATGCTTTCTGGAAAGTACTGGACGCAAATGAAAATATTGTACATTGTATTAATCTTTTTTAGAATCAAACTTGGTTTTTCATGTTGTGAGGAGTAATAGTTCAATAAAAAGAGAAAGACCTATCTAGTTTTGTAATAACGTAGCTGAAGCTTGCTAGGTAGTGTTGCTGAGCAAGAGTGAGTGAGTGATTCGAATCTTTATAATTTCTTGTCTTTTTAGTCTTTTTTCCTTTTTTTAGTCTTTTAAATCTTTTTAGTTTTTTGTACATTAGGTTATGTACATTTCGAATAGCATGATAGCAATATTGGATAAAACAATCAGATTACCCTTATAATTGTTTTTGAATCTATTGCTTTTGAAAGTTATATTAGGAAAAACTGTATAAAATACTTCTCAATTTTTATCAATTTTTTTGCACGTTTAGAAATTACCCTACCATTGTATTAGAATAAAAATCTTCGAAAAATTCAAACATCTATCGATGTTCATAGGAAAAATATTATAACATACCAATAATTTTTAAAAGTGGGTTATTTGAACCACAATTCAATTGCTATGAAATTTACATTAATCAGTAGTTGGGCATGAAGCACCAGCAAGGAGCCTGAAAAATGACTTAAGAATATACTAAAATATAGTTGAGAGAGAGAATGTAGTCCGAATAGAATAAATTTAGCATGGTAAGAAATATATGATGCGTCATGGGACCATGATAGTAGATAAAATGTTTATGTAATGTTTTCCTCGATATATTATAGTCTGTTAGTTATGCATTATTTTAATGGGGTCCAAATAACGCTAGCAAATGCTAATGTCGGTCGAACAATGGCTTAAAACAGAGATTTGAGGCTATATGAGTGCTTGAAACTTTCACCAAGACGTAAAAAAAAAACCCATACAAAATGGAACACTTTAGACACAGGGAAGTCGTAGTGTTATTGCAGTGTCCACTACATAATACAATAAAAGATATTTACTCATAGTTTCGGACAAAACAATAAGACCATTTAGCTTTGCTAATGTCACGATAAATTTTTTAACATTGGAATTTTAACATTTTTTTTTTGCTGATAAAAAGGAGAAAAATACTTATTTTTTAAAACAAATCATAAAAAAAACTGTTCCCTACATTAAAAATATAAACATCTTGAGTAACATTGTTTTTAAGATAAAAGCAAACACTAGTATGTAACACAACAAAAATTCATTGAAAAAAATAATAAAAATAAGAGGGAAATAGCATCAATATTTAACTAAAACAATAAAATAAACATAAAAAAACATCTGTTCCTTTCACAAGACAATTAATAGCACAAGAAGTATGTTACTACCTTGCCTCCCACAGTAGGTCAGTATCGGAAGCATCGGGACGCGAAACGGAACGAAAAACAGACAAACAAACGTTACCCAAATAAAACGTTACACGGTTCAAGTGCCCAAAAAAAAAAGCAGGCATCTAATTAGCATTAAAACGCTTCCACCATCCCATCGAAATTGGGAATCCATTTGAGCTGCTTCAAAACTCAACTGAGCACTCTGTTAACAAAATGTGCTCACCTGGGTATGTGTTGATGTACCATTTTCCAGCTGAAAGAGAGCAACAAAAAAAACTAGGTAAACTGCACCACAAAGTAAGCACCAAAGTTGATTGATCGGGAAAATTGCTCGGGAGTAAGGAAAAAAGTTACCCTACGAAGCTGTACGAACAACTGTTAATCTTTTAGCGCCGCCTGTTGCCACCGCCGTATGCATCGTGCGCCAGGGGCTGACTGTGTGTGTGTAGTGTACACTACAAAACCGGCACAAGCACAATTATATCTCAACTTACGGGTGTACGTTTGGTATGGTTTCAGCAAACCGGGCATATATTGTGCATATGTTTAAATCGCAATATGAAACCAAACGCTACAAACGCTTCCCACGCTGGGCAAGCACAACAGAAACAAAATCACTCTTCAAACTTTTCAAATACATTCGCCAGCTTGGTTGTATCGAAAGCAAACAGCAAAAAAAATGAGTACAGAACATGGAAGCTCGATTCGGTGCACAATATTCCATTTCCGTGCTGCCGTTTGGTGAAGAATTTTCGGACAGAAGAAATAAAAATAATACTGCTGCACTTAAGGTAAACAACAACCGCAGCAAAACCGGCACAAGTGTACCTTAAAAATGGCCCCGAATGCCGGTGTGTTTTTAGTGATGCGAGGCAGCAACATAAAAAAAAACAACAAAAAATCAAACAGGTACTTCGGAAATGGGTAGGAAAAGTTTCTTCAACCGGCGTGAGACGATACGAGACCAAAATAAAAAAAAAAAGCGAAGCAACATAAAAAATGATGCTTTGGTGGCAGCACTTAAAAGTAAAAATATTATCGAAAGCAACCGAAAGGTTGGATTGGTCCTACCGTGCTTTTTCTGGTTTCGAGCGCTCACTCGATGGCGGCGATGTCCGAAAAAACTTTCTCCAATAATGACCGTTCACGTTCTAATTCAGGCTGGGGCCTGTTTTCGGGGGTTTTGTTGACTGTATCCCCTTCTCTCCCTCCTTTAAGAAAAAGACGCTTACTTTGTGCGTGTGTGCATGTTTTGTTCTTGTCTTACTTTGTTGACGAATGATTGTGGGTGAACGAAAGGAGTCGCACGGTGGTAGCCGACACAACCGACACAACACTTTCGATCTCAAGCAATCGGTGGGCAGGTTTGGGGGCACAGAAGTGCGCGCGCAGAGATTCGGCCCGTTCCACGGCGAGCTTCTTGACACACATTGCACTTTCCCTTCCGGAATGGATGCGCGCACAGTTTGGAAAGGGAGTTTGGTACGGGGCTCTGGATGGTACTGCAAAGGCAAAAGGAGCGAAAGGAGAACGTACAGAGAAAAGGTTAAGGACCGGACGGATGATCACCGACCATACACGCTGGAAGATCTCACTTTCCCAAAAGCCGGTTTTTCGTTCGCTGCACGATCGAACTTCTCGAAGGAATCACGACCAAGGCGCGTTCGTTACTTTTTGCTGCTGTCACCGGTCGGTGTGTTTGTGTGCTCGGTATTTAATATCCTGTTTTATTGGATTGTTGTATCGCTCTTCGCATCATCCGGGCATTCAGGTCCGTTTTCTCAAACACCATCCCAACCCCGAAATGATCAATCCAGCTGGGACAGCTTTCTTTTTTTTTTCGATTCATTTTTATTTCATTCCTGTCAAATTTTTGTTTGGATTTGATTTCCATCCAACAACGCCCAAACGCCGTGGCGTGAAGCGAAAGCGGAAAGGAAGCATTAAAGGTACAATAATTTAAACAATAAATAACAGAACAGATCATTCTTACAAAACCGTTCTTTCCTTCCTGGTTCCTGGCTGGTCGTTTGTCCAAAAGATGCACACACACACACAACAGTGCTGGGAGTGTGCACCGTTTGCCTGTTTGAACTTGCTGTTCCTGTGCCGTACTGTCTGTTCCTAAGATCGCTTTACAGAAGGAAGAATGAAAAGTACCTACAGAGAGTGAGAGAGCTAGCAAGTGTTTGTGTAGAAAATAGACGCGCGCGTGTGTATGATCGTGAACGATTACCAGCGATCATCGCAACGCGATTAAGTGTGGTAGAGACATGGAAGTTGACCATTAGTAGTGGGAAAGAG
>KZ061721.1:312836-356264 GCA_002091835.1 Anopheles maculatus | reverse complement strand
AGAGTATTAGCGATCGCACATTGTGCGCAAGTAGAAAGTGAAATGAAGCTAGTTTAATATAAACTTTTCTTCGTTTTAGTATTGCGTGTACGGCAGGATGAACGTCGCGGGTTGTCCTGGAGAGGCGCAAAAAGGGAAGACAGATTCTGATTTGCCAAAAAAAAAAGCATAACAAACCCGTTATCTGTCCAACGAATCCCAATAGCATCTCTTTAAGAACCGGTTTCTGTTTATAAAAACCAATTCGCCGAAATTGGGAGCTCGTTCCTTTCGCCCGGGAAACCAGTTGACCTACATTGCCGGTTGTCGACCGATCGCAATTCTGACCGATCGGTGGCCGGTCGTTCTCGTTGCCGTTTTGCCGGGTTGTTGCGGTGAGTGTCACCTCACGCAAGCAGAACTATTTGTTCGGTGCGAAACGGCACACATAGCTAGAGTGGTAGAGTAAGATACAGATGAAATGCTAATAGATACGCGCAAGAAAAGAGGGTCACCACAATCGTAGCAGCGACCGGGAAGTGTTAAGAGTGGTGCGCTCGTGTCCAAAGAAAAGATTGAAGCGCAAAACAGAAAAGCGACCGATCAAACGAAACGATCAAGGTCGGCCAGGCTCATCTGGGCATCAACGGCACCGGGCATCACAAATAATAATTTGGCGCACCGGACGCTACTCCCGCGCTACATGCGTGCTCCCTCTAGCGGGCAACGGTTCCAGCCGGATGTTTAAAAGAAAACAAAACCAGGAAAAGAAAAAACACATCTGGAAGAGAGATTGGCCGGGGTTCGGGTCATTGTGAAAATGTGGAGCAAACAAACAAAAAAATGAAAAAGAAAGGATCGCTAAGCGCACAAATAAATAACTCTTTCGAGCAGCGGCGGTCTGCTGCGTACGCAACAAAACCGCATCCGCATCAAAAAAGGAACTCCAATCGATTGCTCGAGAATCCAATGGGGGAGGGTTTTTGGGTTAATAAATTAATTTAAATACGTTTTCATTCATCTGTACTAGGCTTTGCAGCTTTGTCGTTTTGTGTGTTTGTTGGGGAATGTGTGAGCACGGAGGGGGGAGGCGGCGGGATTGCACGGACACGCGGAAAACAACAGTGACTAGGCGGGATAAGGGAGGGCATGGAGCCGGGGCAAGGAACCATTTCGCTGGAGTGGTGGGGGTCGATCGGGTAGATTAATTTAAATAATTTTCAAATATTTTTTCTCCATCCAGCATGATGATGTGAGAAGGCAGCACATGTGTGATTGCGGAGAGCAAATTCGACGGTTTTCACCGCAACTATGCGCGCAACTGGACTGGCGAGCGAGCGCGCGCGACCACAACGCACCGCATCTACACTTTCCCTCGCCGAGCCGATACCGTTCGGATATTCGTACCAAAAATTATCACACTGGATGGCCGGAAAGGTCGTTCGGTGCTTACGATAACCAAGCGTCTAGTACGATGCGCTACGATCATATTTCCTGTCGATCGAATAATCGCTACCCGTGGCTTTATTCTTAGGAAACAGGAATCGAACCGAGCATTTCCAATCATTTGTGGGTCGTGCGAACGAACTGGCCAGTAACATTGTGTCGCCGGACCGCGATCAATATCAAGCCGAAAATGCAAATCGCACACTTCATCAAGCGATTAGTGGGGACGAAATCACATCGCATGATGTGGTGCTGGGCAACGAAAGTTGTGTGTCAAAATTAGAATTTTAAAGTAGTACCCAACGACATCGGATCGGCGCTCCACGAATCAAGGAGCAGATTAGGAGCACTTTCTCTTGTGGTCTCTGCGTGTTGCCGATTCCTCGGCCCCTGCCTGGATGATGCGAACCAGCAACTGCTGCGGGTGCGTTTGGCCGGTCAGGGTTCAGTGTGGTTGATTTTTCTTTCACTTTACCAATTTGTGGGTCATTTGCCTCAGCCTGGTGGCGATATTTGCATTCGGTTCCGTTCGGTTTTATCAATGGTGTCCTAATGGATCATGCATATTGAGTTTGAGCTTTCGAGGACATGTGATGTGATCACATGGCTGTCTTCTATTCTAATGATTAGCTTAATGCAGGAATTTCCGTCAACTTTTATGCGAGAAATTCGCCTATTTAGGTTTGGGAATGTGCAATAGATGTTCTAACTTGGTGAATTTTTGTGAAAAAGAAAGTAAATGGCTTCATTTGAATACTTTATTGAGTTTATTGATCCTAAGTTGTGGAGAGAAATTGTAGTAAAACTGATGATTTTTATAGAAGCTTTTACGGATGTGACTTTAGTTAGAGTCAGTGAAGCCGTAAAACTGTATAGTACATGTAGAATTATTATTAAACAATAATTTTATAAGAGATTGTTCTTTTTCATTTTTATTTTCAATCAAGAACTACTTTAAGTTTCGCTCATACAATTAAACTGCCACAATAAAAATAATTGTTAATAATAATTAAATGATCACTAAATTGCGAAGAAAAATACGAATTATCGTGTTCAACTCTATTCTATTTATCTTAATTTAAACATTTACTAGTCATTACCTTTAATACAACGCTCTCCCTGTACGATGAATAAAATGAATGGATTCGCTAGTCAAATAAGTTTTTTTATTAACTTTCATGTTTTAATTGTTTCGTTTTAATTTGTTTAAATTTAAAGAAAAGCCATATTTTTTTAAATTATATATTTGGTCTTATATTAGTAATTTTTAATATTTTTAACATGCTGTCTACTTGACAATATTATCAGGACAATCTCGATTATGATCCTACAATATATCTGTGCAATGCAACTTAGTAAGTACGTATCAGGACTGCAAAGTACACACAAAAACGAGCCAAAAGAAAAGATCTCTGTAAAAGTAATGCTTGTGTTCCGCTGAATAAGGCTTTGGCGCTAGTTTAGCTAGTATTAAATGATCATGTTATGACTTTGTATTTGAACCGTTGCATTTTTTTAATTTGTTGTGTTATTTGGCATAGTCGAGAGTTTAGAAAATAGTATCAAAAATCATGATGCAATGCCATCAAACAGGTACTACAAATTATCGCACCACGTTTACATCCGAAAGGGAAAAGATGTTCAATGCTGCTGTGCAACTTAGGATAAAAGAAACTGACACTTTTCGGCACAGGTCAGGTTTTCTCCTCCGTTTCATTAAGCTTGCGATCGAGTGAAACTTTATTTGATTGCTGATGTTGAGAAAATGATCTTCAATATCCATCAGCCAGTATCCGAATCCGAGATCCGTAAACCTGGGATGTTTTGGACATGATCACTCGTTAGTCTTTAGACCAGACGTTCCCAAGGAGTATGTCCATATCTTGAATGATAGCATGTTGATGTGTGTGTGTGTGTGTGCGCTGTTTTATTTTACCTTCTCTATTCCGATATCGAACCTTATTCATCTGGGATAGTGTTCCTCTCGTTTGGAAAGCGATCGACCCGTTTTCTAATCAATCGCCACTCTGAGCGTTTCTGAGCGTCTCTGAATATATATATACATGTGTGTGCCTGTTTTCATCTCTGTTCCACTCTGTTCCACTGCAAGCGGGCGTATTCCTGCGGCGTGGAAGTTCCCAGATCCCGGTCAATTTTGGGCCGGTCGGTGTCGTGCGTTTCGGTAGTTTCGAAAGTACAATTTCACATTCGGTTCCTCCCGGTGGCACGGTTCAGGGTTCCGCGTGCTTGTCAAAAAAGCACAAGCAACACAGCATCAGTAAAAACAACAGCATCACAACCTACAACAGCTCTAAACTCTTAATCGGACGCATTCTCCTATTTCAATTGGTGGAAAATGGGATTAAAAGGTGGGGGGAAGAGGAGAGGGGTTGCTTGGGGAGGGGGTTAGGGTGAAAGAAAACGCACCCTTTCAACTTCGTCTTTCGCCGGGACGAGATAGTGCCTAAATGTTTGCTATCCCCGGGATCACAGACCTCGGCTAAGCCTCGCGGACGGCAGGGAAGCCTTTTGGGGGAGGGCCATCATTCAGCAGTCCCCCGGACAGGGAAAAAAGAAGATGAGTGAAGCGAACGAAGCAAAATGGCAGGAAGAACACAACACAACGAACGCCACGAAATAATCGGTCAGCGCCGGGCCGAAGGAAATGCGGCGTGCAAGATTTTTCGGTGATTGGAGCCTTTTTATTGATCCGCCGATTCGATACAACGGTCCCTGGTCGTACCGTGGGTGCCGTGGTGCCAGCAGCGCCGTTATCGGGGGGGTGGTGGTGATGGTAGTCGGCCCGCGACGAAACACTAATTGTGACCTTCGCGCTGCGCTGCTTCGCGTCGCCCATTTATTGCACGATCATCGTCCATCGGTTTGGCTTTGGCCTTTTCATCGTCAACGATCGGGCCCTGTCATGGTGGTTATCTTTTTCATTTTTATTTTCAATCAAGAACTACTTTAAGTTTCGCTCATACAATTAAACTGCCACAATAAAAATAATTGTTAATAATAATTAAATGATCACTAAATTGCGAAGAAAAATACGAATTATCGTGTTCAACTCTATTCTATTTATCTTAATTTAAACATTTACTAGTCATTACCTTTAATACAACGCTCTCCCTGTACGATGAATAAAATGAATGGATTCGCTAGTCAAATAAGTTTTTTTATTAACTTTCATGTTTTAATTGTTTCGTTTTAATTTGTTTAAATTTAAAGAAAAGCCATATTTTTTTAAATTATATATTTGGTCTTATATTAGTAATTTTTAATATTTTTAACATGCTGTCTACTTGACAATATTATCAGGACAATCTCGATTATGATCCTACAATATATCTGTGCAATGCAACTTAGTAAGTACGTATCAGGACTGCAAAGTACGCACAAAAACGAGCCAAAAGAAAAGATCTCTGTAAAAGTAATGCTTGTGTTCCGCTGAATAAGGCTTTGGCGCTAGTTTAGCTAGTATTAAATGATCATGTTATGACTTTGTATTTGAACCGTTGCATTTTTTTAATTTGTTGTGTTATTTGGCATAGTCGAGAGTTTAGAAAATAGTATCAAAAATCATGATGCAATGCCATCAACCAGTTACTACAAACTATCGCACCACGTTTACATCCGAAAGGGAAAAGATGTTCAATGCTGCTGTGCAACTTAGGATAAAAGAAACTGACACTTTTCGGCACAGGTCAGGTTTTCTCCTCCGTTTCATTAAGCTTGCGATCGAGTGAAACTTTATTTGGTTGCTGATGTTGAGAAAATGATCTTCAATATCCATCAGCCAGTATCCGAATCCGAGATTCGTAAACCTGGGATGTTTTGGACATGATCACTCGTTAGTCTTTAGACCAGACGTTCCCAAGGAGTATGTCCATATCTTGAATGATAGCATGTTGATGTGTGTGTATGTGTGTGTGCGCTGTTTTATTTTACCTTCTCTATTCCGATATCGAACCTTATTCATCTGGGATAGTGTTCCTCTCGTTTGGAAAGCGATCGACCCGTTTTCTAATCAATCGCCACTCTGAGCGTTTCTGAGCGTCTCTGAATATATATATACATGTGTGTGCCTGTTTTCATCTCTGTTCCACTCTGTTCCACTGCAAGCGGGCGTATTCCTGCGGCGTGGAAGTTCCCAGATCCCGGTCAATTTTGGGCCGGTCGGTGTCGTGCGTTTCGGTAGTTTCGAAAGTACAATTTCACATTCGGTTCCTCCCGGTGGCCCGGGTCTGGGTTCCACGTGCTTCCTATTTCAATTGGTGGAAAATGGGATTAAAAGGTGGGGGGAAGAGGAGAGGGGTTGCTTGGGGAGGGGGTTAGGGTGAAAGAAAACGCACCCTTTCAACTTCGTCTTTCGCCGGGACGAGATAGTGCCTAAATGTTTGCTATCCCCGGGATCACAGACCTCGGCTAAGCCTCGCGGACGGCAGGGAAGCCTTTTGGGGGAGGGCCATCATTCAGCAGTCCCCCGGACAGGGATAAAAGAAGATGAGTGAAGCGAACGAAGCAAAATGGCAGGAAGAACACAACACAACGAACGCCACGAAATAATCGGTCAGCGCCGGGCCGAAGGAAATGCGGCGTGCAAGATTTTTCGGTGATTGGAGCCTTTTTATTGATCCGCCGATTCGATACAACGGTCCCTGGTCGTACCGTGGGTGCCAGCAGCGCCGTTATAGGAGGGGTGGTGGTGATGGTAGTCGGCCCGCGACGAAACACTAATTGTGACCTTCGCGCTGCGCTGCTTCGCGTCGCCCATTTATTGCACGATCATCGTCCATCGGTTTGGCTTTGGCCTTTTCATCGTCAACGATCGGGCCCTGTCATGGTGGTTATCTTTTTCTTTTTTTTTTTTGGCAGATAGTGGGCTGCTGCTGCTGGCTGTTTTTCGTCTTCACTCACCTTTCTTCCTTCCCCTCCCACCGGGACACTATTCTTCCCGACGGAAGCGAAAACCCGTCCCCGTTTTTTTGTGGCTGTCGTTGTCAGTCGGCGACCCAGTGAACTTCCCGCTATTGTAGGCGACGGCACGGTAGGCTCTGGACGCCAACTTTAGAAGAGTCAAAAAGAATTCTCTTTACCCCGCTCGCCCCATCCACCCCTGTCAGTCGGCGACCCAGTGAACTTCCCGCTATTGTAGGCGACGGCACGGTAGGCTCTGGACGCCAACTTTAGAAGAGTCAAAAAGAATTCTCTTTACCCCGCTCGCCCCATCCACCCCTAAGCCGTTTGCTACCGTGGCTTAATGCTGCTCACATTTAAGCTTACAGCGAACCACGGAGTGAATAGAGAATTTGGGGGGGAAAAAAAGGGAAGTTAGTGTCAAATAAATATTCCTCCTCGCTCCACGTTGTCGTGTCCCTTTCGCCACCGTCGGGCAGGTTTTGCGGGAAACCTTATTACTAGGTCAAATTAGTGAAGGCAAGAATTATAGGCCATCCTCCGTTGGTGAATGTGTGTGCGTGTGTGTGGCCCACGGGTAACCCTTCCGATTTGGTGGCCTTCAGCGGGGATGGGATGCCCGTGAGGCGTAGAGTTAGAGTCTACTGAGAAGAAGAGGATAAGAAAGAAAACGTTATTCATCCCGAGGGAGCAAAGAATGCCCGGGATGCTACCTCTCCACCACCGAATATTGATCTACAGCTTCGAGATCCTCACACAAAAACACACACACATACTCTCTCGCATATGTATATTTCGGCCATCAGGGCACGCGAGGCACAGGAAATCCGATCCATATTCAACCAACGCTCGTTCCCAACAGTTGCTCCAGTCGACTGCGGGTAGCAATTTAGCGGGACTTTTTCTGTGGCCGTTGTGTGACTGTGCAGCAAGGGTGTTACTAGGGAAATGAGGAGGGCAAAGCGGGAATCCATTCTGGACCGATACGATACTGTGAGCCCGTTTTTACACACACACACACATACAGACTTGTGGCTGCACGGTACGTTATTACATTTTATTAGTGAGCAAATTTGACTGTCTCTAATTTTATTGCAAAAGTTTCCGACCATTGCCGTTTCCCAGGAAGCTAGATAAAAAGTTTTTCCCCATTTTGTGCAACACCAACACTGATGATGCTTTGAAGCGAAGCGTGAGTAGTAGTGTGGTTTGGCAGTGGACCGCAGGGAGTTTTCGATAATTTGCATGATAAATCTGGATTCATGTTTCCGGTGGGCCGCTAATGTAACGATGTGCATTTATTTGATGCGTTTGGAAGAAGGACGTTTTATACATGGTACTTTTAACATTAGTATAGTGCTGTATAAGGCTCAATACAAATATACAATCATAAACGTTTGCCGAAAGAGTAATTTTTCTGGTTAACTGTCTTACCAACTTACTTGTTTTGAACCAGTTTCTTGAGTTTTTAAATGTTCTGATCTTGTGATTTATGATAGAGTTACTTTAGATGTCTAATTGAAGCTAAGCAGTTTGGAAAAGATACTTATAATTTATATATATTCTGCTTAGTTCATACCGGTTAAATGCTCTCTCTCTCTTTTAAAATTCGTGACCTGCAAAACTCCGAGACCTTTACTACGAAGACACATATAAGAAGGGCTTAAAATCGTAATAGGTTTGTGCCTGAAAGTCCAACATATTTCGTGTGAAAAATGGTAACATTGCACTACAACACCCAATCACTACACACAGCACGCACTAAGCCTTTTTAAACAGATCCCCGAGAGCTAGCGTAATCTGATCTAATTTACTTTCAAAGCTCTTGTCACCTATTCTGCTCCGTGTAGCCGAGGGATTAGCTACGGATTTATTATGGTTACCCCAGCGGTGGTACGTGTATTCGTGTCGTGTGGTGAATAAAACCTGGGAGGTACCTCATAGAACACACCAGTAGCTGGTGGGAAACTTTTTATTTGAATCCATCTAACCGATAAAAAACCTCATCTTGCAATCGAGATAATCAAATGGTTTATGAAATTGGGGATTTTAGATCCTTTCTATACATTCTGTGGCCATTGTACTTTGGACCATTAGTGGAATATGGAAGGATTCGATTGAGACAAAACGAGACATTAACAGCTTTCATCTACCGTTAAGCTGTCGGTGATTATGGCGATGCTCATCGGGCGTTAATTTGTGCTGTGAATGGGCTTTAAAGAGACGATTCTCGTTGGCGTTTTCGTTGGCGTTTCCTCAAAACAAAGGGATGGTTGTTCGCTGACATACAACGGATGCGGACGCCTGTGTTTGCGGACAAGAAGAAGTATGTTAATTAACTTAGTGTGAATTAGTTTATTCCGTTGAAAAAAAAAACACCCCAAGCATATTTACTTGACACTACCGTGTATGTTTTCCGTTCCTTCCATGAACAGCTTCTTGGCATAGGGCATCCACAACTAGAGCGTGTACTGTTTCTGGTGAAAGAGATTTGACCGATTGGCAAAAAACGATTAGTGAAATGATGGAGGTAAATATGGGCAATGGTAAGGTAAACGAGCGCCCGCTACTCCCCATTTTTTTTTCCCTGGGCGGCAATCGCGTGAAAGTGAAGCAAAACAGCTTCCCGATGAGACTTCGAGCGAGTGCCGAGCGGTTATTATGGAGCATCGAAGATCAGCGTAACGGCCACGGTTTAAGATCCTCCTTGGGCTTGGGGAGCCTCCGAGGTGACCATATTGGTAACGGTTGGGGAAACCGTTTAGTGTGAATCAATTTTCCCGGTGTAAAAAGGTGACTGTCCCGTCGGTGGAGGCGAACGATCTTGGGTGGAAAATTGGAAAATAATTGTGTACCGATAGCTCACGCAGGGAGGGAGACAGGTCGGCGAAGTGTTCGCCGAGTTACCGGTGGTATCACCTGGGGGTCGACACTCTGCCTCGACCGGGCTGGTCATTGGCACATCGGGGTGGGTCGTCGCACGTTGTGTCCGGAGCTGGTACAGCCGTGTGCCTCTTCTTCTTCTCATTTGGGAAATAAGAAGGTGCGCACCGTGCGCAGAGATCGGTAGGCGATCGACCGATACCGGTCGAAATGGAAATGGACTCCCATTTCCAGTGTGGTTGGAGAAAATGCGGACGGCAGGAATATTAAAAGTACATCCGATTGGCACCGCCCGTTGTTTGCTTGTTGGTAAGCCGGGCGTCGCACTTTCTCAAAAATTGCCACTGCATACACACACACACATACACACACGCACACACGCATAGGAACGCATGGTCAAAGGATTGAAGAGTTGCGAATCGTACGCCATTGAACTGGAGCGAATCAATTTTCCAAGCCACGGGCCCGTTTTTGCGCCATCGACACGAGCAATGGAACGAAAATTGTTGGCCCGGCCGTGTTACCCGCGTCGGATGTGGGTTGTACCAGGGCCACCCTCCTTTGGCCGGATGATTACTGCTGTGCGTGTGCGTGTGTGTGTGTGTGCGCGCTGTAAGTAGCGGCTAGCAACGGGGACACGGGCGGTACAATTTGAATGGACGCCCGAGCGAACCAAAGTTCAATGGAGGGATTAGCGCGTGATAAGTTTCCGAATGGGTTGCGTGAGGTGAAAAGCTGGCAAAAAGATGTCGGTGATAGCAAAACGAGATGAAAAAACGCAACAGCTCAAAGATTAACTTCTTCTTTTTTTTCTTGCTCGACCCCTTGCTTTCCTTGCTTTCCCACTGTAGCACACTCCTCCAGCTTGATGGCTTTATTGTAAGAAAATTGATTGACGTCATTATGCGCAATTCGAGCTGGAGGCTGGAGCTGTGGATGCTGGATATCCCCTGGGTCAGTAGGATGGAGTGTGAGACGGGTTGGGTTTTTAATGTTACGCGGAAAATAAATCTTAACACTGTTCGTTTGCAGGAAAATGGTTGCAACTGGAGGATTACGATTGAATATTGGACAAAATTCTAATCGTCGACACCCTAAACAGCCCCTAAAGCTCTGGAGTACGATGGGTACGTAAGTGGTTGTAAACAAAGCGAGACGATGGGCGCGCTGTACTCATCAACAATCGAACCATCATCATCGTCACCGTCAGCAACAGCAGCCGACAACAGTAGACGAAACGGGCAAAGCCGTTACAACAACAACAGCAAAAAATGGTGCCACTTTCTCAGCCAGCTTCGCCTGTCCGGTGCGTGTTTGTGTGTGAACGTATGCGAGGAATCCTGTTTGTTTCGCATTTATTTGGCAGATTGATGATGAGTGAAGGCGACTGGTGTGGAGAAAGAAGGTGTGCATGTGTGCGTGTGTGTGTGTGTGCTGTGAGCTGAATTCAGCGAAAGTTCGGTGACAGCACTCTGTTCGGTGAATCGGAACAGTCCGTGGAAGAGTCAACCCCAGGAGTTGTCACCCATTTGTCGGCTCATCGTCGAAGAGGGTGTGGATTGTATCTCTTTTTTGTTTCGCAGCAAAAATGCATACGAGAAGAGAAAACAACAAGGAATTTGACATGCACCTGTGAGTCATACCGGCACCGACATTGCGCCCGGCTGTTCAATGCAGAACATCGGCACAGGTTGATAGGGCCGTACCGGCCGTGCGGTAACAATGTTGCCGGAGGTTGTGAAGCGTTTGCATGGATTGTATGCAGAGCGTAATTGAATGTCAACTTGACAGGAAGCGATGAATATGAACCGCTTCTTGTGCCGTCCAACGTACGTCCAACGTGGGAGATCCTCGAACCAAGAAGCGAACCAGAAACGGCGACGCGGTGGTCCGAAAGTGAAAGCGATACGGTGTGAGTGCGATTTACTACTACACAGCTCGCACAGCCATCGCACATGTGGTCTGTCCGTTTTGGACGAGTTTTCGAAATGCGAACTCCCGTTCATTGCCATTGCCAGGGCAACCGTTTTGACAGTGAGTGTGCAATGGTCGCTGTCTCCTCGTTCCGCGAATGTGACATGTTTGGGAAAAAAGCTTCCCAAATCGGCATGCGAATTGTAACATCACTCCTTTACCAACACACACACACAGTCGTTGACCATTACTTTACCACAGCCCGGTGATTTGCTTTCTTTTTTTCTGTTTGCCATTTTACGTTTCCACAACTAAAACCACCCAACATGCTGTGTTGCCGGGCGCAGTCCCACGGTTCCTTTCTTTCTCGCTTGCTGCGTGCTGGTCTTGTGCGGCCAACAGGTGAATGTGGGCGCTGAGTTTCGTGCCAAAATTTGCATACGGTGACAAAGTGGTCGGTGCATTCCGTTTGGCAGATTGTGGCCCACAAAGGGACGATCAGCCGCACACTGTGTGCGAGGTTTGGGGACTAGAATTTAGCTTCGTACGCACACAGAGCCACACTCAGGGTGGAATTTTTGGGCGATAGCAGCTTTCGCTCTCAACGGTGGCACGATGGCGCGTGAGCAGCATGTGCATGAACGCGATTGAGTCCACGCGAATGGCCGCAGGCTGTCATCCGGTACTTTTGGAATGTTCCTGTTTGTTTTTTTTTTTGTTGGTCATCTGGATCGTTGTGTGGGTATTGGCAGGATTAATTTACCCTGTTCATGGATGCATTGATTGTGTGGATACATGAATGGGAGAACGTCAGCAATATCTAGGACTTACGGGCCTCTAGATTATGATTTACTAAGCTTTGTTGTTGGAAATTTGAGAAAGATTTCAAACCATTAATTGCATCCATTATTTCATCTCTATTTCCAGGAACAACCGATTCTTAAAGGAAGTGTTTAGAGTGTCGAAGAACTCGTCTGGTGTAGCTATCTAGGGTTGGTCCAAAGCCACTGAGCTTCATGCAAGCATATTCAAGAAGAGCTTAACCGAGCACAAAAACACCTGTACCAGTGCTTTCCACCGATTGTGCGACGTGCGCCATCTTCCATTGTTACCGACCGGGTTTAATGCAAAGCTGCGGCTTGATGATGATTGCGCAGCCTGCAGGCACACGCCGCGTACCGAATCCTACATCCTGCTTGCACCGATTTCACTACACGTCGTCTGCCGTAATGGGTTCGGCATTTCCGAAAGGGTGTGGTACTGTTGGGAAAGTTTCGCGCGCGGCGCATCACCACCTCCTGGGTCGGTCGTACGGTCGCCGGCAGCAGGATTTGGAGGTGGCGAGATCCTCACGCATATACCGTTAGTTGGTTGGACCCGCCGGGGATTTTGCCTGGTGGCACACCGGCGGGCCTTCGGATGGGCGGAACAATGCGAGCCGGACCGGTTCCAGGAGCAACGGTACTGCCCTCTGCAGCTACTACTTCCGTGCCACTTGCTGGCTAGCCCAAAATATTGCCCGGCCCGTTGATTAGGGATTTGCATTATTTATGGTACTGGCTTCCTTCCCTGGCCACGAAAACAAAAGGCTTCGGCACCGATTACGGCCGGAAAGCGAGAATTAGGTTGAACCGTTGGTCGACCAAAGTGCGGTGTTGGTCACCGGCCAAGGTCCGGCTCGCAGCATCCGGACGCCTCGCACTGGAAATTCGGGTGATGCCGATAGTTGAGCGTGCGCTTATTTATTGCCATCAATTAAGGTGTATATTCTTTGGATTAGGTCGGCGGGCCGCGTGTGGATGCCACCCCACACACGCATTTGGTTAGGCAATTTATGCAGCTCCGTTCCACCGGGCACGGTCGCGAGTCGCGTCCCGTGGGGTGGTGAGACGACACGCAGCGTCAGGAAGCGCAAGCATCAATAAGATTCCGAGCCGGGAAGGTTTTGGGTAGAGAAAAACGTTTTGATTTGTCTCTTTTAGATGTTATTTTACAAATTTTTTCTCTCCCCCTCCCCTTTTTTTTTGGGTGGTCAAGATTTATCGCTTCATCGCTACCCGGGGGCTTCGGTGGTGATAGTATTCAAATCCGGGAGAAATCGCACAGAATCCAATCCGGCGGTTTTGAGCTAAGGTTTGATTAATGCAGAAATTGGTACACGAAAAGGAAACGGATAACACGATAAGGGGAGGATAAAATGCGGACCGTCTCTTGAGTGTGCTGGTTTTGGTCAAGTTTTACTGGCCAGTAATTAGTCGGTGTGCTGACACACACACACACACACACACACAAACGCTGGTGCGTCGGAAAAACGGAACGATCGGAGTTTTTCCTGTATGATCAATGGCAGTACGGTAGCACTTAGTGCGGTGGGCCCATTTTTCACCTGGAATGAGTTGTTTGTTTTTCTGCTTCCTTTCCTCGCCTTTCCTTTCTCCCCTCCCCTCTTCATACCCCTGCAGTTCAAAGACGTGTGATGGAATGCTTCCGTAAAAACAAATAAGCACTGAAAGGCATGGAATTACTGGATCTCTTTGAGCTGGATCCAACGTACTGATCGCTTCGCATAAAGACTCCATTAGCGGAATGTTCATGCGTTTGCTACGAGTGTTTTGTACGTCTGGCTGTGTGTTGGTTGTTTTTTTTTTGTTGGCTTAATTTCCCTTCCAAAGGCGCCAGAAAGAAAAGCACCACCCTCAAACCCCTACTACAAATCGTACCATTTCAGCAACGAGCCACCATTAATTTTCCAATCAATGATTGGTAGCATTGTGAGGTTTTGGATTTTTGGTCCTCCGGTCCAATTTGGCAGTTTTGGCCGTAAAGAAGCCATCGCTTCGCGGTCGCCCGGTAGCACCGAAAACCTTTCGGTTCGCTCCGGACGGTGCGAATCAAAATTAATTTTCCCTCGTTAACCACATTTCTCCGGCTATTTGTGGAACTCCGCTGTCTCGGTCCATTCCGCTTTGCGGTTAGAGGTCAGCTGCAAAAGCAAACTATAACTTAGGCGAATGGGTGTGTGGGTGAGCCTGGTGCTGGACGGCCTATGCTGTGGGGTGAAAATACAGTTAATTTGTAATGGAACTAGGTACGTCACGGTAGCTACAGTGCTGCTGCTTTCGGTTAGCTTGCTGAATGGTAACAGCGTAGAAGATGCTCAGTTGAGCAGTAGAGTACCATTTACCATTGCGGTACGGAAAACTGTTGGAAAATGTAATTTTATGTCGTTGCTATGTTATCCTGACTGTGTAATTAATTGCTTCAACGTACGACCGAATATTTTTTTATTCATTAGGATATTAAAGAGGGCTTCAATTGTTTACAGTTTTTCGTTCAAAACTCAACTTAATTTTTCACGTTAAAACCCAATAAAAAGAGGTTTTAATTGGTGTGCTAAGCTTGATAAAGCTTGTATGGACTTGTGCGGTAATCGCACAATCTTGGTGCTAATAATATTCGGCCGACTTTTTTAGGCTAGTCACATCATTAGAATGGCACCAGACAACCCAGCCCGTAAAGTCTTTTCTTGATCGTTCATTTAGACAAAGGAGGATCTTCCTATAAGTAGGCTGTTTGGTCCTAGGGTTCAATAGTAGTTAGAGAGGCATTTAGAGGGCATTATGAGCAACTTTGTCTCTAAGCCTGTCAATGAGTTAGGGGCCCCAACATTCAAATTTGCCTCCAAGGGGCGGCCCGGTGGTAGATGCGACAGCAGCGCCGGTCTTCACACGGCAGGACCGGGGTTCAAGTCTCATTTGGGCCGCGTTCCCCCATAGTGAGGACTGATTATCCAACTATGCGGTAATAATAAGTCTAGAAAGCCAAAACTGGCAGGCAAGTCCTCTAAGAGGTCGTTAGGCCAAGAAAAAGAAAGAGAAGAGAGTCTTAATCCGCCACTGAGTACCGAGGACTTCGGCAGTAAGTCAAGACACCTGATTGAAGGGCCAGATAAGTAAGTAAGAGCTTCATCAACTATTCGCCGAGTTATATATTATAAATGGGAAGAGTATGTTCCTAAATCTAGTCTTTAAAAGGAATGTTGTTTAAACCTTGGCTTAGTAAATCGGATAATCCGATCATTAGAGAAAATGTGTACAAATTGATCATAGTCAATCTCTTTACAAAACGGTTTTCGCTACCTGGCTCGTATGTGTTGATTAGCTTTACTTCCAAATTGGCGGATGATTTAATGTGGTGAAGTTAAAGTGTCGAAGTGCTGGAGTACGGGTTCAGTTTCACCATACGCAATGGTGCCACGCATTTAAGCGAACCGGTATGGTACGATCCGCTCGACAAGGTATAAAGCCCGTTCCGTTAGCTGCACATGATTCGCACAGCCGAGCAGTCGGATCCAAAAGATCTGGCCGCCAAGATAGCGTGCACCGGAAGTGCCCGGAAGTCGGATCGGTCGTTATAAACGAACGGCACAGCGCGGCTAAGGGTCAGCTGATGGTGGAAAGAAAGAACAAAGAAAACATACGAAGCAATAAAAAGCCTCTGTGCCGAAAATGCAAAAATCAGTCCAGTGGAAAGAACAGCGCCAGTGATCGCGTTCGTTGCGCAACGCTGAGGATCCGTACGGTGCCCCCTGGTCGGGGTTTCCTTCGCACGGGTGTACCTTCTTCCCGTTTGTGCGTCCGGTTTGCTACTTCCAGTGTGCCACGACCGAAAAAGTGGGACTTTCGCTTGACCCGTTTCCGAGTGGATCCCATTTCTCGGATCGGTTTCCGATTGGTGGTCGATCACTTCCAACCCCCAAAACAGTGCGTCGAATGAGGTAGATAAGCACGCGTTGGGGAGGGTGTAGAAAACGGTAGGATGGAAATTTACATATTCATCCACCGATTTCCAAATCCAAATGGCTTGCTTTCGAGATGGCTCGGTGTCGCCGATTTGACGGAAACTAGTTTTCCTGGCACGGCTCGTTTTTTTCTTTCTTCTGTTGATCTTGTTTTACGGTTCGGGCTTCTTTTCCTTATCGCGCCGTTCCAGGTCAGCGATCAATGAACTGTGGGCCGAAGAAAATTGTACAAATTTCTCAATGATCAAAGAAATTTGATAGCAATACAATACTTCGCTGTGGTGGTGGTGATGGGGGCCGAGATACGGGGGCTAAGATGCCGGGAGACTTGCCGGACGCCGCACGCAGCCAACGATGACGCCAAATCAGCCACGCCACGCCACAGCAAACGAAAGGTCTCCACGGCCACGGATAGCATCGAAATGCTCGCCTCCCGGTGGGGTCTGGTAAAAGTTGAGCGATTGGAAAACTTTCTTGCATGTTCGAGAAAGTGAAAGAGATAAACTCGTGTGGTCGTCAACAATGTCCGGTTGCGTCCCGGGGATACGCACACGCTCGGGATGTGACAAGAGAGCCGCGATCTAGGGGCGGCTTCAACTACGGCAACTCGGCCCGCATGCAGTGTCAACGTACGTCGTGCTGGCCGTATGTGTGTCTCCGCGCGGATCGTCTGGAAAGTGGGACCGTCTGGCCGTCTGGCTGTCGGAACGGTCGGGCCCAGCACCAGATCCCATCCTGACCTGTTGTCCGCCAGACCGGTGATTATCCAATTGCGTCCACGGACGGACAGTGTTTTGGTTGGTGCTCGAAAAGGAAGTGTCGGTGGTGCGTCAGGCAGCAATGATGCACGTCGCATGACGAGCGCGATTGCACGAGACATTGTCGTAAGAAATTACTGCATCGCAAGTGCCGGTTTTCCGCAGCATATAGCGAAGTGTTGCCACCGGTAGAGAAAATGGTTTCTGATCGAAACGATTTGTTGGAGAGTGTGTTGAATGCTGTGATCGTGTGGGAAAATAGTATGATAGGGAAAAGATGAATGGGCTCCCCTGTCTCTTTGTTAGAAATATTCGTTGTGAAGTGGGTAAAGCATGGTTGAGCAAAGATGGAGCTAACAAGTATTCAACTGGGGACTTCAGTTTTCTGATATTTGAAAAGCATTTCGTTACTAAACTGCATTTTTACACTTTCAGAAATTCTTCTTATTTGGCGCTATAGCCTACAGAGATCTTTGCTAGCATTTTCTGCCTTCTTTGACTTAAGTTTATACTTAGCTTAATAGTGAGTCCTGCTTGTGGAACAACCGAGACTTAAATTTGTTTCTCAACATGTTTTTTAGAATATATTCAAGGGTGAATGCAACTGTTAGAGTTCCTATAGTCCATTTGAATTATTTTATCTTATGTTAAACGTAATACAAATGTAGGGTAAATTACAGTGCTCAACAAGATTCTCTCAAAATAGCCACCATTAGTATCGATCACAGCTTGAATCATGCTCTGGAATCATGGACAACTTGATGCAGTAGTTGTTCTGGGAAAAGCCTCAAAAACTGTTTCAATTTTATCGATTAGTTGGGCTTGTTCCGAATCTTGTTGCCAATAGTATAGTGAAGTCTCTAGTTCACGCCTGCTTGTTTTACAATATTCAGGTAGTATAATCCCTAGATTATTGGGACTACTAGACTATTGGATGGCCCATTTGAACTCCTCATTTGTCTCCAGAATGAAAAAGATATTGTCAAAGCTAGTGAGTGCGAACAAATGCTCTCCAAATAATCTCAGAACCCTGACCATGTTTGTCTGTATAAAAAAGACGAGTTACTAGAGACGATGTTTGGTTGCGTTGATAGAGAGTCATTGAAGCAAAGTAATTGAATGAAAAATCCTCAAAACTCCTTCCATACCTGTATTACTTTTACTGCAGCGAAAATAATATTTTAATTCTTTCGGTGATTATAAACATTTTTTGTAGCATTTGTTTCTGCTTTAAAAATTCAGCCGTCTTTCCTCTCCTTTTAGCCTCAGCTTCTGTGTGTGCGTGTTACTTGCTCGGCCAAGGATCCCATCAGCAAACTGCGATTGAATCGCCGTTTGGCCTTCGGAAGGCTTACAAACCGTTGCAACAGCCAAAAGGGCAGGAAACCGGCTCCACTTTCGCTTTTTCTTTTCACTCAAGCAACACTCTCCTGCAGATGCGTGGTATGTGCGAGCTGCACGAGCTGCACGAGCCTGGGTACCTTGTATTACTTAGTTTTTTTGTTGTCTTTTGTTGGTTTCGTTTACCAGCTCGTCGTGTCGTCGTGTCCGAAAAGCATCCCCCAGGCCTGCTGGCCAACACGCCACATGCAATGGGTGAAGAGAAGAAAACAAAACACACACACACACGCGGGCATCCGTTTGTATGGGGCAAACAAGCTTCCGCTTCGATCGTAGCTGCATGATGGGAGCGTTTAGTTTCATTGATTGGCCAGCCAAACCGGCTCACCGATCGGTTGTCGGGACTACCGAAGAAAGCATTTTTCCTTCGCTTTCGGTGCATCGGTGCGCATTGTTGCGCAGCTGCCGCGGATGGGAAAATGATGCACTTTTCTGTACTTCACCGTGGTGGCGCTCCGGTGTACTTGAAGCCGTAAGTATGATAAATTACCCTGTGCCAGGTGCCACCCGAGGTAAGACAATGTCATCATTGTTTGAAGGGGCGGGAAGAAAACGTTGTGCATCTTAACCGTTTTGCTAGTGTTTGAACAAATTAGATCGCCACTGTCCCGTCACCCAGTACTGTGTCCGTTGTACCCCATATTAGCCATCCCCTTCAAGATGCCTTTTTTTTAGAGGGGGCGCAGGTGCGATGACAAGGGCAACGGGTGAAGAAAAGCTGGTGTCTCATTACGAGCGTTAATGGATTTTGTGACAGGCGGCGGTGACGAGCCCGCATTGATGGGCAAAAGTCGCGAAAGTGGTCGGTATTTGTGAGCCTGCCGACAGGTTCAACCCTGCCAGCTTTGATCGTTCACTTTCGGCCAAATGGGTGAGTGTTTGATAAACTTTCCACAAATAATTTCATTCACCGGCCAGTGTCACCGACGGTGGTTAGTTGGCCAGATTGGCTGTAAAATTTTTCTGAATGAAAATTGAAAGTTGCGACCGTGGTAAGCCACCTTCTCGCGTGCGCGCTCGCTCGCAGATTGCCTTGCGGCGCCAGCCGGTGAAAGATGTGGTCGAGAAAGGTGTTAATTGCTTACTGAACATTGCGTCTAAGCGGGCGGCAGAGTACGGAGAAAGGATGAAGCCGAAGAAGGAGCAGGATCGTGTGACATCGATCGCTGGACGGATTGAGCATGATGCAGCTGACAAGCTGCTGCTGAAGTGCCTGCTGTAAAAGGGCAAATAAAGTTTTCGCTTTCTATCGCGAAACGATGGCCGGAAGTTGGCGTCGTGTGCTGGCCAGGTACGACGAAATCTGAAAGGTTTCGGGCACGAGATGATCCGCGACTGCCATAATGAGTTGGGATCTGTATAGGGATTGGTAGACACTTTTTTGTGTTTGAATTTACATACAAGAACACAGTGAAAGCGATATTGTTTGGTCCGGCACAACGAATAAAGGGCAACCAGTAAAGAGAATACTTTGATTGTTCGAAAGAGTTTTAGCAGCGAAAAAAAAAACGACCCGCCAATGCTGATACACTTCATAAAAGAAAGCATCTTTTCATACGGTTCGTCTAGCAGCATCATTAAACCTATTGTTTGTGGTGAAAAATTGAACTGACCAACAGGCGATGTAATGTTGCAATCGCGCAAAGGTAAAAACAACAAAACCAGGAACTACGAAAGGGAAGGAACACTACAGCAACAGCACGGTCCAACAAAAAAAAAACGGTCCTAGTATCGTTAATCATGACAAAAACTTTTATTGTACGAGCGAACCACGTCTTATCTGCCGACCGGCAGACGGCCGGATTGAGCCTCCGAGTCGCTCCCGATTCGCATCAACCGCTCGCATCGCACACACACACACACACTCACACACACACACACACACAAGTCACTGCCAGCGTCCACGGTGAAGCCATTTCGAATCGGGCGCCCGAAACGCGAGATGCAACGGTAACGATAACGGGTGGAAACGAATAATGTAAAACTTTCGAAAATTTGTTCAATCCTACCCGAAACACCGGCGGTCCGCCTTGATGGATGGAAGCCACCCGGGGGAGTTTTGCGTAGGGGTTGGGGAGGTCGATCGGAGGTGGGCGAAAAACAAAAAGCTCCGAATTCGCCGTTCGATCGCACGATGCGTGTTTTCTCTCCTCGCGTGACCCTGTGTCGCGGTCACAGGCGTTGAGTGTTTAGGACTGTGTGTGTGTGTGTGTGGACGCGAAGGATGAACCATTCCAGTTCCGGCAGCGGGATGTAAAAGGGCGCACTACTTAATACCTGCAGGAGGTTGGGAAAGTGCACTGGAAGCGACGGTGCGGTCTTTATGTTGCGCTTTATGGGAACCTGAGAGTGATTGGCGCTACGGCTCAGCGTGATTCGGACGATGATCGATGGCGGTCAGAAGGACGAAGAAAGCATGTTTGGGCTTTTGGGTGTATCGGCCCTACACGCGCGCTCCACCTCAGTACGGTCGGTGAAGCCTATAGTTAACTTCATCCTTCAGCCCTTCTGCTCGGTTCGCTCGTTTCGTGCGTTTCGGTCGATCGGTATCGGACTGTTTGCTTACTTTCGACTTGTTGTTGTTTTTTTGTTGTTGTTGTTGCTATTCGTTTTTCTTCTCTTTCACCGTCCCCGATCCGGATCCGGCTTTGGACGGCATTTTGAATGAAAATGGAAAGTGATCGAATTTGGAAGGAGCCGCCGCATGATCAATCGATTGGCAAGCGCAGTTTTGTCCAGCGCTGTTTGTTGTGTGTGTGTGTGTGTGTGTTTTTTTTTTTTGCTTATCCCGCTGCGCAGTACGTGTATCATCGATCGGTTTAAGGTTAATGACTGGCCTTTGCTGGCCTGATGGGAAAGATTGCTGATCGAAAGTAAACAAGCGGAAAAAGGAAGAAATAATGGGAGAAGGAAAAACACAAAAACAAAAAAAAACTGTTTGAATTTTTCAGTGTCGTTTTTTGTGCACAGTTTGTTTTAGGTAGTGAAGTTATTCGTATGTTTGATAGGAGATATAAGATTATAAATTGTCGTGTATATCTAAACTGTTTTAAAATGCATTTAGTATGTTTTTATGTTTTTGGAATAAATTACAAGTGTTTAGCTTGATTATTCATTTGCAAAACACTCACTGATGTCAAATAAATAGTTTGAAATAGTAAAATTCGTCCATTTCGTAACAAAATGAAAAATAAACCATAAATCTATTCATTTAGACTATTTTTTTATGCATATAGAACGGCCTGGCCGTTAATTTAGACTATCAATAATCATAAAAATGTATAAAAAACAACAATAAGATTAAAAATCAGGATTTATGCTAGGCATGACGCAAAATTTTGACACGACACGACATGCTGTATTGCTAGTTATAGTGTCCGACTATTAAATTCGTCAGTATCGTCAGATCTCTACCACAACTATATACAACAGATAGAATAGATAACGTCAACAAAAGCTAAAAAACAAACATTTATCTGTTGGTTTATGGTCGAATGCTTCCTGCTATTCCTACCGGACTAGATGCATATTTATTGGACGAGAATCATTGCAGAAGAATGGTGGCTCAGTATTCTCTTCATTAGGCGTTAACTGGGACCATTGATGCGTTGGCTATTCTATATTTCTTAAACAATTACGGTACACATCACATTTTAAGAGCTCGGCAACTGCTACGAGGAGGTTTTTTTTAATACTAAGACTCAGCTAATGATAGACCCTTGTAACTTAGTAGGATTTGAAGATGATTACATGGCAAATCACCAATTTCAAAATTATGCGATAGCTGTTTTGACAATTGTTCGTTGTGACTGTATATTTATTTATTTTAACGTTCAGCTTATGGTTTCTTCTTAAGGCATTTTAAATTGGCATGGTATTTTAAAGGTAAAGTACCTGGGTATAATCTTTGACAGAAAATTATACTTCAAAGAACATATTCATGCAATAAAAACAAAAACTTTAGGTCTACTGATGAGTTTATACCCACTTATAAAGCGTAGATTCTCCCTCTCTTTATCCAGTAAGATGGTACTCTTCAAACAGGTAATACTTCCAACAATTACCTATGGCTCAAATGTATGGGGTTATTGCTCTACAAATAATTTAAAATCAATACAAAGAGTACAAAACAAATTTCTAAATATGATACATAATCTCCCAAATAGCTTCCCTATTATTGAACTTCACTCCACCTCGGAAGTACTTAGAACGTCTACGCATATCGTGTCTGTCATCCTGTTCACCAATAATACAGAATTTGTGTAATGTAATTTATTCTCCTTTTCACCTCCATATTCCTTTTCCTCTCTCAACTTTCGTTAAATAGCTTTCTACCCTGTAAATAGTCTCCCATATAATTCAATTATTCCTTAAGTTAGATAGTAATGAACTAAATGAACTGATTCATTCGTAATATTAGTTTAAAGTTTTAGTTTAAGGTTTTATGTAAAATAAGTTAGCATAGGAAACTTTCCTACTATGGAGGATATCCTCCCACTATATGGTTGTATTCCAATCAAGAAAATTGTTTAGTAACAACTCGCCCAAATGCTAATGACTTTAAGTCAAAACCATAATGTAAACTCTTTGTGAAAGATGGAATCCTATAAATAACTACAAATGTATTTCTTGAAATAGTTGTAAATATGAATAAATTCAAATAATGTTTAATACTTTAAAAAAAGTGGTATTTTAAAGTTTTAAATGATTTTTATGTATATTATTTTCAATAGATGCTGGACGACTTAAATTGTTGCATAAATTAATCAATAAACAAACTTATTGAAATAATTTCATACATATTTAAAAGATTTTGTTTAGAAAATGTCTTTATATTTTAAAGACTAGCTCGAAGAGCAATATGTTTTTGTATCTTTTGTTCGTTATTTATTTTACTAGACTAGACGTGGTGTCGTACATGTTTTTAGTTTTCTATTATTATTTTTGTTATTTTTAATTCAAATTTCTAATAAAATTCACATATGTTCGAAGATGTTACATTTTCCGAAGCGTGTGTGAATGATGTTGAAATAAGAATTAAGATTATTTGTTTTTAACTCACTTTAAGATGTAAAACATTTCTTTCTCTTTTTCATTTTGATAATTTTCTTATCTTTATTCTTCTCATCCCTCCTTTAATTTTTTTTGTTTTCATTTGACTACATTTCTTCTGACTACATTTACATCTGTCATTTCTGCAACTTCGACAATAATCCCCTATTATTGGACAGTCTATCTTGCATCAAATTTTGTCGAAAAAATTAAGAGATTATTACTTTGCAACACAATGTAGGCAATAACATAATTTGCATCAATTATAGAGCATTAATTATTTAAATCACTCTCATCACAAATTAAAATCAATTTCATCAATCAATTGCCTTTATGTACGATCGATTGCGCCCATAAGCTGTCACTCTCTCGTACGTCATTAGCCAGGCACGGTTTAGACCAATTAGGGACTTTCCCTGCCTACCTAGATTATACAATATGATTTACAAATCTCAACTAGCTTACCACTTCGCATCAACAGTGCTGTTGCTGTCACATTTCGGTGCAACGCTGTAATCAGACCAAATAGTACTCCGTTACCAAATGACATTACGCGGTAAGGCTGTTTGTTTGAACCTGATCCAAAACGTTCGCGGGATTGTGTAAGTCGTGACGTCTGGGTACGATAACGGACCTCCAAACCGATCGGTTGACCGTCCGGTAGAGGCATGGCGATTGAAGGCGGTCCCAAACGGAACCGGACATGGATTTAACATATTTTTGATGCTAACCGTAGGCCGCGGTGCGTGCTAAGTAATGGAAATTAATGATGCAACCGTGGCGCATCGCTCGCTGGTACCACTTTCGCTCGTCTAACTAGCGGGTTCCGTGATGATCGGATGTAGATGGAAGCCCGCCGGTGTACGCGCGCTCGTGCGCTCGTGTGTCCGTATGATGAGCTGATCACTTTCTACTTAGCGTGGCACGTCGTGGAAGACGTGTGACGCATTTAGCTCGGGTGAAGATGCTAACGGTTATCAAGCGTCACGTAATAAGCTACGACAGGCGCGTTTAGTGCAAGAATGCTAAATTGTTGTGCTATTTTGAAACGGTTTTTTTGCAAATCCGAAATATGCGGGAGCAAGCTATCCGCATATAAAAACAAACAAACCTGTGTTCATAACACCTTCGTTTCGTTCACAACCGCTGAACAGCGCAAGGGTTAGTGTATCGGGAAGAGTTAATTTGTTGTAATATAACAAATCAATTTTACACCGTTTTTCCCTAGCTGATTTTGCACGGTTTCTGATGCGTATCGTGTACGCGCGTTGAAATAAGCCGATTTCCCACTGTCGATACTTCCGTAGGTTCCGTCTGTCGGCCGCCCGTTGCTTAATGAGCCAAACGTCCACAGTGCGGTGTGGTTGCAGAGTATTACGAGCGCCGCAACAGTGGCAGTGTGGCGGCTTTGGTTGTTCCGGTTGAATCGCTTACAGAACTAAACCAATGTGATTATCTGGTCGTTTGATGGTGCAGTTAGTAATGACCCTTTTTATTAGCTGGAAGTGGTAAAACAATAACCCTGTGGGTTACGGTCCATTGTGAGAGGTAAAGGGAGAAATGGAGCGGTTGCGGAATGTGTTGAATCGTATTATTAAACGCGATCAAAGGGTAATAAACCGAAACGATTTACATGATTGGTGACAAAACAATGAGCGAGGCACCATTTCAGGCAACATTGTGTAATGGGCGAACGTGTGCACTGATTGCTGTAGTTTTTCCCATCGGATATTGAGTTATTATGTTGGATCTTTGAGGTAAAACCGATATTATGAGGCAATTAAATTAGCCACTAAGCTTTACAGTTTTTTTGTGGAGAAATTGATTGATAGTGGGATAGAGCGCTACAATATACGTGCTACAATCTTATAAGTATAATACTTTGTTCTTAGGAAGAGGATCATTGGAAGAATTATTGATGACATTTAACGCCTTGAGAAACTTAAAAGAACGACACAAAGTATTATAGAATATTACAGCATTCCTAAATTTATCATTTTAATTACCATTTATTAAACAAGAAATTAAAGGTAAATCAAATGCCATTGCCAACATAAAATATTACTTCCCATCATCATCCGATGGAAAAATGTGTCAACTGTGTATACTGAAAGCTCGACGTGAACATCATGCCAAGAGGGTGAAATGTTTCATTCGCGAAGAAATTAGAAAGTTGCTATAAAACGAAAGAAAGGGTGAAAGAAAATCGATGTACGATCATAGCTTCAGAGCTTCCCGATGGGATGGTGTTGGGTTATGCAAGGCATTGCGTTCGAGCTTTGAGTTTATGCTGAAAGCTTTCGCCATCAATGTTGATCGTTCGGCACAGTGAAATGTGTACGAGTCGTTGATGGTCAAAAACGAAAAATTATGCTCACATTCAAGATAGGTTTAGCAACTTGCCTCGCGAAGTTTTCATTAGCATTAGATACCAATAAATTTGGATCTTCATCCAAAAACCTAACTTTAAATATAGCAGTTATAGTTAATAAAGATATGCTTTGATAGATAAATCATGAATAAAAATTATGCGTAATGCATGTACTCATTGGATCGTGCAAAATTAATAACCTGCTTGAAAGCTATTTGCGTTAAAATGTAGCTTTTCTTTGGCTCTCTTTACACTGCATTTAGCACGGGGCCGGATCTTCGTGGGCTATCGACATGCACGCATTCTATAGTGCGGTGTGTGTGTGTGCCGATGCACGAAAGCGGCCAACATGATCCAGTTCCTCCAGTGCCGGGTGGAAAAACTACCATCCGGGATGGGCGCTGGTCCGCAAAAGAAAGTGGAAATCTTGAAGAGAAATCAGTGAAATGCATTCTCCTCAGTCGCGGGATCCTCGTTGCAACTAGTTCCGGGAACGTTCCGGCGTTCGTTCTGTCGTCGAGCCTTAAGCAGGTTTAGTTTTAGTACGCTGTGCAACTTTCGCAGCAGGAACCGGGTCCAGTAAAGCTGTGAACTCAATTTTCCGAGGGCGAATGTTCGTTGCAGTGGCCTTTGCACAGCTGGCGAGTTGTCGACAACTCTTGGGGATCTCGTTTATTTGCGTTCATTTGATACAAAACTGGAAATGATGCGCTTTCCATAATCCTACAGTTTGCATTTCCGCGGAAATTAGACCACCATTGAAAAGCGATCAGAACGGGCAGGCAGATGAAAGGGTCGCTCCAAAACTGGAGTGAAAGTCATTCCTAATGCATGCCACGATACATCCTGGTATGCAATTTCTTTCCTAGTGACACATAAAGCGGAATGTGTGTCGCATCCGATGTTTTGATAACGTTTTCCTTCCCTGACACGGGTTACATTTTGGTTTGGTGTGAAACAAATGAAACAGATCGAGTACTTCTTCAATTAAGTTTTATTTGACTGCATGGTTTGTTTTTCTACACAAAAATAGGACGTATCGTACAAAAAAATAACGAAAACGAAAAAAAAAAACATAAATCGTACAAAACGAAAACAAAAAAACAGCTACAACACATAAATTATCAGTTCTGTTTGGGAAGCAGTACAATAAATTAAATTAAGTTAAATAAATAAACTGTCGTGTGGTGGGCCGCGCTCCAGGCAAAAACGGGAGCCGCCTCGACCACTAAGAGCTAAAGCTGGTGCGCCCACCGGTTGATGGGCCTTGGTTTTTGGGGGAGGAGGATAGGCTGGTGGGATGAGGATGTGTTTGTGTGTGCGGGTGTGAGTCGTAGTTTTGTGGGTGTCGGGAGGATACTGGAGGAACGTTTTGGTAGTGTAATGTTCGCGTTCGGTTTTTTGTAGATGACGTTTTGGATGCAAATTCCATGTGACACGGCATGATAGAACGATGCCCCTACCAGTGGGGTATCAGTTCGTCAGTCGATGTTTGTGCGAGTTCGCTGCTTGCTGCGCTGATACGTTCTGTCGCTGATGCACCATGGCCGAAGATGTACCTGCGATCCGGTTACGGTTTGCCACGGATAACTGCCACCGGTTGGGAGTTTAATGTGGGGATGGGATTTTGGCTGAGATGGTCGGCGATGTGATCGATGGCAATCGTATTGGGCACAGTCGTCGGTGTCGGTGATCGTCGACGGGACCGGACCGACGCAACAAACAACCTGGACGGGGGATGGGGGGGTTTGGTTGGCGGGGGCAGGTCGTTAGATACTGCGCTTACTGAGCGTAGTGTCCGTAGCCGTTGTAGGCAAGACCCTGGCCGGATCCGATACGTCCCCAACCGCCACCGTGTCCGCCGGACACGACCACCTCATGGGCCGACTCGTGATGGCCGCTACCGCTGGAGATCAGCTTCTTGATGCCGATGATGGAGGCCAGAGCGAGAGCCAGCTTGGAAACGATCAGAGCCTTACCGGCGAGCAGGGCGAGGGCACCGAAAGCGAGCGGGACGAGCGTGCTGCCGAGCAGAAGCGGGATCATGAGCCAGTGGCCGTTCTTCTTGTCCTTGTCCTTGCCACCTCCGAAGCCACCGCCTCCGGCACCTCCGAAGCCACCGCCTCCTCCGCGGACCCGTACAAAAAAATAACGAAAACGAAAAAAAAAAAACATAAATCGTACAAAACGAAAACAAAAAACAGCTACAACACATAAATTATCAGTTCTGTTTGGGAAGCAGTACAATAAATTAAATTAAGTTAAATAAATAAACTGTCGTGTGGTGGGCCGCGCTCCAGGCAAAAACGGGAGCCGCCTCGACCACTAAGAGCTAAAGCTGGTGCGCCCACCGGTTGATGGGCCTTGGTTTTTGGGGGAGGAGGATAGGCTGGTGGGATGAGGATGTGTTTGTGTGTGCGGGTGTGAGTCGTAGTTTTGTGGGTGTTGGGAGGATACTGGAGGAACGTTTTGGTAGTGTAATGTTCGCGTTCGGTTTTTGTTGTAGATGACGTTTTGGATGCAAATTCCATGTGACACGGCATGATAGAACGATGCCCCTACCAGTGGGGTATCAGTTCGTCAGTCGATGTTTGTGCGAGTTCGCTGCTTGCTGCGCTGATACGTTCTGTCGCTGATGCACCATGGCCGAAGATGTACCTGCGATCCGGTTACGGTTTGCCACGGATAACTGCCACCGGTTGGGAGTTTAATGTGGGGATGGGATTTTGGCTGAGATGGTCGGCGATGTGATCGATGGCAATCGTATTGGGCACAGTCGTCGGTGTCGGTGATCGTCGACGGGACCGGACCGACGCAACAAACAACCTGGACGGGGGATGGGGGGGTTTGGTTGGCGGGGGCAGGTCGTTAGATACTGCGCTTACTGAGCGTAGTGTCCGTAGCCGTTGTAGGCAAGACCCTGGCCGGATCCGATACGTCCCCAACCGCCACCGTGTCCGCCGGACACGACCACCTCATGGGCCGACTCGTGATGGCCGCTACCGCTGGAGATCAGCTTCTTGATGCCAATGATGGAGGCCAGAGCGAGAGCCAGCTTGGAAACGATCAGAGCCTTACCGGCGAGCAGGGCGAGGGCACCGAAAGCGAGCGGGACGAGCGTGCTGCCGAGCAGAAGCGGGATCATGATCCAGTGGCCGTTCTTCTTGTCCTTGTCCTTGCCACCTCCGAAGCCACCGCCTCCGGCACCTCCGAAGCCACCGCCTCCTCCGCGGACCTCATCCATGGAGCGCTTGATTTCCTCGCTGGACGGGAACTTGACCTGTGGGATGGGCAGGACCACCGTATTCAGTTCGTTAGTGTATCAACATTTGCGGTGAAAAACTCTTCGTCCGACTAACTCACCTGCAGGGTGTGAGACTGGAAGAAGGACAGAACCTTGTCGAAGAGCATCGAGTTGAGCGAGCGTTCCTTCTCGTCGAGCGAACGGGGCAGCTCAGCCTCCAGCTGGGCCTCCGTCTTGAGCGGGGCAGCATCGGCAGCCGATTCCTGATCGCGCACGAATCGCACACCCTCGCTCAACTTGAAGTCCTTGGTCGAGCGCGACACACGGTCCAGGATGGTGAACAGCTTCATCTTCAGACAGGTGGACACATCGCCGCTGGCACAGTCCTGGTACGTCTTGTACAGGTACTTGATCTCGCCCAGGTACGAGCCGGCGCGGGGCGTCTGCTGCTGCGGTCCGTTGCTGTCATCGATCGAGTTCGAGCTGATCGGCAGCGTGGCGGACGCACTGTGGGCGAAGGACACTGTCGCTAGGCACCCGATCACCAGTAAACACTTGAACAGTTGCATCTTGCAGGAAGCTTTTGCGCTGGAGCGGTTTTTTTTTAGTAAATCTGTTTTGCGACGAAAACAGACCACAATTTACACGGGACCGAACTCACACTCTACTCACACTCGCTCGCTTTGGTATGGCTCTAGAACTGTGGACGAATGGACTCAAACTGTGCCTTCCAGTGGGCCGCCACCATCAATATATACTCCGAGGGCTCGTTGGACTCGTTGCACGCAAACCGGCCCTACCGATCCTGTTCGCAAAACCGAACCGCGATGCACTTGCATCTACCGCACCGCGCCCGCTCGCTCTTCCTGGTGGTGGATCGCCCGACCGATTCAGCTACCTTTCTTCGCTCCGCCTATTGCTGCTATCGTTCGGTGCACACACATATGCGCCGTTCTGTTCTACTGCACCGAGCAAGGCACGCGTCGGCGGATGATCGCGTGCTGCAAGCCGTCGCCGTCCGTATCGCTTGAATGCACTGCGAAATCCGTGTCCGCGAATCCGTTCGATGAGCAGCAGGCCTCCTACATGTGGGTGCTTTCTTTCGGGCGGTGCGCACAAGTGCAAGTACAAGGGCCTTTGGAATTCCTACTCGTGGGCCGGTGGCCTTGTCGGTAGCCAGCCGATTTCACGGTCAACTGAGTACCCGGGTATCGATGACACTTTTACACGAATTTTGCTCCAACTCCCGCTGGTACACTGGGCGGTATTCGTGGACAATTGCGACCCTTTGCTTGGGCTCGGACGGTTATTTTGCGGCTCGTTGCCTTTTGATAGCATTAGCATAATGGAAAGTGCTAATTGTTGGTACCGATTATGCTTTTCATTTTTCTTCGGGCAGAGTCCGTAGCATGTCGTGGGTCTCTGAGGCCCTTTGGAGAGGACATTCAATTAAGCTTGATTTGATAGGTTATGAGACGTTGGTTGGCTTTAGAATTTTTACTGCAAAGTAACGATCGTTTGACCATGGTGTATATAATTTCTTGTACCCAAATGCTTTCTGGGCTTGATTATGGTAGACCAATTGTAATGAATCCTTTAAAACTGTTATTGCACTCAACTTATTTACTCTAAATAATACTAATTGCTTTGAAAATGTTACCACTTCTATGAGGGCACTTCTATGAGACCCAAGTCTTCCTTCACGATAGAATGATTTCATGTAGTTCTAGCTTGTTATCTTGAAACATAAGGCAACATAGCTGGAATGTCTCTCCAAACAGTATCGTTTGTACCAAACTAACACAATTATGCAATTACGAAAAATACGCGTCAACAATTACACTTTTCATAATGGTCAGGCAGGGTCCAACATGCACCTGGTTCAGCTTTTATCTCGAAAGCTTCCTTAAGGTTACCAGAACGCTAGCAAGTAACCAGCAGCAGTACAAGAACAGGAAGCAAACGTTCAACGTCCCGTTAGCGACAATTAACCGGGCTATCTTTGCCAGAACGGTTCTGCCCTCGATGCGAATGTGTCTAGGAATGTGCCCCTGCTAACCTAGTGCTCGTGTGCCCAGCAGGCGGAAGAGATCCTGCCAGCAGAATCAGCATGTTTACAACAGAACGAACGGCTTGTTGACGTAATCAGGGGCAATTTCGCACTAACGGTGGAACCGGTTCATCTGATTGATTAGTGTGGTCAGGCTGTTAATCGATCAGGCCGTTTGCCGATTGGTTCTCACAGAGTTCACTGGTTGCTGAAGACGTGTGCGTTGGCCATCATCAATATTCTGCATTGTGTCTCACATGAAGTGTTTGCGCTGTGTGTTCCGAGCTCGTATGCAGTGGCTCCGGCAGTGGAAAATGGCATGAAAACGAAAGTCCTTATCGGTGGTACCGAGTACCGTTCACTTCCGCTCTTGAATCACGTTCGGGTTCTTTTGCCATCGTCTCGAGTGGGTTGCTTTTGCACAGCTTTTCATTCAGCGCATCGTTCAATTCCATCGTTCAATATCCGGCGGGAGAGCGAAAAAAGAACACAACAAACATACAACATAATCAGTAGGGTGTTTGCGTTCCATGTTGTACAGGCGTAGCGTGGAGCAAAAACAACGTCCATCATCGAAAATTGGAGTGCGATTCAATCACGCCCGGTGCACCTGTACCGGGCTGATGTTGGATTTCCCGTCATGGTGCTATCGTGTTCCATTTCTGTGCTGGTTTAGTTTCCACCTGCTGCTGTTTTTTTTTGTTTCTGTCCCCTTCTAAAGTATGGAAAAATCTCCTCGTATCCTGCCATCATTCGCCCTCGACATCCATCCGAACGGAGGCGCGAATCAGCTGATTTTTCCTTCTCATTTGCTCCAGCCGCTATGAAGCAACTGACCGACCTGGGAGGCTGGTGAAAAACCCGATTTTACACACTTTCAATTCCTCGGTTTCGGTGTGAGCGGGACCGATGCTCGTTCTGTTCTATAAACTCGGCAAATTATAAACTAATTAGACGCGTATACCCACAAATCAGTGCCCGGCCATTTGGGTGCAATGGATGCAAACATGCGAATTTCTCATCGCCACGATGGTTGGAATGCGTTTCCATCCGACATCTGGCTGGTGAGAAGTGCGGTCGGCGAAAGAGCATCGCCGTTCATCGTTTGGCTGCACACCAGCTGTTTCTGATGAGGCATGCAATACTTCATCTGCGGCTGGCCGATACTGTACGCTAGAAGAAGATGTTTGAAGGAGTCTAAGTAAAGGGAGATGGTTTCATCACTACTACAGCACCTGATAACGTGTGTTTGTATCATGGTTGGTTGAATGGATCGATGATCGCACGAAGATGCTCTTGTGCTTCTTTAACTCTTAAGAAAAGGATGATCTCAAGTGAGTAGTACAAGATGTTTGAATTAGATTAAAAAAGTATATATTTCACTCAAAATTTACGTCACAAAAACACGTCAACGTTTTCCATAAAAATAAGACACTATATTTAAAACAAACCCCTAAAAATTCCTCACTGCCTCGCGAAGGGTTAACACGAGGATATGTTTATTGCAGCTTGCAGAATTTAATTGTTGTTTTTATCTTCCTATTTATGGTCGTGGTTTCATGCTCGTTGCAGAGCATTTTTTTGCTGTTGTTATGTGTTAGCCAGCCGAAAGCTTTGGCCGTTTGCTTATGGGAGCGGAATGGAAAGCAAACACTAATGCTGCGATAGTGAGTGTAAAGTGATTCAATTATGGCACAACGCCTAAAGACAAAGTGTTTAAAAAGCTAACCAAACGGAGAGCTAAATGGCAAACGGGCTTCAACCAGCGCACTGCAATGTATGTGGATTTGAAACAGTTAGGATACAAAAAAGTTACAAACAAAAAAAAAACGCTTTATGCTGAATGATGTTTACGTCTGCGTTTTATGCTACATCCGGTGCGAAATTGTGTTATTCAGAGTATAGATTCTAGCTTTCTTTTCAGCAATGGTAGTCCTTCCGTACGAATAGAAAGGTGTGTGAAAAATTAAACATATTAAAACGTGTTAACAGTTTTCATTAATATCTTTAAAACTGTAGTATCTGGGTTCATGAAGTTATGAAAAATATATCAAAAAAATTATGATGCTTTTGTAGTTAGTAAATTGACGTTCCTCAAGGTTTAAACACTTCTATAAATTTGGATTCCTATAGAGAAGATAATTGATTTCGGGAGTTTAAATACAATATATCCTTATGATAAGAAAAGCGATGCATACTCTTGCTTCCGCTTAGCTATCAATCAAAGCAATGCACCTGATGCGTACGATGGTGATACGGAATTTCGTCAAAAGCGAGCTAGTTTACCGATGATTGATTTAGCTTTCATAGTTGAAGTGCAGTCGGTTTCGCTGAAGCCTTGTTAATTTCATTTACATTCCATGCCCCAATATTCGTGCGTTTCACTGCGGGAGTCGCGCGTGCCTACATGGAAGGCATGACTGCATCCAACACGTACGGTACGGTGCATAGAGGGTACAGCACGAAGAAATGGACGATCCTGCACAGACGACGACAGCCGGTGGAGGCCACGGTTCCTTGGTTAAATGGCAACGCTCTCAATACACCGGTGGCTGTCTGTGGCGGTTACACTGCAATCCAGAATCAGTTGTAATTAGACGCTGGTGTAGATCGGTTTAGCGAGAAACGGTTAAGACGCCGTTCGGCACACAGACTCGGCAAACATCCTGTGCTGCGTTGGCCGTAAGGATGCTACGTACCTTCTTAGCTAATTGATACTGCCAGCTTTGGCAGAGAATCGATTTCCGGCCCGTTTGAGGGACAGGATCAGTGTGGCCCGGTTGCATAACATCGTACGTGTAAACAAAGAGACCTTTTCCACGAGTGATGTGCCGCATCGGTTCAATGATAGTGTGTAGGTAGTTGGTGGTGATGTTCATAGGAAGTCACTCATTGTGTGTTCAGGCGTGTGCAGTAATAAAGAGCAAGTGTCGGTAGTTGGGGTTTCAAGATATTAATATTGCCAGTGCTGTAAGAGGTTCCATTGAAGTGTAGATTGACAGGATCGATTGCTATACGATATTATTAAAATAATTTTCGCAATATCACTTCAGTTTTAGTTGCTATCGATTCTCCATGTATGTCAATGATTTCTTAATTCACATGTATCATATTTTATAGATGATTGATTCATTTTGTTTTATTAATTGTATTTTGTTGTAGAATGGAAGATCGTTAAAAATATTGAAAAATAATTTAAATTTAACTACTTTCAATTAATAAATATTTATAGAAGTTATAACTACACCATTGTTATTTTGACCAATATAAATCAAAGATGAAGTAGCATTGCAAAGAATACTTAGTAGTGTTTTTATAGTGTTAAGAAGTATAGAAAGAGATACCGAAATAGGGAATAGCTAGGTTTCCTAAGACGCAGGACTGACTATCCAGCTACGGGTATAACTAAGTCACAGAAAGCTAGCAATTGCTAGCAGGCCAAGACCTACAGAGGTTGTAGTGCCAGAGAAGAAGAAGAAGTTTTCCTAAGAAAGCATCTTTGAACTTGTCCATACAAATGTTTCAGACATTGCTGGATGGTTAGATCACATTGGTATTTATTTTCGAAAGATGTTGAAAATTATTTATAATTAAAGTCCATACAGTTAAATGTTGCCTCTATGTCTCCAATTCTTGATAAAGTGTATTAATTTTTGACTTGGCTTGAAAAAAAGAATGCGAATCTAAAATTGTATGTTTCTAAGCATCTTCCTATGTTTCTAAGTAGTTATCGTATTCTAATACTGTGTAGGAAATTTGTTTGTTTGCGCTACAATTTGATGGCTAAATGTCAAAAATAGGAACCTTCGAGTCAAAATTCATGTGCTGACAAAGGCAAAAATTCATGCCTTGGGATCAAAATTTGGCGACAGCGACTGATAAGATGACGTAGAGTGGAATTAATCTGTTAACATGAATAAGGTTAAGATTTTTTGGTAATGACGATTAAGGTTTTTGGTCAAGTTTTCACTTCAGCGTATCTTTCATAACCTAGGATCGTACGGCTATTGATAACCTGGGCAAAACATAATCACGACTTTTAAAAGTAGTGGAACTAAACAAGAAGGAATAACGAACATATCCCAACATCGTAGTTTAGCCTTAGTGTGTCCTTACTGTATTTAGGAACTATGAAAAAATAAACAAAACAAACAAATAAGGTATTGACCAGAGGAGTCTGCCTTTATTACGAAGTTAGCAAAATGACGCTTTCCTCTGATAAAAAAGAAAATCAGACCACGTATTGAGATATCATAAAAATCTTTCCCTCCCTCCAAGGCAAGCCTCCGAAACTGTGGCCTAAAATACTGACCCAATCCAATGTCGAGACCGGCCGCGGCATCACGTGCGGTAACGGAATCGCGAAGAACCTGTTTGTGAGAAGTAAAACGCATCAATTACATTTTCCTTGCCGCTAGAGACACAGTTCACCCACGACGGAAGAGAAGACGGTAGTACGACTGAACGGTGCACAGATAGTAAGGGAAGGTACGCTAGGATCCTAGTTTCAATGGCAACGTAAAACTGGACTCCGAGCAGCACATCACTTCGGCCTTTTTCAGTGTCTCCCGACATGGAAGGCAGAAAAACTGGAATGTTTACAAACATTGATCGGGTTTCGGACAGTACTCACTGTGACCATTGCTACCCGGCTTTCCCATCGTCTTTCTTTCCAGCCTATCATTTTCCCTTGTCGCCATCGTTTCGAGCAGCATGTTTTGAGCTGGTTCGTGAAAAAACTTCTCCCCGTTGTAGGAAGGAAATGGTCAAGCAATTCAGCCCACCGTGTACGTCGTGGCTGGATGGCCAGGTTTCATTTTTTAGCACGTTTCACTTTTCGAAGGAATGAAGTACAAGTAGTAGAATGCCTTCTGATGCTGCTGCTATTGCTGCTTCTCCGTTGCTGAGTGGGCCGTGTCCTTTTTAGCTATAGCTGAAGCAGCACCGATAAAAGCGCCCAGCGCTATCAAATGGTCGTTATGAGAGAGCAGGGCGAAACAAGAAACACATTCAACATAATAAAAAAACAGTCAAACGAAAGAATGTGAAATTTGGGAAGAAAGCGAGAGTACGCGAAGGTACGAAATGGTATTTAAGGATGCAAGACTTTGCTAACTATCACAAATAATTTGAAAGAAAGAGTAAAAAAACACATTCTTTCATTCTTCAAAGAACCTTATCTCGGCTACGGGTTGTCCTCGATGGAAGGCTACTTACTACCGTTTTTAACTACTTTTAGAATTCCGATAGTTTTTCGTTGCTGAGAGTTTCTTGTGATGTTCAGTAAAGGAAGTTTAATTCTAGACAAATATAAAAAGCATGAAGCTATATTCTAATCCTTTAGGTCAAATTTTACCCAGAACCATTTTTTTAATTGTTCAATATAAAATTGTATTTGTTAGATTGATGAATTAACCCTTAATAAATGAATGAAAAATAAAAAATAAAAATTATAAACTAAACCCTACTCCCAAGATAACCGTTTAAACAGGGCAGCATCATTCACCGCGAACAGCAAAAGAAAATCCCAACGCAAAGAAAAATCGCCCACATTTATGCAATCACGAGCAACGCGAGAAAATCACTACCGTAAGCTCTTGCCGTTCAAGCTTCATCTTTATGCTGCAACCCCGTTTTCTGCTTTCAGCTTTTGAACGTGTAGATCTGCCATGGCAAAACGTTCACCAGTGAAAGCGCACCCGGCACCGTTCACGGGATTGACGCAAAAGTTTTCCGGGGCTCGTGCTATAATGGAGCGACGATTCCGTTGCATCTACAGCCGGCCCGAGCTTTAAGACTTTAGAGATCGTTATGTGGATGGGTTTTTTTTGTTTTTGTTGTTTTGTTTTTCGACTCACCCGCTGAATCTATGTAAACAGCGCACTAAGCTACGGATGATTTTCCGCTTCGTGTAGTATGCTTTTTTTACACATCTCTACAGATAGCCTTCCCCCACAACTTATGCAATGTTCGCTCGATTATGTTTGGAAATATTTAACGCTAGACTGTGTAGACTACTGGAAGCCGTGCTGGTGGGAAACTGTCTCCGTTTTTCTTGCTGTTCGGCCACTATGTGTTTGAACGACTGTTTTTGGACGATTTCTTTATAATGAACGAATAATCTGCTTTTAATTAGTCTGTGTTATTGTAGACTGTTAAGTGGGATTAGCATTGTAATCTCATCCACAAAAATAGAAAAATCGATATGTAGTTCCATGAGCTACATTAGGTAATTTGTTGAAGAAACGTAGGTTCTCGCTTATGTAGGCTTTATTACACAGTTTTCTGTACTCTGTGATTGAGGCGGTAGCGGTGTTGATCTAGACACAACAGTACCGGATATCAAATCCCGGCTAGGACGTCAAGGATGCAAGAAACGCTCCTAACTAACGAATATAAAATGGCCAACGGATCCAGCTTAGAAATTATTTGAGGTTCTAATGCTCCCTAATTAAACATTAGATTTATAATAATTGATACTATTTGATGAATTATTAGTCCGTATATTTTATTGATAAGTTTTGTCTTAATTGAATATCTTTATTAATCCCAATAAATCGTCGTCCACATAAACACGGATTTCAACTACAAAGTACACGATCCACAGCAGCTTTCCATCGTACCTGTACGCTTTCGGGATGAGTCAACGAGGTTCTGTGGTTTAATATGTTGTCAGCACGCAACGAATATATTCGGGGCAAATTTACAACCCAACGATTCCCCGGTACGTTAGTGTCAGTCTGGACCGGCAGAGGCCTCCCACAAAGCAACGCTAGTCGCTTGCAGGGAAAAAGGGAATGTTCCAATGAAAATAGTTCCCGGTATCAGCTTGCCATCGGGGGCGGTGGTCTGGGTACGGGGGAAAACGCGGCCATCATAAGTGCTCGCAGTGCACAATTTTCCACTCCATGGGTGCTCTACTTTCCACCGGTTGCGAATTCGGTTCGGCCCGATGCTAAAGGGCCACCGGAGTAATCAGGTAACCGTGCGACCCGGGAAGCTGCAATTTAACTAAACGAAGCAACAAAAACAACGGGACACGGGAACTTCCACCCCGAGGGTCAAGATGGAAGCGGGATGAGAGCGGGAGTAGCGCGTGTAAACAATGGGAAGGTTGGGTTAGGTTGGTTTTCCATCCCGAGAAGCACTGGGGACAGTGCGTTCGTATGTGCAAAATGAATAGCATTAGCAGTGGTTTGGGGCGGAATGGGCCCGGCACGATTTTCTCCCGACATTCATACACACAAAGTACGCATACAGGTACGGGTACAGTTTCAGTTTTCTCACGACATTCATACACACAAAGTACGCATACAGGTTCAGGTATTTTTTGGAAATAATTTGAGCTTTTATTTCTTCGTCCTTCGCTTGGTTTTGGTGGCGATCTGGATGGCTCGGGATCGGGAAGCCCATCGAACGGTTCCGCAAGGGGAGGGGGATTCCGAGTAAGGGAAGGATGCGAGTAAGACACTTGCAGCCACGACTGTAAAAGACTGAATCGTGGCTTGGTGGTAGATTTAAGATTGGAGCTAAGGAAACAATATAGTACAAAAGAAAAACCGTGTTTGTGTTTGTGAAGAGTAGTAATAAGGGAGAGAGAGAGAGAGAGAGAGTGACTAAGCGAGATAAAAGGGACAGATTGAAGTACAAAAGTCGAGCTAGCAAGAAGTGTGTGAGACAGAGAGCCACACGGGCGGGAAACGGTGTGCAAAACCAAACCGTTTGCCGCTGGCTTTGGTTCGATGGCGAGCCCCATCCCGTTCGACCCCTTTAGCTCCTGCGAGGCGCAGTCCTGGCCCTAACACAACCTTAACCTCCTTGAACAATCGGACGCAAACAGTAACACCTTGACGCTTGACGCTAAATAAATTAAATAAATAATGTTCATGATGGTGGTGATGGTGGTGGTGGTGGTGGTGGTGGTGTGGTTTGGTGTGGTTTAGGAGCATCTGTTTGGTGTGGCATCTTAAGGCTTCTGACCGCTGTACGCAACATCCTGCGCGTCCTGGATCGAGCGTCCCCAGCCACCGTGGCCAGAGCTGGCACCGCCACCGTATCCGCCGACATCGCCGCCACCGTACGATCCACCGAGCGAGTAAGCATCGCCATGGCTGGACGTGTGGCTGGTGGAGTGGTGCGGGTGGGCAACGACCTCGTACGTCACGTGCTTCTCCTGCGACAGCAGCTTCTTGAGCCCGATGATGGCGGACAGGACCAGGGCGATCTTGCCGATGAGCAGCGCCTTACCGGCGATCAGGGCGATCGCACCGAGCAGCAGTGGCAGCAGGGCGGCAGCCTTCAGCGCAACAGCCAACAGCAGTGGGCCCAGAATTTTGGCGGCCTTCTTCTTCTTGCCACGCGCCTCACCACCGGCCGGACCTTCCGACTTTTCCTCATCGTCCGAGTCGGCGGCGAGCAGGTTCTCGGAAACGTCCTCCAGGGCACGGCCAGTCGAGGTCACGGCATTCACAATATCGGCACCCTTCAGGTCGACCTTGATGGTGTGGCTGGCGAGGAAGGACTGTACGCGGGACAGCAGCAGCGACTCGAGCGATTCATCACCGGTCAGTGCGCGCGGCGCACCTTCAGTTTCCGGGACACCGGGCGTCTTGACTACGGTCACACCGTCGGTAAGGGCGAACACGCTACGCTTGGCCACGACACGGTCGATGAAGCTGAACAGCTTGTACTTGACGCAGGACACCGAGTCGGACGACAGGCACTCCTTGTAGATGCTGCCGACCAGGTCGCTCTCACCGCCCCCGATAGCGTTCCGGGACGAGCGGCCCGACTCTTCGGCCGGCAGGGCCACGGTCACGGCTAGGACTACGCACAGCACACCGGCTACCTTGTAGGCGAAGGCCATCTCGCTGCTGGATATCACACACGGAACACCGAAATGTAAAGGATAACACACTACACAAACACGCGGCGTCAGGCACGGCTGGCACTACACGGAAACGGGGCGCGGACTCTTGTTTTCGTCTGTTTTGTTTGGACAAAACGGGCGCTGTTTTGTCCAAGAAGGAAATAAAACCCCACGAAGCGTTGATGGGAAATTGAGAATCGACGATCTCGACCGTGATGCGGGTATGGCGGATCTGTTGCTCTCCGGAACGCTGCACGCTCAATTTATATAAACGTACGTACGCATGTGATACCCGTTTGCCGCCCAGCCTCACTATCGAACCTCCAACCCCCTTTGCCGGTGGCCAACCTCCACCGAAGGAAACCGAATATTACGAGCTTTTGTGGGGTAGCCCACTGTCTGTTTTTCTTCTCCATTCCTTCGCGAAGCTCGTCGTTCGTCGGGTTCGTCGCTTTCGCCCAGTTTCTTTCGTTCTTTCTCCGTCCTATCGCATACACGCCGAGCGACGGCTTGTTCTCTCGCTTCAGCACACACACACACACACGAGGTTGCACGTTCACTCGATTACGGTTCAGTTTCGAGCAACTACTGCCCCGTCTTAGATATCACCGTGCTTTCCACCCTGCCCGGACGCATCGCATCAAAAGAAGGGTGCACGCGTTCCACATACTACCCCGTACCGTGCCTTTCTCCCCTAACCCCGTTGCCAGTCGGTACCCACCGTACCAAACGATCGGCAGCATAGGTGGGGAGGAAAGCATCAATTTTCCCAGCATTCCCACCACGAACCCGGAGGAACTTTCATTCATCTGCATCGCCCGATGTTTCTGGTGCTGGCACTCACCACAGGCAAATCAGCTGCGTCCGTGCCGCTCTTGCCCGTACATCTCAACGGCTATCTATCTTTATCTTCGTGCTTTTCCTCACCAGCAGCCCGGTGGGTCTCTTTTTTCACCACAAGCATATTTAATCTCAGCACAAACTAAACCGAACCCATTGCCTCTGCTGCTAACTCCGGTTCATCATCCCGGCCCGTGTCGAGTGTTTCTAATGTTTCTTTGCTGCATTGGATCTATTTTTTCGTCTCTCTCTCGCTCTTACTTTGATTTTTTTTGGTCTGCTTTTCTTCGCTGCCGATTGTCGAGATCACCACGGGCACGAGCTGTTTCCTGACGGTGTAAACTTGATATTGTTGATTTGGGTTTTTGCATTCACGATTGTTCCGTTCCGGTGGTGGGAGTTGGTCGGGATTGGGCTGATCTGCATTTCGGATTTGTTGCGCGAGCGTCCACCTCTGGGGAGACACATCCTTTAATTAGCGATGTTTGCACGAATGCACACTTCCGGCTATGCACTGTTGTTCCGCATTTTGTACTACCAGCAAGAAAATAATGAGTAAACGATGCACAGTGAGTAAGACTAAAGTTTCGTGGTGGATTCCTTCTTTCTGGTGAAATAATGATACTCGAGTGACAGGATCCAATACCTGTCCGTATCATCTCTTCGTACGCTGGATGATATATCCAGCTTAGGGGAAGACTTTGTCAAGGAAGTCAGAAATGGTAGACTAAGACCTTTGGAGGTTACAACATCCGAAACGGGCGAAACCAGAATGCTAAGATAACTCAGTATTAAACAACATTCTTGAGCATGTAATCAATTATACAAGAAGCCAGGAATTAATAGGGCAAAAACTCTTGCGCTTGTCTTAGCAAAGAAGTAGCTTAAAAATACGAATTTCACATCTGCGAAACGAGAGAAATCTACAATAAATTATTTGTAAGAAATGTATGTTGTGTTATACTATTTGGGCGAAATTCTTTCTTTTTATAGATGATTAAAATATGAAATAAATAGTGTATGGTATGACCTAGTCAAATAGAGACTTTCATCCAGTATTGGTTTGCTTTTGAGACGTTACATCTACTAAAGTGTACTTTTAAACTAATAATGCAGTCTCTGACTGCCTAAAAGAGATTATTAAATGTGTTTTAACGATTTGCAGCTAAAATGCTTTCTTCACACTCAAACAAAATCAAATAAAAAAGTTAGACAACTTAAAGAAATTGCACACATTCGTACATCTTACTTCATCTTATGATTCAGTATTTTCTGCACTGAGACTAACTAAACGTTATTTAAAAAACATTATTTGATATCTGATTAAACAAACCGTTTTAAGATTCATTCCGTCGAATGCCCAAAGTGCATCGGAACAATCCGATCGCCGTACAGCAGACTAGCAGAATTACTGGACGATGTGATTGCACCCAAGGCAACATGGGATTCTACGTAAACCCAACAAAAAACCCACCGACTGTATGCAGAAATTAGAGCCCTTATTTAATTACAACAAATTGTCGGGAACGTGTCAGCTAAAAGCACATTCGAGCATCATTTCTAACCAACTGGGATGGGATGCAGCATTCCAAGAATGAAAAATTGTTACGCAGAAATGCTCGTAAATTGTGAAGCTCCAATTAAAATGTGACTAATTTTAAAATGTATGCCCAAGTACAAACATTCTGACGGGCAGTGCAGGTTGAGAAAAAAATAATGACAGTAACGTCTTGTTTCACGTGCCATTAATCCTGCCCGGTTGTATTGTGCCTGCACAGCCCGCTGCTACTCCGGACAACCGGCCAGTGTAGGATTAGCCAATACACCCACTCGAGCCCTTTTCTTAGACGTAGGATTATGCACGCTGCTTACCCACAGCCCGGCAGATAGAACAACACGCTTCAGTCCATCATAATACCAATTATGCTGGCTTTTTTTCCCCCACTGCTCGCCGGTACTTCATGTAGCGCCCAACAAAAGGAGCGTTAAAATATGATCGTAAATAAATTACTCTCCTTTTCATGTCTCTAGGTAGGTTTTCTTTTTGGTTCACTTTTTTAACTGCTTTGTTGTGGCGCATTCCGGAGCTAGTGAATGGCACGGTGGGAGGATATTCGATGAATTGCTTACAGGAAGGATAACGAAATTCTAATTACACTCCTCGGTTCGGAGCTTTGGAGGATGAAGGAAAACAGCTAAGGCTTTGTTATGGTGATTAGGACGTAGCGCTTGCTTTTTGAAGAAAGTTTATTGCTTCTGCTGGCCGAGCTTTGTACTGGAAATTTTTGAAAACATCGCACCAACCGGCAAACACATGATGGGATAAGTCTTGTTTTCTTGGGGTGTTTTTTTTTTGTTCGGTTCATTTTAGCAATTTTTCGCCACCAGCTTTCGGGCGGGAAATTTACAGCAAGCTCGCACCGTTCGTTAGCCAGCAGCAGTATGGGAAAAATTGTTCCACAGAAAACTTTGTACCACACGGGATGACGTGGCAGTGAGTGATAAATTACCTGCATTACATCAAAACAGGCGCTCATTGATCAAAGTTACGAGAGCCGCAGTTCAGAGCTCCCTACAAGGATGAGTTTTCACATGCACCCATAATGTTTTCGCCATTTCTTGATGCAATTCTTCAAGTTAGAGCACATATCACAACATCTCAAGACTTTCATTTGCACACACATACGGACGGTCCTTGACCCTCGGCCTGATTCCCTGCAAGCGTCTGCAGGAAATCTGTAGGTAAAAGTGACCAGCTGGGCAGGGAACGGTTTATCGATCTGCTGCAGCAGCTGCTTTACTTATATTAGAAAACCGAATTAACGCGTTTGCGAGTTTCCCGCGATCTTCGGTGTACGATTGGTTGGGATGTGATTGGGTTTACCGAGGACAGGGAAAGA
>KZ061721.1:249866-312815 GCA_002091835.1 Anopheles maculatus | reverse complement strand
GGTGCGTAATTTGCCGCATTTTACTGTGTCATCACTTCATTAGACGTGTGCTACGATTCGGCATGAATCGGGATTAGGTTAGGCAGGCTAGTTCCCGAGTGCGTCGAGACTTTTCAGAGGCTTCGATCAGTTCAGTCGATTACTGAGCTTTGGTCGGAGAACCCACATTTAGGGATGTTCCCCGTGCGATGTGATAAGAAGGATCGTCGAAAAGGGCCGGTTGAGATTGAAATTAATAAAAGCAAAACAACAATACCATGGCCAAAGCTTTCCGGTAAGTGGACAACAAAAACTAAATCGTCCAATCAGGGTTGGAGAAATGAGCGGCAAACAACAACAACAACAGAAAAAGAAATAATAACACAACCACTAAATACAGTGCCTTTCTAATGATTTTGAAGATATGCCATTGAACGCGTCTTTCACCGCATCAACACATTCCCTTCGGTGTGTGGACACGACAACACACGGTTGGGTTCTCGGCCGACGGGCAGGCCCTTTTGGACGTTCGAATGGCACGTACTTTGAGGGATCTGACGCTGACGAAATCTGACCGTTTGGATCTCTTGACCTAAAAACTGGCCTCGCTCTAGCAATATGCGGGCCAAGTGGATAATGATGGGTTGTGGGGGATCTCGTAACAATGAGATGCGTCTCGGGTGCTTCCTGCTTCACCAACAAAACATCCACCGATGGACGGAACGGAAACGTGCCGTAGCCGGGGTAGGTAAGAAAAAATGGACCAAAACGAAACCGTGCCATTCTCTGGAGCCGGTGCTACAGCTACGGTTCGTAGTTAAATTGCTACCGGGGATTTGTCTTTTTTGTTGCTGTTGTGTTCCCTAAGGTTGTTCTTTCACCTTTGGAGTGGGTTTTTTTTTGCTGCGCTGGTGTTGCAAAACAGTGCGATTGTGTTCCAATTGGAAGATTCTGACAGTTCAGCGTATTTCGGGACACGCATTAACCGAGGTCCGCCATCAATTTTACACAGTTACCAGGCATGCCCAAACTAGCGCAGAGAAGTTGTTGTTTTGTCTAAAATAATGTGCTAAAATTAGCACGACTTAGCAAACCGTGCGTCGAAACCTTCTTATCCGGCTAAAGCTATTAATTCGATTTTGCTACAGTCCGCTTTCCATTCCGGGAAACCGCAAAACCAGAGAGTTCGCCCTGCATCGCCCCAGACAGCCGCACATTGCTCATTGAACTTGAACTTTGGTTGGTGCTGTGGCCGTAGGTCTTTCTCGATTATTATTTGCCTTGCCACGGTCCTGGCTCCCCGACAGCCTTGCAATGCAATATGTGCAGCAACAGGAAATACGATCTCCGGGCGGGCGATCTCGTCGAAGCCTCGAGCAGAGAACCACTTTCCATTGCGGCGTAAACACACGGGCAAGACGATACAGCAACCGCTGGTAAGCTGGTAGAAAAAAGTAGCAAAATCCAACTAGTACATTGACCGTTAGCCCGTTGGTCAAAGTGAAAATGAAACATTTGCACCGGTCACATGTCACACGGTTAAAGCGTCGTCGGTTGTCTCCAAGCTTTAGGAGGGAAAGTGTTGCCTGCCCGAAGCTGTGTAGCTCAATAAAAGTGATGGTACTTACTAAAAGTAACAACGAAGCTGTGTAAACCAAAGCTAACTCTGTCCGAAAAACCCGTGCTCAACTAGCACACGGGAAGTATCCCGCTTTTGCCAGGGCTGGTGAGCATGCTAGTGTGAGGCGGTGTCGGTGGTGTTGGGGCAAGACTGGTGATAACAACATGGATTATGTCACACACAGAGCGAGAAGAGTTTTTTGGGAAGCTTCGACGCCAGACTTTCTTTGGCCCTGCTGTGACTTCCCAGCGGTTAGCGAGTTTGACACTAATTAGCTGCGGTGGTTTGGCAGTTGTTTGGACGTTGGTTTAATGGGTTTTGGAATGGTGGGGGAAAATTAAGTACCACCGGCGTATATCCGCTCGCTTATGATGTGTTGTTAATATGATGTGAACCAAAACGGTGCGATTAAGCGAGCGTGATTTTGATCGTTATGTTGCTGTTAGCATGCCTTTTTTCCATTTTATTCAGTGTTTTGTGGATGTTGAATATAGGTAGGATGAATTTCAGTTTACTTACCCAATGGAAAGAAAACGAAATGGTTGAAATATAATCTTTTATATTCGTTTTATTTAACAAGATGGAGTAGTAAGATTTTTATTCTAGTTTTCAACTGTCTGGAAAATGTTTTATTGATTTTGTTCTTAATTAGGAATTATCATTTTCATCTCACATCAATTATGTTGAACACAGTTTTAAATAACTTTCCCTTCCGCGATCTCGTAACTTTGGACTTTCGGAAAACGTATAGGAAAATATCATTATCAGAAAGCGGAACTAAGTCAATCTCGTTTATTTTATACGTTTAATTTATAATGAGAAGTAAAATTAGACCCAAAAAACACACTGATGACAAACACCCCGATGGATGTGATAGTTCGTATTAAAATGGATAGTAGTAGTGATACGCTTAGGTGCGCGAATACATGCCCCAAAAATGTGAACGTCATGGCCGCGTGCCGCTGCCTTTATGCGAACGGTATTAATTTGCTATAAATTAAATAACTTGCGGTAGCTTTCCTTTTTGCGGTACGAATCATCCGCTGGCGGCGTCCGGCGTGTACCGTTTTTTCTTGGTTTGGGCTTAACGAAGAAAATGTCCAAATTTTTCTCGCACCGCGCGGAATGAAAGCGGAAATGAAGAAGAAATTTTGGGCAAAACATACGCACATGTTTTATGAGTCGGAACCATATCGGAACTGTTGTAAGGGGAACGCCAGCGAGAGAGATGCGGGATGCGCTACTAACAGTAGCGAAAACAGCTACAAAGCATCATAATAATAGCAATCGACGAAGACGGTGGCCACTCGCGAAAGTGGCCGAAAAATTTCATTATCTGCATCCATTTGGGGAAGATGGTGTGATGGCCGGGTACACGGACTCGTACGGATGGATGAAATATTTATTTTTTTTTTGTGTTGGGGGGCCATTTTACTCCGGTCCGGTCGCCATTGCTGGTTGCCATTGTTTTTCGGTGGATTTGTTTACTACCACCCTGTCCCTGTGTGCTCACTCACCCTTCGCCCCTTGCCAACGACAGAACCCCTGGCCCAGACCAGAGTCGGTCTGAAGTGGCCACCGTATCGGTGTCAAAATAGTTATCGTACCCCCGTATATGTACGAGCGCAAATTGAGCTCACGTTGGTGAAAACAGGCACACGGATTTGATCTTCCCAGATTTTTTGTTTTATTTTCTGGTGTATGCGTCTGCTTACCCCGCCATCGATGGATGCTTTTCCCCGCGCGATGGTCCGCGAAAATTGGGCACGAAAAACAACAAAACACTCATCTCGAAAATTGACAGAAAGCTGCTACTTTTACCTGGTACCAAGGTGTGATGAGTGTGTATGGGCACTAATTTTGTTGTTGTTTTTTTTTTGTTGGGGAAGTAATACGTTAATGTAGTGCGGGTGCGATCATGATGTGGGTTGAGGAGTTTGGTGTGATTTTTTTTAACCAATTTTTTGGCAGAATGTGTGGACCGGTAGAGGTTGAAAAATGAAAGCATATCTAATGCTTCATCGAAGAATTAGTGGAAGGCGAAAAAGATTGATTTCAGGATGTGGGATGGCAAAAAAAGTGCACAAATATGAAAGTCTGGTTTGGGTACAGAAAGAAGGTGATTGTTTTTTGTTAGTTAACGTTTGTACGTAGCACGGTAAAAATAAGGACGATAGGAAACAGAACTGAATAATTTTAGGTCATTCTCTGTCCTTGTGTGTTGGTAAATGTCTCTTATTTCGTTCACTAGAAATAGAGTAAATGTAATTTTTAATACAACATCGTTTGTCCTACTCGATGAGCCTCAATTTGTCTTAGCTTTAGATGCACGGGCGGATTACATTTTTAGCAAACTAAACATATGCTTGGAGCCCCGAGCTTCTAAAAGGCCCGTGGATATCGACAGAAACGAATTTTCTTATATTTTTCTATAATTTTCCTGTGCTTGGGGTTCAACTTCTATTTCAACTTCCATTTCAATTTCATGTATTCAATTGTTTGCCTTACGACTATACAATAAACTTAAGACTAAAACTAACCCTAACCTTAGTTAATAGGCCAACTTTTCAAGGGACAGGACCTAGGGAGAGGAATGTAGCCGGGAACGAAAAGATGTTAAGGAGAGGTTGTAGTCGAACAGGTGAGATGAGGAGTTAAACGCACGCATCACACACAACAAAGGATCTTTACGACCAATTGCAGTGCGGCATGCAGGAACGTATAGCGGGGACGATTACGAAGGGAACGAGAAGGCACATAGAAAGGATTAATAGACAGCAACGATGGGGCATCAACACAGAGGAGATGAAGGGAGGCAATGAAGGAGGATTGGGCGGTGGTTCGGCGAGTTTCGAGGGACTGTAAGCCGAGCAACCGACATCTGTCCTCATAACAAGGAAGTACCGAATGGTGGGACCCCCAGGATCGCTGAACTCTTTCGATCCGGTCTATGTGGATCCTCGCCGACGGCGACCAAATCACCGAGCAGTGTTCCAACAGCGACCTGACCAGTGAGCAGAATAATACCTTAAGGCATTGAGGATCAGTAAAATCGCAGGCAAGACGTTTCAATACTCCAAGCATTCTCCGAGCTCTGGTGACCAGGGTGTCGATGTGGCTGGTAAAGGTAAGAGCAGCATCCAGCCAAACACCGAGGTCCCTAACAACCGATACTCGGTTGACCCCGGTCGATGGTGTAGGGATAAAGGATTGGGGAACGAGAACGAGTGAACGAGATTACATTACATTTATTAGGACTAAGAACAAGCTTATTAACATCACACCGTATAGAAAAACGATTAAGGTAGTTTTGAAGGAAGGAACAATCATTAAGAGAGGAGACAGGATAAAAAATTTTAATGTCGTCAGCATAACACAAAAAACAATTCTGAGGCAAATTCAAGAATTTGCCGGTCCTGCCGTGTGAAGACCGGCGCCGCTATCGGATACACCACCGGACTGCCCCACACCACGAATTTCATGACTTATTGATGGTTAAAGCTCTTTATTGCTCTCTGGATTGATGTAATCTTGAGCATGCTTGAACGAGCTGTATCCTAGTGATATCCATTAAGGCATACTGCCTTGGAACGACGGATACACACGTTTATCTTATGAAGGGTATCTGTAGGTGATTTAGGACTCCAATCATTATCAGTTTACCGTAAAATATACCAGTGTCTTTTGGTAGTCGGTTGTCTCGAAGACTCTATTGACTCTTTTAAGATCTTTAAAATTTTCGGTACCAATGAGATCCTTCACACCACGACTGTCGTTACGTGTTTTTTGGTAAAGCGATCCAACTGATGCTACATATCGTGAAAGTCTTAGATAAGTTCCTGTTTGTACTAGTCTCAGTCCAATACAACGACGGTCTAGGCACGCACATTATCTGGATTCAACCTCTTAATCGAAAGTCATATCTGGGCTTTAAAATTATTGCTGCTCTGGTTTACAGTTGATCGTGTTACAGAAAACCCCGTTAATCATCGTTTATTTTAAAAGGCATTAAATTGCTAGGATGCATTTAAAATTGAAAATATCAATAATGGCACAATGTTAATAGAATTTGTACGTAGGATTACATTATTGATTTTTTTAATTAAATTGCAAACATTCCATAGAAAAGGTTGGCGATGCAACCCATTGGATATTGAGCAAATTGCTGGTTTTGTTAGCAGGAAACAAAAGCGAGCAAAATGATTTCTGGGTCTTCTTCAACAAATGGAGTCCTACTAACGCACTGGACATATAATGAAATTTATAGTATGGTATCCGAACAACAAGTAGTTAAAATCCATTGTAATTTTAAATAAATTTCCTTAGAACTTTTTTATCACATAAAAAAACTGCTGCAGGGCGTGATACATAAAATGATTTTATCAGTTTGATTCTGGTTTCTATTGTACAAAGGGTTTTTTCCGTGAAATATATAGGACGGTAACAGTTCAATGGAGGTGGTTTTTATTAAATTTATTATTTTAATATGATAGCTCTTCTTCGCATTGAGAGCAAATGCAAATGCGCATTTGTACAATTGAAGTGAGCAAAAAAAGAAATTTATTCCCTTTTTATGTTTACTTTTTCCACTTTTATGTGTTTTTATGCAATCAACAAAGTAACACATTCCTTGCATATCTCAAAATCAGTACGTCAAGTATTCATCCGCTAGAATGCACTGCTCTAGGCGAGTGTTTTGATTAATACACACACAAAAAGCTCAGTGTATTGTTCTTTTCCCTTTCGTGCTTGGGCTGACACATGAACGGTACGGTTACCGAGCGCGAAGAAAATTATGCTGAAGAGTAACATAAGTGTGCCGAGTGTCGGTAACTCGTGCCAGCAGCATTGTAAGCATTTCCTCGAGCATCAGCCACAGAACAACACACAACAACAGCAAACGCGTCGATTTGCCTGGTGCAGAAAAGTGGTACAAAAAGCATTCCCCCGAGTGGGCCACCGTTTCGTTTTTCGTAGCACCGTTGCATCGGGTTTTGGCATCAAATGGCATGCAGGAGAAGCAGCTGCTGCCCGGAAGGAAGCCAGAAAAACCTCACCATCGGGGGCGCACCATGCCGAATGAAATCGAATCCACTTTAGATAAGTGCTCCTTTCGGAATGGAAAACACTTTGCCACACTGACCCAGATAAGATTTACCGGGACCTATCCGCGCCATCCCGCGAACGGTCACTGCACCCCATCGCACACACACACACACACAAACGCGCGCGTACGAGGGCACACGGTAAGTTTGGAAAGTCGAATTTTCTTCTCAGCATGCATGGTAGGACACGGAAGGAAAAAAACGCATCCGAAGGAAAAATTATGTCATGGTGTACGATGCGCACGCTGGCATGGACGCAGCGAACGCGACTCTTGGGATGGATTTGTTATTCAAATATAGCTCGCGCCCCGGAACCGTTCGCGTTGGGAAAAAAGAGCTGACCGTGAATAAATTAATATCAGACGCTGTGAAGCGTCGTCGGCAAGGCTATTACGTGATTCGGTGCTGATCAGAACATTTCCAATGGGGAATCTTCCGTTAGCTTTTCGGCGTTACTGCTCGTTAGTTCTAGCGGACGGACGATTCCTCGTGTTTCTCTACTTCGCCGGAACATCGGTGGCGTACGGGTTTTTGGTAGATTCCACAAAAGCTCAGAACCCATTCTGTGTGCACGAGCGAAGCGATAAAGGAAACGTTTGCATTCCTTACGGGCATCGTAGCAGCTCATCGGAGCGTTAATTAATGTGGCCATATTTTTAATTCGCGTCCCAAAAGCCCCCTCCCACCGGTATCGAACTAACGAGCGCTCCAGACGAAAACGCACTCCCCACGTAGTGCGCGTCGATTTTTCCGGTTCTTGTTTTGTGTATATGTTGTGTGTGTATCCCACAGGTTTTCCAATCCATCACATGATAACTGGTTTTTCGGCAGCCTGGCCAGTTTGCCGAGCACTACAGCCAGTCCGTCCGTCGTCCGAGAGTTTGTGGTGCTCCAGAGCGAGAGAGATCTCTCGTGTGCATGTATGCCAAGCACATTGGGGTGAGTGTGGGGATTAAGTGGCCGTTTGTTAGTTTTTGGGGCCAATCGGCCTATTGCGGGAATACGGGTGTAAAGCAGACTGCAAGATAACTCATCCGGTCGGCCGATATCTGGACACTACACCCAACCCAACGATGCATCGACCTATACGTGTGGATAAGTTTGTATCAGCGTGCATGAATGTTGCAAATTTTGTTGGATTTCCGTCCAACAACAAAATCGAGGTCACCGTGAAATCGGTCGATTGTTCTTCTTTCCCCATTTATTGTATCGATCGTGTTGCAAAAAATAAAACAAGCGCAATAAAAAAAAGGTGTGTGTATGATTTTATTTTAACAAACTTTATGCCGTTCATGCTCCAGCCCTCAGATGACCGATTGAACCGTTCACCGGTTCCCGGTTTGTTTTTGTTCCTTTTCGAACCGGAAATGGATAATACAGCGATCGTGATGATGTTATCACATTTAAATGTCTGCGCGAATTGACACAAATTAGTGCTCGATGATGGCCTTTGCTACCACGTAACCGGCACAACAGAAACGGACACGGCAAATGTAAATCAGTTCGGGCCAATTTGGCTGCGACCGTGTTTGTGTGGCATAATCGTAACGTCGCTCGTCGAATCGATTAGCGTAACACTGTTTCCCGGTAAAATGGTCAATCGGGGGGATCAATGGTGCGACAAACGCACGTTTTCCATTCATTCTGCTGAATGATATTCATGCGCTTTAATTGGCCGTGTGCGAAGGGGGAGGTTTTTGTTTGTTTTAATTTAAAATTCGATTACTGTTTAGCTTTGGCACGTTTTCATGGAATTATGCTTCCGAGGGCTTGGTTCGGAATGAAATTGTTAAGCGTTATTAGTTTTTACAACACCCCGGTATAGCTCCAATTGTAATTTTTGTTTGAAGAGTGCTTTTGCTGATAAGTAAATATTTTTTGCTTAATTTTTAGTTCCATGAATTGCATCAAATGTCAAAGTTCACCATGGATACCATGGGGCCTACTTGCCACTTCTAGATTTTGTTCGATCAACCACACCAATTGCCTGCGGTACACTAAATAAAGTCCGGAAAACTAATACGATTCAACCCAAACCTTCGTCATAAACAGGAGCGCTATTAAGGACAACATACAAGCTCGGGGATACAAGATGGCCTGTGAACCGGACCGTACCCAACGTTTTCCAGCCCATTGACGCTCGTTTTAATGGACGATGCTCCTTCCGGGATCGATCGTTGTCATAAGTAACCATTTTCCATCCCGTGCAAGCCGACAATGTATCGCCGAACACACACACACACACACACAACTCCCCAACTAACGCCGGATGCTCTTGGAAGCTCCGTTGCCAATAAGATTGCACGAACGGAAATGGTGGAAAATGAGGCACGCAGTGGTAGTGGTGGTGGTGGTGGTGGCAAAAGTATGAAAACCAGCCGGCGCATGGTCTCACACCGACCGATAATTAAATTCCTCGCTATCGGCTCGATTCTCCCCTGATGGCCAGTCTCTCCGGAACCGGTCGAATGAGGAGACCGCTCACTCAGGGTCAGTAATACCGGTGGATCTATTGGTCCGCAACGGTCCCCTCACAAAGTCCACACACACACACACATGGGCGCACGATAAATACAGCCCACGAGGCAAACAGCACACACACACACATGGGCGCACGATAAATACAGCCCACGAGGCAAACAGTTATCGCCAGACCGGTGGCCACTGGCAATCCAGCAATCCGGCCGTCTAAGCCGACAACAGATTCGCAAAAGCTCGGTTATTGACTTCTGGACTGGATTGAATTTGCCTCATTTTCTTCGGGCTGTGTGTGTGTGTTTGTGTTGATTTTGTATCGGCCTTCTTACGATTTTGTTTTTCATTTCAGTTTTTCCCTGTACTGTACGGTTTACCCTCATTTTGAATTGGAACTTCGAACTTCGTACGAACCAGTTCCGGGTGGATGCACCGGGTGAGTTTGCGATTGAAGGATTTGCTGCCACCCGCTTGGTGGAGGGAGTGGAGAGTGGGAAGGGGGTGGGTTGGGACCGGGTATTTATCGTGCAAAAGCGTGTACGCTTGCTTTGGAGGTTGCCAAGGTCAGGAGCGGATAAACTTTAGCAAAAAGATTTACGATGGAAGTTAAACATAATTTGGCAAATCGGTAGATCCTTGAAGAGTTGAAGGGATGACGTGTGATTGAACTCGCGGATGTTGTGTTTACTAAAGAGGATTTAAAGAGCTTGTAAAAGATATAGAATTACACAGCCATTTTGAAGTCTCAGAAGGCAATCATCTGATGTGGAGCTACGAATCATGGTACGAAATTGGTAAAAGCTGGCAGAAGACACTCGAAGACATATGAGATGAGTTTCGATTAGTGTATTGAATTTTCGTCGTCCCAAAGCGTCGCAGGGTCAATGATTTTGATGATTCTTTCCTTCCATTTTACTCTTATCTGGGCTTCTTGGGTCTTATTGAACAAACGGTCCCCTCACAAAGTCCACACACACACACACATGGGCGCACGATAAATACAGCCCACGAGGCAAACAGTTATCGCCAGACCGGTGGCCACTGGCAATCCAGCAATCCGGCCGTCTAAGCCGACAACAGATTCGCAAAAGCTCGGTTATTGACTTCTGGACTGGATTGAATTTGCCTCATTTTCTTCGGGCTGTGTGTGTGTGTTTGTGTTGATTTTGTATCGGCCTTCTTACGATTTTGTTTTTCATTTCAGTTTTTCCCTGTACTGTACGGTTTACCCTCATTTTGAATTGGAACTACGAACTTCGTACGAACCAGTTCCGGGTGGATGCACCGGGTGAGTTTGCGATTGAAGGATTTGCTGCCACCCGCTTGGTGGAGGGGGTGGAGAGTGGGAAGGGGGTGGGTTGGGACCGGGTATTTATCGTGCAAAAGCGTGTACGCTTGCTTTGGAGGTTGCCAAGGTCAGGAGCGGATAAACTTTAGCAAAAAGATTTACGATGGAAGTTAAACATAATTTGGCAAATCGGTAGATCCTTGAAGAGTTGAAGGGATGACGTGTGATTGAACTCGCGGATGTTGTGTTTACTAAAGAGGATTTAAAGAGCTTGTAAAAGATATAGAATTACACAGCCATTTTGAAGTCTCAGAAGGCAATCACGAAATTGGTAAAAGCTGGCAGAAGACACTCGAAGACATATGAGATGAGTTTCGATTAGTGTATTGAATTTTCGTCGTCCCAAAGCGTCGCAGGGTCAATGATTTTGATGATTCTTTCCTTCCATTTTACTCTTATCTGGGCTTCTTGGGTCTTATTGAACATGGCGCAAACGAGAGTTAAATTGGCGCTTCGGGACTTCTTGGAACTTCTGACGCTAGGTACAAATAAGAAAAAAGAAATATGGTGAGTTGGCTCATCCCTTAAAAAATAGGATATATAATGACGCACACAAATCTGCATGCATTGCTCTTTTATTTCATAATATATAAATATAAGAAATTCTCTATTCCTTAAATAAGACCTCAAGCTTGCATCCGCACTGCCGGAACACCTTCCACGTTCTTGGGATGTTGTTACCATCCTTCACTTTCACCATCGCCGGCATCCGGCAGTGCAAACATTTTATACCGTCCCAACCATCGACAGACTGCGCCGTGCGCCCTGCACTACTGCACTGCGGGTGCATTTCGTTTCTCGCAACGGTGAGTGTCTCAATCACACGTTGCACCGTGTAGGGCCGTGTAAGAAGAGGCCAGAGACGTGGCAGGAAAGAAAAACACCAAACACAACACAAACAAATACCTTCACCGGCGTCAAGGAAGCGGACGCGAACGGGCACAACGACCGCAACGGACGCGTCGCTCGTCGTAATGCGCCGTAATCAAGCATCCGCGATTCGATCTGCAGAAACCGGATCAACGGTGTGTGTGTGTGTGTGTGTGTGTGCGCGCGCCCGCCGTCATCGAGCAATCTTGATCTTTCTCCCGACCCCAAGCCGGACGCGCAGCACCAAGGGTTCAACAACCCTTGCGCGATGTTCGCGCGTTCCAGACCACGTGCTGATTACAAATGCGCCACGGAAGCTTCAGCTCTGTGTTGCCGTTTCAGTTTGCCGTTATTCCTCCGAAAGCGGATCTTTGCACCGGGTCGGCCCAAACCGTGGCTAACTTTCGCTTTTCACCGACACCTTCTACCCCGTCGATCTGTTGGATGGAGACGGGGCTGAGCAAGGGGTTTCGGTGGGTGGAACGTATATGTACCAACGAACAAGCGTACAAACACGAACACCTGGCTGTGAACAATTTCGACGGCAAATCTGTTACTCCAATTTTCGCGGCCAACAACAAACAAAACGCAAATGGAAGGAAACAAACACAAACGGTGATGGTTCCGTTGCATGCGAACTTTACGCCAAACGAGCAGCCGGCTGTTTCCCAAGCCATATCCGGTGTGTGAGTGTGAAAAATGATAAGGAAATTGTTAACTTCTAGGGTGTGCAGATGTCAATCTGGCAGGATTTGTTGGCTGTTAGGCAGAGTTGCATACTTTGATTGGATTTAGCAGCCATGAGTTTGATCAAGAGTGAGATCAAGAATTGGTACAAAAGTTGGTTCAAGTGTAACTCAAATGATTGTGTTTTTAAGCAAGAAGTAGAATAAGTTTTCATTGCCACAAATATTAGTTTTACAGTACCAATTAAATTCTTCACAAAAAATGTTGAGTTCTCATTTTAAACTTCCTTTAACACTTCCGTAAACATCATCCCAGCAGAGTTAACAGATAGGATAAGAACCCAGTGTATGACCTATAAACTCCTTGCGCCAATCACCCGGAGGGAATAAGCTTTTTCCGACCGTTGGCAAATAAAGAAAACCACTAAAGAGATGGTGAAGGTGGCACAGTCCGTAAATCAACCAGATTACTTCACTCTACAAAGCTTCTCGCACCTCATGCAAGTCGAGCCATTTCCCTTATCCCTTAAACTGAAGTGTTTATAGTACACCAAGGTGGGCCAAGAACATGTTCTTGACGGTGGCCAAACTAGGTCCGACGAATGCCGAAAGAAGCGGGAACGATAAACAAACGCTTCCGGTTCACCTAAAGTAGTGCCGGGCGATAAGAGTGGCACTTTATCGACGCACACAACAAAACCTGTCGGCGGATTCCGGTTCCCGGTCGTTATGATTGGCTCCCTCGAGGCTTGAGTGGCGTTTTTTTCCTTGGTGCCTTCGGCGCTCCCATGGAAGAACCGTTTTCTGTTCGGGGGCGCATCGGTAAAATACGACCAGGACGCAGTGTGCGATAAAAGTGTTCAGTACACAGGTTGCATGGGATGGGATGAGTAGAAGAAAGCGGAGATGAAAACACACACACAGCCGCACATTTGTCCCTTCTTTTTTCCTTCAATCTGTGGTTCGTTGTGAGGAGCATACAGAGAGACAGAAGGGAAAAAACAAGTACTCGCGCGCTTCGTAAAGGGCTACGGCATCAGTGTGCGGCATCAGTCTATTACGACGGCCCTTTTTTCGAAACCCACCGCACACCGTACGTCCGTGATGTAAGCGCCACGGTTTCATTTCCTTTCCGACACCGCCGTCCCTTCGCCTCCCCCCTCCTCCACCCTCTCCTCAATCAAAACACTTCCCCGGGAGTACCCGGGGTTGTGATTTCCCACGGCGCGTGAGTTGCAAGCGATGCGCGCTGATGTGCTGCACGCCACGATAAAGCTGTTGCAGGTTTTCGGTTGGATCCCTTTCGTGCGGGAGGCAACACCGTTTCAAGTCCACGCGCATGTTTACTTGCGCTTTCAAGTTCAAGTTTGGGAAGGCTGGTGAAGATGGTGAACAGATTTATCGGGCGATGGAGTGTGTCTGTGTGTGCTGTTTTGTACATTGTATTTGTTTTTTTTTTCGATTACGATGGGTTGGTGGGTACCGCTGTACTGTACATCCCCTTCTCAATTCCCATTCCCCCAAGCCGCCACTTTTATGTCGCACAATTGGATGCAGAGTTCGAGCGAGTTGGAGCGAGTTCGCGGGTGCTTCGTTCGATCGAAGCAACCGTTTGCCTAAAACCGTCGCCAAGTGCACTGAAGCGATCGATGATGGATGGAGAGAAAGGAGCATAAAGTGTGCGTGTGTGTGTGTGAGTGAAGCAGTGCGTGTGACAAATGTCTTTATGGTGGTGGCTATTTTCATGATTTATAAAGCTTGAGCTATCGTGCACCGTGTTTATGGGTTTATGCGAATTGTGGAGGGAAAATTAAGCAGCATGGAACAACCGGGCGTATTGATCAAATAGAGTGTGACACAGTGGAGTTGATGATTCGTGGTAGTTGTAACAGTTTGCATCAGATACAGTAAACAAATGGAGGACATTAGGAACAATTTGAACATGGATAAGGTTTTAGGAATATTTCAAATAAACTAAAAAATTATAGTAAATAGCTCTCTAGTAGTGATGGGCCAAAAGACTATTTTCACGGATCGACCCGGACTCGAGTTCGACCCTATCGGAATCGGGTTCGACCCGTGGGTGCAATAGGTTCGGGTCGAACTCGCGTATGGTTTGCTGCACCCACGGGTCGAACTCGCGTATGGTTTGCTGCACCCACGGGTCGAACTCGCGTATGGTTTGCTGCACCCACGGGTCGAACTCGCGTATGGTTTGCTGCACCCACGGGTCGACCCGAACCGCTCCGGGTCGCTTACGGATGGCTCCGACCCAATAGGTTCGGGTCGACCCGCTCATCACTACTCTCTAGTCTAGCTCTTTAGCAGTAGTAGACTAGAGACTACGCGCAGTTTTGTTGTCAAACTTAAGCATTCTTTAGAACACAGTTTCTTTCTAGTAATGGATATTATACAGTGGTGGATAGTATTATATGGAGTCGTTGGCCACCCATTGTTTCGTAGAAAAAGGCATTTTTGATTCTCTGTTAATATATACGAGTATAAGAAGAGTAGAAGAAGCCAACTGCACAGTTTTCATGTCATTTTTTTTGTTATTCATTTGGTCGTATTGCTTTTAATGTCGTTTTATAATTTTAAGAAATTGGTAAATGAGTCACAAAAAAGAAAAAAGAGCGTCCGAAAATCAAGTGTCCGACTTTGAATGCCCACCGCTGTATGTTGTGTGTGGTTTTATGTGAGCTGGTTATAATAAATCATATCTGTCCAGTCCCACTAAATATCCATGGCATCAATCTTCCACAGACTGGTGTTGCTTCATGGTTAATGTTCTAGACATGTACTTGAATAATTATCCTACAATCCGGGCCTGATTCGAAGCGCTCCACAGATGCATGTGGACATAATAAATGGGTCAATCTTATTTCACTTGACCGAAGCAGCACTCATAGAAATTAGTTTCCTAAGTTTAGACACTCTAAATAATTGAAGTCTTTACTAGTAACTAACGCGTCGATTAAATTCGATAACTATCTTGTATCAAAACTGTACGTCACTTACAAGGTAGAAGCAGGAGTACAAGGAATCAAGATGTCTGGTGATTGTGGCGATAACTGAGCCTGTCTTCAAGCGGCAAGACCGTTTATTGAATCCCTTCCGGACCGTTTCCCAGCATTGAGGACTGACTATCCAAATACGTGATATGTATAAATCTTGTAAGCCTTTATATGGTCGGCAGGATCGAGAAGGATATCATGCCAAGAAGAAAAATAACTACAAACATTATCGTAGAAATAGAAGTACAAAATAAATTGTCCTTTGTGGCTAAAATACAGCAATAAATTAACCAAAACTCTGCAAAATATTTTATTTCAGAATGTGTTAAATAGGAATTTTGCTATAAAAACTACAAATTATATAAATTAAACTATAAATTCCTCAACCCAAAATTTTCTTTTGACAATGGCTCTTGAGTAATTGTGTGTGTTTTTCTCCTTTCAGAATTTAAGTTCATGCCTCATTCCTGTGTACATCGATCAAATAGTTTCTAATTGTTGCATTAAGAAAGGTGGAGATAAAAAAATCACAACCACTTGAACCCGGCTCGCAAGCGAAAGGAAGCGGAAATGTTGTGGCGAGCCATAAATAGATTGAGCAAAAGAAAGTGTTGGCTCCCCGTTGCGCATTCTAATCGTTTGTTGGGGTACATTCACTTTTCAACAAAAGCTAGAAAGAGAAAGAGGAAGTTAAGGGAGGGAAAAAAACACACACACACAAACACATACCCGGAGTACAAGACGACCGAACAGGAAAAACCATTACTGGTCACAATCAATTTCGTACTTTTCCTAAGATTTATCTTACATGCCCAGGTTTCAGGCCGGCCGCATGATGATGGAAATTGAAAGTAAAACAGCCCACCGGTCACCCTTGGACACTGCTGCTTGGGCCGGCCGTGGCGTGGAGCAGTGAAATAAAAGTAAAATTGAAAACGATAAAAAAAAGATCCTCCCAACCTCCCACCAGCCCACCTCGCCCAAGGGGGGCGGGTACGTGTGTGTTCCTTTCTATTTCTATATCGAGCCTGACAGCACTGCCCGGCCCGCAAGCATAAAAGCAGCATAAGCCGACGGTAAAGAAGTTTATATAGAGGCAGGAAAGCAAAAAGGAGGCAAATAAAAATTACACACACACACACGCGCGCGTACACAAAAAATACACACTTATAGTTACCCTCGTTTCACTCACTTTCGCTCTCGGTTAATTGTGGACCGATTCCCCAATGTCGGGCTGAAAGCCCGCGAAGGTCCGTTCCCGGTTGTGATGAGAAAAGAGCTTTGCCCAACCTTCGAGCCCTAGCGTACCGCGCCTTGCCTTGCATGGTTTCGGAAGCACTTTGGGTCAACTGTACCGCCCCGTTCCCGATGGTCAGTAGTTCCCGAGGGCATTCCGAGCGTTCGGGCTTAGAGATCCGTCTTGTATGCATGATAGACGGGGGCTATGATCGGTGGAGCGAATCGTGATGATTAATGTTCGGTCTTTGGGGCGTCTTCGGTCGTTGGCCGAGCGGGGGAATGGAGCACGCAATGACGGGGCGCAAGGGTCGGTAAGTTTTACATCCGATTAAACTAGCACGAATGGCTTTTATTAAATAGATGCTGCTTGGGCGATGTGTAAGCAGAACGCTTCTTCATCGCTTTGTTTCTGATTAGATTTAGTCAGACCTTCGAATGATTTTACGTAGAATAAATGTATTACATAATGTTACAAATATTGGCATCCTTTTCTTGGTGGTGGTTTGTGTAGAATCGATAAAGAAAAAGCGAGGACTCACTGCTTCAAATCACAACCCGACATCTGTGCATGCGAGAAAAAAAATGCGAGGTAATTAAATGCTTCCCAGATGCGTTTCTAATCGGTACTGGTTTCACTTTCCTGCGGTCAGGCGATCGAGCCACGCGTGTGATCCAGATAGGGTAACACTCGACACTCGCTCGCCAAAGCAAAACCCGCTTAATGCTCGCCGTATATTCCTGTAATTTTGTATTTTCATGTTTTTCGCCCTGTGCTAGATCGGTAGGTAGCTGGATTCGGGTGATTCGGAAAAAAGAACCGGTGACGAACACGTTTCGAGTCCGATTCCGATGACCTGAAACTTTCACCGGAAGCTTGCATCCCAAAGGTTTTCCCGGTTTGTTTGAAACGCAAATGGTTGTTTTCTCGCACCAAAGGCACTTGGGAGTTGAAATGGGTCATACCATACGCAATGATAAAATAAAACCAGGACGGTACAGATGATCGCAAACACACAGCCGAATGAAGATGATGCTAATGATAATGATGATGAAGATGTTGATTGGGATTTGGATAGGATGCGAGGAAATCAAAACATAATTAAGACACCGATAATTTACACCGAAATCCGTTTCGGTCCCAGCGTGCGGCCGAGAGTTTGTTAATGGCTGTGCAGAAATCGGTTCAGATGTTTCGGGTAGGACGGTCGAAAGTTCAACATTGGAAGCATAATAATAAGAATCTGTTTATTAAACGTTAGAATGTGCTATCGAAAGCGTGACACTTTGTGGTTTTGGGTGAAATTTCTCCACACAGATTTTGATCGCTGCCTGTCTTGATCATCGGATCAAGGATTTTACGAAGGAGTAATCAGGGTGATTTTATTGCTTAAAACAAATGATTGTGGAGAAGCCACAGTATCGTAGAGAAGCTTATTGTACAGGACATTGAGCAATGTTGTTTACATATAAAAAACGGACCAGAATTTAATTGAGAGTTTTGGGCAAGGTGGATCAGGTATGACCTTTATAGGAAAATATAATTCAAAACATTGTAGCATTGAACATATCCACTTAACATCAACACGCTTAACAGCTGAGGTCACTAGGGTATCGAGGAATAAGGATCAGATATCGAATCCCATTCAGACCGTTGGCCCACAAGCACTGATTAGGTGTAGGACGTTTCAGACAAGGAAACCAGAAAAGAAGTACTGAACATGATGGACTCGATAGTTTCAAGAAATACCGTAGTCGTCATAAGCGTTGTCTGGACAGAAATTGAACAGACAGTGTGACTAAATGGTAATAAGAGAGGTCTGACATTTTCGAAAATAGTGTCTACTAGTGGTCAGAGAGATTGTTACACCCAACAAAAGTGGTAACCTAGAACCTAAAACAAAATTTTAGTTTTTTCAAAATAGTTTTTCAACCTAAAAATAATTCAATCTGGAGATTGGGTTATGTTGTATAGCCCTGTGACTGGGATATATTAGATTAGTCTTTAAAAAATGTTAAAAAAACATATTCGTGCTACTTTTTCTATGAAACAACTCAAAACTGATGTAGAAATCAATCAGTTAATACAGCTCCACATCTTTCCACAGTCCATCCATCATCAGAGAAAAGTTGTGTAGGTTCAATGTATCGGAAAGGCGGTCGATACTGCAATTAAGCAAAGTGCACCACTTTTGTCATTTCGTCCATTTATTACAATAGGTCAACAGCATCATTAAACACACACGCACACTGAAGCTTTTTTTTGCGTGGAATGATCGATCCTGCCAGCTACTCCTAAGCAAGTGATGCAGTTGTGAGAGAAATAGAAGAAAAAAAACCTCTACAATCCGTGCAGAAGAAGTAAGCAAAGTGTGAATAATTGCTGGAAATTCAATTACTCGTACGCCAGCAGTTCCACGTTTGTCGTGATTTGCATACGCCCGACAGCTATCGAACTTTGTTCTGTCCGCTTTGCCCTGATTTACCGGTGACCGTTTGGGTCACGATCGGGAGGCCGAGTGCTGGTGAAGTTTTGGTTTTTTTTTTTTTGAGCAGCTGCCTTCGCCCTGTCAATGATGCAAGGCAAACTTCCTGCGTAGTGTAGGTAGGTAGGGTAGGTGTAGTGTTGGGCGTTCGGTTCAAGCTGCCGGAGAGAAGCTGCCATATTATACAGAAGTTTATTGGAAATATGCAAAGCTGATTTAGCTTCTTTTATTAGGGAGTTTGTTCACATTTAAGTAGGAAGGGACGACCGATGGACGTAAAGCTCACGTAAGTTTATTAATGAAACGGCAAGCGAGAAAACTTGCTAGAAAGATGCTGCCTGTTTTTTTCGTCCGTCTTCTTTAAACTCTATGGGTGAAAAAAGTGCTGATCAAAAGGTTGAAACATTCCCGCTGTAATAAAATTATTTTAATTCAATCGAATCTGTTGACGATGCTGGGTGGGTTTTTGCAAAGTGGTGAAAAACTTTCCGATGCCGACGTTGATTAAAATGTTTATGGGCATACATTGGTATGTGATGAAGAAATTATTTAATATTATATTTCTATATGCTTTAGTTAGCAACAATATTTTTCGGAAGAAACAGTTTCTTACATGCTTTAAAACATGATATTGATCATAGAAAGAATCTTTCCTCAAAGCAACGATCAACAAAATAAAATAATGATCAATAACGATCATTTTGAAATAACGATCATGAAATTCAAATCTTTCGTCGAGTTCATCGTGTTGATCGCGTTGCCCAAGTAGCAAACACGCTTAAAGCGCTTCCGGCGGCAGGAAAAAAGCTCTGCATCAAGAGTAAAAGTTTAATCAACGAACAACGGAATGACGGAGAGTAGGTCAATATATCTAAAGAGAGTCAAAATGGAACAGTTTTAGTTATCTCTTGTACTGTTTAACTTTGTACGTTTTCAATAAGGATATCAAGTTTTTTTTACTGAAACTCATATAAATTACACAGAAACATAAAAACGGTTACTATTTATTATGCAGTTTTCAAGATGTGAACAAGTTTTTTGTTTGTTATCACGTTTCACGGCTAAAATGTGCTAAAACATAAGATTTTATACGAACAATTCGAGAATGGCTTAAAATATGAAAATATTTTTCAACTGGAGTCTTGATAGAGCTCAATGTAAATATTTGAATTTCATGCCGTAAATTTTATTTGGATTAATTATCAACTTATTAATTATTAAGCAAACTTTATTGAAACTAAGCCCATACACGTTATACTGTTGCAAATATAAGCAAGAATTGGAACACGGTAAATAAGTACTTTTTAAGTTCATGGTCAGATATCAAATACATAATAAGAGAGAACCAACGAAGCGTTTCAACGCTGTCGAGTTATGCTTGGCGACTTGGAGCTTTCCTTTTGCACAATGGAACAACGACCGGTCACGAATGATCGTATCGTCTACAAGCTTTTTGTTACAGCGGCACCCTCAATGAAGTGAACTTTTGAATGCTTTACTGCTGTGCATGATGTTGCTAGTTTGTAAGTTTTGTAATTCACAGTATGCGTTGTTTTAAAGTAATAAAAGAACAAATGAAGGAGTTGAAAAAATAAGTTGTTAAAAAATATCCATTGAGTATTATTGTTACTGTTCATCATTATAACAGGCAGCGTTGATTTATCAAATCTACATCATTCATTCCGAATTTGTTCTTATCAGTTAATAAATCATCAAGATGCAGGTTTTCAAAGATTATATTCACCGTAAGTAAGCACAAGTTTCTTAAAAAGATGATGTATTTATTTGCATAAATTGATCTTTTAGTTGATCTTTTGGTGGTACTTTTTCCAAATAGTGTTTGTCCTTAAATGTAAAATTGTGTCCTTAAATGATAAATATAAATTAATTGCAAAATAAATGTCAAAATCTAGGCAGCAAATACAACTACAAATACAAAAGACTAAAGAGGATAGCAAACACCTGAGATCAAACGTAATCCCACGCGATCACTACGTGCGTGTCCTTTCGTGTACTGTTTCTAGTGAACAAAAATCCGGAATTATCGTCACTCCTCCGAAATACGGATGCCGGTACCGAGTAAAAGTGAAAGTTTTTTTGCAGTTAAATGTTCGAAATACACACACGGTTTGGCACCCGGGTGAAAGCATAGCGTAATCGCACAACACATAACCTGATTTCATCACGGGTGGTCAAACGTTCTTTCGCGTGTGCGCCGGAATAGGTAAGCCGGCGAGATGCAGTCCTGCCGTTCGAACGGCACATAATTAAACCGCGCTTTAAATGCCCCATTCTAGGAGGTGCGATTATTTAGGGGCCAATAAATACGGATTGTTTCCGGTGCACAAATGAGTCGAAATGGGGTCATAAATTATTTCGGCCCATCCTCCCGAACAATCTAACAGGACACAAACAGGGCTAGTAGCTTTTGGGGTTGGTGCGAGAGTAGGCATAAATTAATAAAAACAAAAACCTTTTTTCCCGAATGCATCGCTAGCGGAACGCGTAAGCAATGCTGCAGGTCCCGACCAACAACCAACGTTCAGTCAGTGGGTAGGTGGTTCGAATATAATTGGCCGCGGCTCATAATCAGTGCGAGAACGAGTCAGTGCGTGCAGCATTGCGTGGGGCAAAGAATAAATCTCGGGAATCCCGCAAGCCCGGATAATCATGTGAGCGGGCAGAGATGGTGGCAATAATTGCCAAAACAAAGCCGAATCCTCAAGCCCCACGCAATTAACACACTTCTCCAAAATGAACGGCATCTCGGCCAACGGCCGACTGTGGATGGTTTTATTGGATGGCGCAGGAATAAATTTATATGGATTCGGTTTGGTGGACCGGTTTTCCGGCGTTTGCTGCTCCGATATTATTCCGGGTATGGAGAGGCGGCACCAGCAGTGGAAGGCGGGCGAGGGAGAGTTAGAGAGAAATCAAAAAACAATATCCCAAACGCACATTCCGTGAGCCTATTAGGTGAACCGGGGCCGGCAGTGTAGCATAAGCAGTCCGTGACGTTATCGACGCGTGCAGTCGTTCGGGTGCACGCGAAGCAAAAGCGAAATCCGTCACCATGTGTCCCATTTGAATGTGGCACCCAATGTAACGGAATCAACGAATGTCACTAATGCGCACCGGTACCGGGTTGGCATAAACACCCACACCCCAACCGAGTAACAGAGCAGAAAGAAAACGAGGTCAGAACGTTTCGCTTTCGATGTGGCCTCCCGTGGCCCAACGTGACTTTCGGATGTGTCATGGCGACGTTGTACTTGCGTGCTGTGTCGCGTTTCCGGTTACCGTTGGTGCTGGACCCTTTACACTGGAAAGGCATCCGTGAGAGGTGAAAGGAGCCTGCGTGAGCCCGAACCCAGCTAGTGACATTTCTTTCCCAGCGACCAACCAACTGCCGACCGATGACGCGAAAGTGTATCGTTTTCGTAACTTGATTTTCACATTTCTTTATTTCTTTTGATTTCTGCTCTTCTATTGCCTCTTGCATTTTCTCACTTGCTCTTATGTACAATGGGTTTATGTATGGGAATTGGGAGAGAGATTTTTTGCTTCTTCTGTCTGTGCGTACAAGATCAAGGCTCGGGCTCTCCCGGAAGAGATTCCGTTTCCCGTTCCTGTGCCTGGGCTGTTGGGTGTTTTGGTGGGTCGGTTTGCTGTTTTGACGATTCGGGCAGGAAGAGGAGTGTGGGCGGTGTGCGTACGGTCACCCCGCACGTACGGTGGTTCTTTTTTTTTCGTACATAATTGCCATCGGCTGTTAACAGTTAGCGAACTTGCTGCAGATTGCGAACCACCGTACGGTTCAGACACCGAACATTATGCACAGGAAGCCACCGCTAGAGGTCTAACGGTGCGATCTGCTACATGCCCGGCCTCCTCTTCGCACCCTTATCATCGCTGCACGTCTGTTCCGATGAAAAGCTAGCTGGTAGGATAGACTAGAACCCAACATTCGGTAGAATTGGGTTTAATTGAAAAAAATATCTAGCAAACGGAGACTTTGCGGCTTAAGCAGCCGCTAAACAGCACCGTTCGCTTGCAAGAGTGCAGATACTGAAGAGAGTTGGCTGATAGTAATGTCTAGTGAGGAACGGGGAGACGCTGAGTGGCGTTGGTAAGAGTACTGAGGACCTGGGAGCAAGCCCCTGGTCAACGTTGACCGGGGTGGGGCTTGTGACCTGGTCGGGCTCGGGCCCCCGGGGTGCGTCTTCTTGTAGTAAAGAAAATCGATCCACCCCGGACCGGGTGAAGCCCACTACTAAACACTAAAAATCGAATTGGGACGCCTGATCGAATTACCTCAATCGGCCTTGGTTCGCGTAGGTTGAACGAGAGCGTAAGGATTATAGTAGACTAGATTGAAGAACAGTGCTCGAGCGGGAGTCTGGGATCTCGGGAGTTTAAAGTTAAACGATTTTTAAAAGGTACGCCATAGCGAAAGTGGCGAAAGTAGTAGTAATAGTAGCAGTAACAGTAATAGTAAATAGCAGCTATCAGTGATCAGTGATAGTGTCGTGTTTGGTTTCGAGATTCGATCGCACGAGATCGGGATCGAGGGCCTCTTTCAGGACAGGGCGTTCGAAGGAGGAAATGGTGTGTCAGTACGTGTTTGTGTGCGTGTGTGTGCGTGTTTGAATGTGCACGTATGTGTATGTGTGTAGCTAGTGCAGGGACAGTGTCGGTCCTGTTTGGTAGAGCAAAACATGGTCACAACAAAACAAATGAACAAATCAATTCCTCAACTATCGGCTAAAGTTAATAAATTAATCTCGATCGTACGGGGCGACACCACACACACACACCTGGTGTCCAGGTGTTCCGGGCCGTTACCCGTTACGGCCCTTTGGCCGCCGGCATTAATAAATTAAAGGGGTTGTCGGTTTGTCGGTCGCCGAGCGCGCTTACTTTCGCACCGGCTTGTGGCCGGCGTAGGCGATCGAGTGGGCGGGCTGGCTGTGGGAACCGTAGTCACCGTATCCGCTCGACTCCCAGCCACCGGACGAACCGTGGTACGAGGTGTGCTCCTCCTTCTTGGACAGCAGCTTCTTCAGGAACAGGAACTTGGACAGGACGAGCGCGATCACGGACACGATCAGCGCCTTCTTGGCGATCAGCGCAATGCCGAGCAGGGCCAAGAGGGCCAGACCGACGATCTTCAGCTTCACCAGTCCGAGGATGGGCAGGAGCGCCTTCAGGATCTTCTTCTTGCCGCGAGCCTCCGCAACCATGGCGCGCATCTGGCCCTTCACCTCCTCCGGGATGACGGTGGACAGGCTGCGGGCAGCACCGGCCATATCGAGGTTCAGCGAGCGCTCGCGCAGGAAGCTGACCGAGCGTTCGAATACGTAGTTTTCTAGCGCATCCTCGCGGGTTTCCACACTGTTGGCCGACTCGATCTGGGCACTGTCGGCGTTGTACGAGCGGGAATCGCGACCGGCCGTCTTGACGAACGACAGTCCACCGGCCAGGCTGATCTGCGGCTGGTCGAAGAAATCACGTGCCTTGCGGTAGAACTGGAAAAAGGGGAAAAGCGATCGTCAGTAACGCTCTGTGGTGCGTTCGGCTGCAGACTATTACAGCTACAAAACAATCCTAATCTACTGTCTGAGTCAAAATATTGCAAACAATGGGCCCTAATGAGAGTTCCTTTGGTTGCTTTAGGGTCTTCTTCTTTGCCCGCGAAGGATTCACTTTCAATACAAAAACTAAGAACATGCAAACAGCACTGGATGGTGGTTTAACTAAACTTCTGGACATCTGCTGGATAACTTCAAACTTTCTCGTCTCGTGATTGATCTAGTTGACAAGCGTTCGGCAATTCTCGATCGTTAACTTCTATTTGAAACACAATGTCATTGCCTCAGAATGGTCACTAACTTGAACTGCACAAACTTCCACGTAATGGCTGCATACAGCACACACAGTTCCTGCACTAAATTCTAGCAACTGTCCTTGAAGTTCACTGCGTTTCCCCAATATATCCCGTCACTGCCCGTAAACACTGGTAGCGTACCGTGAGCTGCAGGCAGGAGATCGAATCCTTATCCAAACACTCCTTGAAGTCCTGGGCCGCAGCCAGGGCGCACACACTCAGCACACAGATTAACAGCTTCATGGTGACACACGTGTAGATTAACGGATGAGCACTGGGCAAAACAAGTTGAGGCAACTACTGCGAGCTTAAGCCACACAAAAATAACACACTTTGCGCTGTGCTTGGTTTTCGGGTTGCTCCTCACCGGTACGGAACTAAACACGGATTGACAATTTTCCACACGCTACCGAGGTGTTTATAAGAGGCTGGTGCGCCCGATACCCTCTCTCTTGCGTAGTTGCGCTTTCTCCTGCGCTATTCCACTCGCACGCGCTCGCACCCACTTTCGCCATCTCGCTCTCTTTCTCCTGCGATCAAACGCGATCGCCTTCCTCCGGGTGGCTTCGTCCATACGCTCTTCTCTTGTTTCGCGGGTTGCGAAGGTGGTGGCGCTTGCGCACGCACACACACACACACACTCGGGACGCACACGGGCTCAGCATCACAGCCCATCCAACCCTGTGTAGCGATTTCTTCGGTGCTTTCTTTCTTGGGCCGGCGGACTCTTCCATCTTCCTGCCCACCTTCTCACATGGCAGAGGATCACAGGAAGGTGGGTGGGTGGTTGTGAAGGGGGGTTTAGCCCGGATGTCGATTTTTTCGTGTCTTGCGTTGCACCCGCCCGAACCACAACCAAAGCTTCGAATCGATTCACAAATATTTACATTCTCCTTTTTTCTCCCGGTGTTTTGGAGTTTGGCGAACGGGGTTTCGTGGATTTTCGTATACGGCTCAGTACGCTGTAGCATCGAGTGTTTCTCGTTCCGTGCCTTTTCTGGCCAGCGAAAGCGCGTGTTCATTCTTGGTCTGGTGCTTCGTGCCGGCTTCTGCAAGATGACGCAGAGGATTCTTCCGTTGTCGCTTTTTTGGGCGGAAATTCGACGACCATCAAATTAGGGACCGTTTTTTTTTTCGCAGTACGCGAATACGCCCCGGGGGTAGGTGAACCCACTAGCCGATTGGACTTCGACTGCGGCCGATCAAAAGTGGCCGGTTGCCGCTGATTATACGATTAGCATTCCCGCGGAGTGAGAGTTAAAAACGGGAGGCTGCTGAGATCGCCGAAAGTTGGCGTCGGGTGCGTCGAAGATCGATTACGGGGGACCCGAAAGGTTTGTCCACCCGGATCTTGATCCCAAGGTGGCTGACTTGTTCGGTGACAGTTTGCAGGGGAGGGTTATTTTAAAAGGAGCCGAAGTAACAAAAGAAGAAATGAATTGGTAGGGTTGTATCCGGTGGTGATTCAGTGAAGCATCGGTACGGCTGTAAACATCCGGAATTCAGGTCGACCTAGGTATGTTTGTAGTATTTTTTCCTTTCCTTTGTCCCATCCATCCACCCACATTGTGGGCCGTTTTCATTTCACCGTAGACGAAACTGTTTCGAACGAAAATAGAAACGAGATTCCTCGCTGCAGTGTCCGGAGTTCCAGACAGCTACCCGCTTTTTGATAGATCGTTATGGCGTTTGTATGGAAGAAATTTGGGGATGTGTCTTCAAATACTTTGACTTTAATGTTTGAGCAAAGTCAGCTTCAGATTTTGTCTTTGTCATTTGTCTTTTTTACGGTTCATCTTTATTTTTAAAAACTGATAAGTTTTGTATTAAAATAAATGTTAGACCGTCAACTACATGACTTGATAAATATACTAAGCCATGAAACGGTTAAAGTTTACCGTGACAATGGTTTTGGTGAAAAGGAATAAAATAAATACTAATCCTGACAACATTCGGAAAATCTGGCACGCTTTTCCTTCCTCAGCGAAACGTGAAGTTTTCCCTACATGAAAGTTAATGAACAAAAATAAAACAGCAGCAGATAAACGCTCGTATGGTCAGATTTATTTGTACACCAAATAAAACCCCCCGAAAAACAAAACTAAAACATCATCCATATACCCTTTTGTGCACGTTGCTCGGGCACGGAGTTCGCGCCACTTCCCGCCCTGATAACTTTCCAAACGACCACATTAGTGACCGCAGCCGCAGTACCAAACGGTTGGCGTTCGGTTGGCTTTATTGCATCACATGTTTCGCTTCGGAAGTACGGTTCGCACTCGTGACTGGCACGTTGATCACGACGCGTTTTCGGACAAGCGCTTCATGTGCAACCCCCTTCGTCCCACTACCTCTTCCCTACCACTCCGCTCGCGTTCGGATCTCGATGAACCGGGCGGGGGTGGGGGGTGGAAGAAATGGCCGCAAAATTCCGGACCACCGGATCCGGCTAGATCCGGTCGACGCAATAAAGATGCAATCGGCCGCTCAAGCTAGGCAGAAAGATGAAAGTTGTTTCCACCCGGTTCACCCTTTACTCCTATCCCCTGGCCAGCATCACCGATCGGTTTGCGATCGTCCTCGCCTAAAAAAGCCAACCCAAGTTGCTTTACACCGATGCCCCGTACGACACGTTTTTCCTCCCCTGTACGGAAAGTGTTTGTGGTTTGGCTAGTTTTTCCACCTTCGTTTCGCGAATGACGCGTTTCATCATCGATTGTGTTCCCTTATGGTTATGATGGTGGTACTGGCTGGTGGTGCTACCCGCTTGATCGATCTCTTTGTCGGACCGATTGATGCAACGGCAAGATCCGGCGGTTGGTTTCCTTTCAGGTGACGTCAATGACTTTCCAGCCCTTTGCAAGCTCGCCCCAGCAGTGTGGGCATCGTTGGCAATGAAAGTGAAAGACCGTGTGACAGGGAAGCTCGATCGGCGTAAGGGTCGTCCTTGCTGGCAGCGAGCGACAGTCGGAGAGATCGTGAATGCGTGCAAAAATGCATCATGCGACCCCACGGTTAGGGCTTTTCTTCGGGGTCTACAGTTTCCATTTCGGCCGGACGGTGGAACGAGTCACATGCGGGCACGCGAATACCGGTACCGTTTGTTACGTGGAGACACTTGCATCACTTGGCCGTTGCATTCGATGGGGGTTAGCCTTTCTTGGAGGATCTTTGTTTTGCGATTTCTTCGGTACGGTACCGGGAGCGATGATTTCCATTGCCAGGGACACTTTCACTGTTCCATAAAGAAACAAACTAAAGCAAGTGGTTTGTTGATAAGATGCGAAGGAAGCGTCAGCAAAGCCAACGGTGGGCGCTGGAAGGTGTCACATTTGTTTTGTGACAGGTAACGCCATGGGCAATAAAAATAATCATAGTTAGGCTTGGATTCGATCGTTCTGGGAGCGTGCGTTGTTATTAGCAACGGTGTTTTCGAGTTTTAAATGGAAAGAAATAGCCGAGAATTGAAACCTCAATGTTTTGTTTAAAATTTAACAGTAATAAAAACAGTAGATTTGTTGCAAGGTAGCTCCGGATAACTTCTGAAAGCCTCTTTTTTTATTAAGTTCCAGTGTAGACGCGTGCTAGACTTTCAGCTTCCCGACCGCTCTCATATCTTTGTCGTGGGAAAGCGAAAAAAGTACACCACCAAATGCAGGTTAATATGCTTTTCTTTCTGTTAAGCGTTTAAACACTACGTATTTTTTCTCCAGTTCAGCATCTCACTTCCATCGCATGTGTGCAATATTTTGTATCCAAATAGAACGATAAAAAAAACTCCCCAAGCTCCAACAGGTCCATGCTTGCCCTTGAGCGTTGCGGGCTACCTTTCTCTGGCCGGTAACTTTCCGTAAAGTGTGGCCGAGTGGGCATTCGATTAGCCGCTGGCCGCCTTACGTCCATCCGTCCATCGGAAAGGGCCGCGAGCAGCATGCAAATGCATTACCCGTGCCCTATGGGCCAGTGACCGGGGCAGGAAACATAAGATGGTGTGTGGAAAGTGTTGGGCCAGCGCTTGAAAGTGTGGTCAAATCGGTTTGGATGTAACTCGACGCATGCGTTGAAAAGGAAAACAACCTCCACAACAAAAAGGCATGGTGGAACGAGGTCTTGTTGCAGAAAATATTGGAATATAAAGGCCGCCATTTCTCTGCGGGTATCCGGGTGGCTGAAGAAGTCCTCTTCCACTGCGGGAAAGATGCTACGCAGGGGGTAAAAACCAAAACGTCTGGTTAGCTTTCTCTTAAATCCTCCAATTAGACTACAAAAAATAGCTGAAGCCTCATCGGTGCTTGTTTGTTTGGAAAAATGGAGAGAAAAGTTCGTACCCGGTCCGCAAACGCTATCGAAAGCAGCGAAATCGGAAGTACCGTCCCGGCGATCGTTTGTAATGCGCCAATCGGAAGCAACCCATTGCTGGGAGTTTGGAAAATTAATTGCATCCTCATTAGAAGCAGCTCACTGCAAAGACGCATCTGGCAGCGTTCGAATGGAAAGCGTCCGGTAGAGAGAGAAAAAAAACAATTCCATGTTACTATTGTAACGATCAACCTCGTCGGTAAGCTCGCTGTAAGTTTGGTGTGGAACAAGAACAACGAACCAAAACCGGGACAACCTGGCGGACCATTCGTGACCTTTGCTATCACGCAAGAATCGTGCAGGAGAACGTTATCCTTCCCGAGATTTCCGTAGCGACCTAAAGCGAACGGGTCAGATGCGTCAGTCAAATGAAAAATGCAAAGAAAACAGTAACGAAATGATGGAGTACCGTTCCGGGCATAGGAAAACGACCGAAAATTAGGCAGCACGCTGATAGGTGCCGTGACAGGGCACCGTGGAACCTATTGGCCGGGTAACCACCACGGTACTGCCATGTTAAAGTTAGCGGAATTTGCTCTCGCTCGCTCGCACCCCATTTGGCCGTCTTGCACGGGAGACCCGTGATGGTTGGCCTAATTTTTGCGCCTCCGTAACTTCGGCGCGGTTTATGCTTATTCATGGCCCCCGATGTCCGCGAGATTTGGGAAAATTATCGCCTTCGACCGTGGCACAGATGTTGTTGACCGCGCACACCCACCCTGTCTTTCATTCGCTTGCCTCCTTTATCATGCCCCCGGCTCGGCGTTTTGCGGTTTTTGGGCAAGATTCCCAGCAACGGGGAACGGGGTGGGAAATACGTTGGTGAACCAAGCAACAAAAAAAAAGAAGAAAGATTAAAACAACTAAAATAAAAAGCAACGAAAAAACAACAACAGCATCGCAAGAAATAAGATGTGTGTTCCGTTGGTAGATTTCATTTTAATGACCGCAATCGGTCGTATTTAATTAGACGCGTGCGCTGGCTCGTGCGAACGCTGCCGGGCCACTGCCTAACACACTGTCTGCGTTGGCTGAAGCCACCACTTGATGCCTTCATCCTCGCCGGATGGCTCGTGAAGATAGGAGCGTAAATTTCGCATTTTACTTTTATGCCCGTGTTGAGCTACTCGAAACGGTAGCCGTGTACCGCAGGGCACATGCGATCGTGTCCGTACGTCCGTACGTGCGATGGTAGTTGACGATCGTTTGTTTATGTTTTAAATTTTCCAAATTGTTTTCACCGGGCGGCAATTGCTGACGTCCCGAAGAGTGTTGGAAAGTTAAGTGACGGAAATTAAATCTTGTATTCCGGAATAGTAATTGTTCTGTTTCCAGGAGTGGGAATTAATAGCCGATAACAACTTTTCTTGGATTCAGAAATTAAATAGTTGATAGGTATGGGAGAAGTAGGGCCTCGCTTTATTAACACGAGATTGAGGAGCACGTCAGGGTTACGCAGTTCACTAGCTTTAGGTTCTTTGACAGACCTATCACTTGTAGCAACCACCTTACTCACTTCGTTCTCAGTCTTGGTCTGCTCCAACAATCTTCGATACCTCTCGCAGTTAAGCTGTTCGTCGGGAAAAACGGATTTTCATGGATAAGTTTCCTCACGCTACTTCTAGATTTTCGCTCAACTTCTTTATTGTTATAGCTGCTGACATTTGGCATTTACTCCAGATACGTGAAGTTATCACGACTTCAAATATACTGTCATCTGTACATTACCCCATCATCACTTATGGGCATCAAAAAAGAGCTCTGGTTATCTTGTGGAACTTCTGCCAAAGTATCTACTCTGCAGATGCTGACAAATAATTCGAATGATTCTTCTAGCAAGATCGAATATCAGGTATTATTAATTCTAGCATGATCGTTAAGCCACGAAGAAGAAAACAAAATACTACGATGATTTTTAAGATACCTTGACTACCGATAAAACTTGAATAGTAATTCAAATGCAAATAATAATTGAACATATCTTTGCATATCATAAAAAAGACTCCATTGGAAAGCTGTGAAAAACAGTTATGATTTTACAACTATTCCTCACGCCTTTCCAAAAGTTGCGAATCGTTAGCGGTAAAACATTTTGTCCATCCAATAAACTTTCATTAAGTTTGCTGGACATCCAACCACTGGTGCCGTATTTCCAATGCTCCATCGTAAAACTTAATCTATTCGATGGAAAATCAACTCACAGCAAAGTTTTACAAAACTTGCACCGACCGCCGACAGTGTAGCTTATTGTAAGGCTAACCAGACTGGAACCACAACACTTGCAGGCGTAAATTATCAAGTCGCAAGCAGCCCCAAAACACCTCCGAAAGACAAACTTTTTCCCGGATTTCGGTTTTTAATGCTGTTCGCCGTGGCACCAGACCGGATGGGCCCTGATTACAGCTGTAATGTCCGCTAGGGGGGAAGTCACATTTCTCACTCCACAACTGAGTGGCTTCCCGTGGTCGTTCAAAAAGGGTAACCCGTATGGGCAGCATCCACAAACCAAGCGGATGTTCAACGGTCGCCATCATCCATTTCCCTTGGCACGCTGTTCCGGGGACCCGCGCTCGAAGTGAAAGAGAAAGTGCAACAACCTTCGGCTGGGAGTTGCCGACGCTGCTTTCTTGGCCGTCTAATTTTACCGCCTCCAAAATTGACCGTTCCACGGAACGGAACATCGGAACGGCGCAATGCCATTACGCGTGATTATGCACCGTTCCGGTTGCGGTTCGTGCGTTGCGTTTGCACACACTGGAATCGTAACCGTCACATTTTTCTCACCTTTTGACATTTGTTGACGGCATCCCTTCAAACACCAACCCTTATTGAAATCTTTGTACAGAAAACGCAGCTCTGGACGGTGTTTGATTGTTCCGGACGCTACAAAAAAAAATGCTACAAATTGAAATTGTTCAAGAAAAATACACAGAAAACCCGGACAGTCTTCCCCATTCCCAATTCAAGGGTCATTCGGTGCCGGGTGCGATGGGAGAGTTCGTGTGCATCTCAACGGCGGTAATCACGCAATTACTTGCTCATTTAGTCATCCGTCAAAGGAAAGCCAACAATGAGAGCCATCCCCATCAAATCGGTGGCGTCTTGTAGGACCCGCACTTCACGACTATTTCGCGCCGGGAAATGCTGGGAAAAAGAAACACACGCAACAAGGCCAGCAGCAAACAAAGCGTAAGAAATGGAAGAAGGTTTCGGTGCACACCCGCTGTGGACAGTGATTAAATAACAAATAAAGCTTGTTTTTGGGCGGGGACCGTGAGCTTTGAGAAAAGCGATTGCCAGATGCTATCGATAAATGGCTTTTTAAGTGAGTGGCCAATTTGGATGCTACTTTTCCTGCCGGATTCCGCTTATTCGCATGTTCTCGGAAGCTCAATTTGTCATGTTGGTCGATCAGTATTTGATGGAGCTGTGCAAAACTGATGCACTTTATCGGAAATTGATTCTCGGAAAGTGGTTCGCATTCAAATTGCGTACACTAAGCTGCTAAGCGCAAGGAACAGTTGTGCTGGTAGATCGAGGCTCGAAAGCAGCCAGAAGAAACCAAGCAAAGCTCAGGTATTTTCGAGGAAACCGTAAACAATGAATTCTAATTAACATTTGCACCTAACAAAGTATCTGGTAGCTGCTTTTAAACTGACTGGAAGGACGAACGTTTACATCATGGACGTAGGACGATACGCTGCTAGGGGCGAACCTTGCACAACAGACAAGTAATTGCTTAGCAACTAGTAGCAACTAGAGACATGAGTTGATTTTCTCAGCTCAGTGCGTTCTGGCAGTTGCTCTCGATTAGCCTAGGGACAATTTGCGGGAACCCATCTTCACCACACTGCGATGAGGCGCACTTGTACTGAGGAAACAAAACTTTGACGTATTATAAGACGATTGGAGCTAGGATAGGAATAGCTGGAAGCAGTTGTGTAGGTAGGAAGTATGTAAAGCCACTTACCCGAGAAGCAAAAACAAAACTAAACTCGAAACAGTTGTTGAAACTGCAAAAGGAACATAAAACTTTGCTGCTCTATATTTCTGTATATGTTCTATATTTGTGTTCACCGGTCGACCCGGATGATCAAGACTTCTACATATATTATCTGACTCGATTAAACGCTGCCGTCAGCACCGAACGACTATTTATCAACAACATTATTTTTGTTGAGAATAGTTTGGTTGACTGACTTCAAGTGCATAGATAGTGAGTTCGCGAGATTATAGTTGAAGTGTGCAAAAGTTGGCGTTCTATGTAATGTCGGTGCGTTGTTTTTAGTGCCAGCTCCAGGTATGTAATAAGTTGGAACGCTTAAAGCAACCTTCTGGAACAGCTCACTTACAGCCTCAAGGTTGCCGACTGAGCTCAAGGTGTCGTCTCCACTGTTTTCCATATCAATTGAAAACCCCCCCAAACGGTGTAGGGAAAGTTGCTGTCCTAAATTTGATTTTATCAGTTGCTTCTGTTCGGTCATGGGTACCCAGCCAACCACCGATTGGGTTCGGTGATGTTTTTTTTCAGGGGAGTCGTTGCCAATGAACCAGAAGAACTGCGTTACTTTTTGGAACAAAACGGAACACCGTCCTCCCTCCCTCCCTCTCTCAAACGCACAACCGAAAGGGTTTTCGGGCGGGAAAGGCTGGAACCGCTAGCTCCCGCGACGGGCTAGTAGGGCGCGTTTTTGTTGGTCATCCGCATTTGCATTCTAATTTTATCTCGAGCAGCTTCACGAGCGCAAGGGCGAGCAGTGCCAACGGGTGGCCAAGTGGCGGATCGCCCAATGGATGGAAATCGGCCGTGCAACATGAGATGATGGCTATCCGATAGTTGGGCGTGTGGGGTGTAGAAAAAAAAAGAAATATGATAGTGGAAAGAAAATTGAATGGGAGTGAAAAAAGACCCGATACGAATAGGAAACAGCACACAGCATCGAGCAGAGAAGCGAGGAACAACAAGAAAAAAGCAACATGCCCGGCCGGTTAAGCATTGGGAAGGTGGATTATGGTTAACATGTACCCGGTAAGAAGGAGCGGTAACCAAATTCAACCCACTAACTATGTGCGGCCCCGAGCCAGCCCATTCATAAGCGGGGCAAGATGCAGATAATTGTCCGAAAACCATCCCATTGGCCCATTTTTGTTGTTGTTTTGTTCCTTCCACACTCTGGCCCGGCGGATGGCCATGATTTCGTGCGCCAGCTCCGGGTGCATTCCTTACCGGGTTTTGGTTTTCGGTGGCCTGCCGAAAATACGTAGCGTCCCGAGCGTGCCATCCACTACCGTGGAAAAGAATGTGAAAGTATGGAAAGGGGCGGGTTTTGCGAGAGGGTAAGAAAGCGCCGTATTAGTAGGAAAGATAAAAAATACACACACACACACACAGCCAAAACACCATGATAAAGAGGGAAAAAATGAAGTAGCAACCGTTGGCAATCGGCCAGAGAAGCGTTGAAGCAATCGGGCAGCCGCCTAATGGTGATGGGCTCCGCTACTCGCTGGCGTGAAAACGGTTATTGATAGGTGAGTGCTTCCCCGTACGAAAGCACCGTCCGTCCGACTCTTTCTTTCTAGCGATCCTGCTGCGCTGTGGTAGCGGCCGATGCTATCGATGTCGATACCGGGATTAAGAGCATCGAAATAGTTCACTCAAGTGTGTACGGCAACTTCTGGACTCCCGGGGGAGGAGTGGAATGAGTTGCAAGGGGAGGTGGAATGGAAAGAATAATAGTGCTAGATGTTGGTGGGATGTGGCGCGCTGCTTTTGACAGGGGTAAAGTGCCTTTAAACTAATAATTTGAACTCTGCGCTACTTTCCCGGCGATGATCCGTTGCAAACCAAAGTGTTCTTGTGGATGTAGTTTTGGCAGAGGATGATAGGTTGCCTATGGTATATTTTTATAGCAAGCGTAAGGGTTGAGTTTGGGAAGGTGGAGCATTTTCGCACTACAGGACAGGCTTCAAATCCTATCAGGATTGACTGCCCGCTGGTTTGACAGGCTGTTGGGTTTCGGTTCTATAGTCAGCATAACTCCAGAAGAGCTCGTCTAGATTTAAATGTGATGATATTTTGGCAAAACTTTTAAAGACTCCGGTCAAATTGATAAAATGTTTATTTCTAGCCTTTTCTTCGTTGCCCTTGTGTACATGCCATGCCAAAGGAGTTCGAAGCAGTGCAGTGGATGAGTCCGCTGTGCAATTATCCGGGTTTTGCCATAAAATTGACATATCAGTTCTTCTTTTCCTTTTCCCCTTTAAATCCCGTCCTAAGTCCTTAGAAATTTGCCTGTTTCAATTTCTTCCCTGACAAACTCACCAAAGTTATCGACTACTTGTGTTCAGAAACTAATAATTTGAACTCTGCGCTACTTTCCCGGCGATGATCCGTTGCAAACCAAAGTGTTCTTGTGGATGTAGTTTTGGCAGAGGATGATAGGTTGCCTATGGTATATTTTTATAGCAAGCGTAAGGGTTGAGTTTGGGAAGGTGGAGCATTTTCGCACTACAGGACAGGCTTCAAATCCTATCAGGATTGACTGCCCGCTGGTTTGACAGGCTGTTGGGTTTCGGTTCTATAGTCAGCATAACTCCAGAAGAGCTCGTCTAGATTTAAATGTGATGATATTTTGGCAAAACTTTTAAAGACTCCGGTCAAATTGATAAAATGTTTATTTCTAGCCTTTTCTTCGTTGCCCTTGTGTACATGCCATGCCAAAGGAGTTCGAAGCTGTGCAGTGGATGAGGCGGTAGCAACGACGGTCTTCACACAGCAGAAACGGATATTAAATCCTATCCAGATCGTCTTCCTGTACGCCAAGACCTCTAGAAGTTGTAGCAGAAACAGAGAAGAAGAAGAACAAAGGAAGGCCAGTTTAGCAGAGACCAAGCTTAGACATTGTGCTCATGATGTACGAGGCCCGTATACGAGGCCCCCTAGATGCGGATGGCGCTTCTCTAAATACTCGTGACCCGTACGACCCCACGCGGTCGATATGTACGGGATATTTGAAAGTACAGGCCCCAATTATCCGGGTTTTGCCAGAAAATGTACATATAAGATCTTCTTTTCCTTTTCCCCTTTAAATCCCGTCCTAAGTCCTTAAACATTTGCCTGTTTCAATTTCTTCCCTGACAAGCTCACCAAAGTTATCGACTACTTTTGTTCAGAATGTTTTTCATTATCATGATTTTGTGTTGCATTTGATAGCTCTTTGTTCTACGATAAGAACCCCATTCCAATCTGCCTTAACTTCATAATTCGATAAATGAACATGTCACCCTGTTCTATGTAAGGATATATAGTCACATACACACACACACATTTCCCTGGAAATAAACTCCCCATTACATAAATTTTCCGTAACATCTCTCAGTGCAGAACACCACGCAGAAGCTTTTACTGAAAATTAAACTCACTTAAAGCTCACGCCGGTAGCAACCGGGCAAATCCTTTATCCGCAGCAAGGACACCCGGTAAACATTGACATGGCGTTTCTAGCACGCGTACCAACGCCTGTAATAACAATTTGCCGTCAGACGGCAATCTGTTTGCGTCCGTTCGTTCGCATCACTCGGTGTGACATGGTGCGGCCGGTGTGGCCGGTGTGTTGTCGTCGAAAAGTGTGCAAAATTGCCTTACTTATTCACGCCTTCCGATGCTGGGGATAGCGGGCGGAACGTGCGCCGGGAAGTACGCATGTCGTCTTGAAGGCACGCTATAAAGTGTGTGCGAATCCGGGCAGCACAGCAACTCGCCCCTTGTGTAGGCAAACGAGCTTCGGTACGAGTTTAATATAGCCCCGGGGGTGTTTCCCGCGGGCCTGATTGTTTACCCATCATATGATCATCAAACCGTGCTTGAGCTCAATGACGAAGCGCCGGCATGTTGTCGCGGTGGAGTGCCATTCGCGCGAGGAGCCGAAGTCATGTCGCATATCGTTTAACGGAAAGAATGTGTACACCGTGTGTGGCAGAAGAAGGAAAAAAAAATCGGCTTCGAGTGGCAAAAAAAGCAAAGAAATATAAACACATACGCATACACACACACACATGGTTTGGCTGAATCTATATATTTTGGAAGGTTGGTGGATTCATTCACGGCAATAAGGGGGCCGGAATGCACGATGTCCTACGACTGCCGTTCGCATGTCTCGCACCACTTTCTCGCAGTAGTTCCCGGATCGATAGTATGTCATGCGGGCTGGATACGGTGCTCAGCTACGGTGACCTCGACGATGATGTGGAGAATGTAGAAAGCATTGGTGAACCTGTTCCGGATCTCCGGACCCTCCACCTCACTCAGCCATCTACCCAGCCCGGAGACAGTCGGACATTCGGGGGGTGCTAATAAAACGTTTTAGCTTCGATTCGAGCGGCGTTGGGAAGCGTTCGTGAATGGATTCGCGCTTTTCGCGCTACTTTTCGTCATTATATTCCTGTTTTATTTATTCATATGTGTTTAAATTTGTGTCTCTGTGTGCCAGCCAGTGTGTGTGTGTGGAATGTTGTGCCGAGATGGAAGGACGCCATTTCGAGGGATGTTTTCGGGACCATAGTGGCGTGGGCACCCTCGAGCACCGGGGAGACGGCCGACAGAGTTTGGCAGTGGAAGTTATCTCCGGTTCCGTTCACTTTCTTCGACCGGCTGTTTGGATGCTGATGGCCGCAACCCACCACCACGCTGTGCCAAGACAAATCGGCCGCTGCTGATGACGATCATTGTCGTTGCCGCGCAGTATCACGCTGAGCCCACAAACCGTTGTTAACCGTTACCGGTGCGGTTGCTGTTGTTTCTTTTCGGTCGGGAAGGTGTTTTTTTGCGCACAAACCACGATAATAATAGTACACCAGCGGCGTAGTGGCGCAGAAACCTGTTATCATTTTGTCGATTGGAATTTGTCACGTTGTCATCAATGGCGGCGGCTGCCCGACCACATCACTCTCTAGGGCTGCTCTCCATAGAATGTATTCCGCTTCTGCTGACACATCATTTGACAAGAGGGATGCTTTTGTCAAGATATGTCCCGGGACGGAAATTACGAAGCAGTGTGCGTACCGTTCTGATAAGGAATTGTTCAAGATTGAACTATTTTCCAGGGAATTGAAGGGAACGTTTCAAATCGGCTTCGAGTACGCTTGAAAGGGCTTGTGTGTGGTTTGAAGTCTCTCGGCGGCTTGTTGTTGTTTTTTTTTACAATAGTCTCGTCATTAAGCAGGAAACTAATTGATTATTTTTACGACCTACGCTCGCGCTAATGATGGTCCAATACAACCGATTTCCATACGTGTGTTGGACCCACTGGCACCACCCCACCCCACACCAAACCACCCATTTTTGGGGTGAAATGGTGATGGCGATGATGATGCTGATGATGATCTGGGCATTGGTTTTTAATGAACGAACGTAGCGTGGACAGGGAAAGGAATGTACTGCACTGTGGGTACCCCCGAGAGGAACCCCAACCTAGCGGCTAGTGGCAAGAAAACGCGAAACGAAGGAAAGTTATCGAAAAACACATACATGGTGTTGGGGGTATTAAAAAAGAAAACAAAAGAAAAACTTTCACCCAAAAAGGGTCTCATTTTATTCTTCACTTTCGCGGACCATCGAAAGATTATTAACAACCAACATTTGGCCACATCCGCGTGAGTGTTTGTATTTTTTTGTGTTCAATTCAATCATCATCAACATTTCTGGCCAGTGAATCTCTGGAGGTTCGAACAAATGATCGATGCTTTCGTGTACGATATGATTGATTTGGTTATGGTGTGCAATGAGGTTTAATTTAATTATTTGGATAAACACAATTTTACAATGCTCGTCAGTTTCTATTTCGAGGAATTAATTATTTGGGAACTGAACACACTTCTTGTAAATAATTATATGGTACGGCAACGGGTAACGGTTTTTGTAGTTTAGACGTGGTAAAATTGTTTAAATTTTTCATAACATATTTTTGCTTATTAACGCAAGCAAGCTCATATTATTTTGATGAGCAGTGATGCTCAAAATTAAATAAAACTAAATAAATTAATTTGAACCAATGATACTCTTGTTCCAGTACAGTCCAGTAAACGAAAATGTTGGCAATGGATCTGAAAAATTAATTAATATCAATTATGCTTAAATCTTGTAAACTCGATATTGGGACGAATTAATGAACAGTACAATGATTTTAAGCAAAACAGATGACGAAAACTTTTGTAAATTGACATGCTATCGAGAATCAGACCACAATCCCAAACCTCGTTGCATCGAGGATTGCTTAAATCAGCTATTATATGAAGTATATGGAGCATATTATATAGAGTGACAATGTTTGGTGTAGCAGTATTAGGAAGAATTGCTTGGCTGTTCTTGTTCCTATGCATGATATGTTTTTACCTCTTTAAATTCTGCTCTAAAACCTCGAGAGGCCTCAAAGACATCATTGTTGGTTTTCTTCAATTCTCAATAAAATTGCTATTTTAAAATTAGTGTGTTTTGTGCCCATTCGCCATCTACCACGTTTGAAGATAATATTGGCAGCTATCATGAGAGCTTCTTTTCAACAAATTAAATGCTAACACACTGTTAAAGTTGTGCATACGTGGAACGTTAAAAATACGTACAGTAATGTTTGATCCTCAGATCCATGTTTGACTCTGCGTAAGCTTCCCCAAGTAATTCAATCTCGAAACAACTCGATCAAAAAACTTTGCACGAATAAACAACATTTATACTTGGTGCGAAACTTGCCCATGCTGCAGACGAAGCAGACGAAACTTGCCGTGCACCTCCAAAATTGAATTACCGGGCGCACGTTTGACAGGCACTCCGGGCAGAGTTTGCCTCGGCAGAAAGTAAATACAATTTGTAAATGCTACCGAAAGCTTCGTGGAACGGACAGTATGACAGTGTTCAGGCTTCTTCTGAGTATGCAAACAACCTTACCGGAAAACCACTATCTCGAGCCGAACCATTTATTTTCCCACCTTTTTATTGTACCGGTGTCTTTAAGTCTGAGTTTGCTCTCGTGCGCTTGAAACATTCCGACCGGGTCACTCTCATCCAGGCTCATCGGTGTGCTACAGCTTCATGCCAAAGTGTGGATTATCAGCAGCAGTTGCCGGCTCCGTCCACGTTTGCCCGTCAGCCGAGTAGCGGACGATTAATTTTGTTCGCTTCCTTTCCCGACTTTCGCGGTTTCGATACCTCAAACCGACGACCGTTGCGGCTAGCCTCTGGTCACTAACCTACTGTTCTACATACGGGGAAAAAAGGTGCCCGTCAGGCCAGTTCAGTGTGAAGTGATCGTTTTCGGGAGAGCTTTACAGTACGTTCGGGCTGGCAGGAAAATGCGGACGCAATTGCACTTCGTCTGCCAACGTCCGGGACACGCGGATTTTCGCTTTGCTGAGGTGTTGCAAATTGATCATCCTAACCGCGATCTGTTTCACCCGTGTCCATGCGGGACACAACACACGCGCAAACAGGTGAGTTCGCTGACCGGGAGCTGCATGACCCGCTGCAGGCCGTGGAAACCGTGGAGTTTGTCAGCGGGCAATTTCTTTCTCCATTTTGGCCAAGACCAGTTCCGGTTTGCACGGGTGGTGGAAGGTGTGTGGAGTGTGTGTGGGGGGTGAGTGTCGTTTGTTGTTGGGAGCGGTTTTAACTTTTCCTTTCCTTACACGCCACGGCCGATGAAGGTGTCGATTTGCTCCTTTTCCTTCACGGTGTGGTTTTCTTGCTGCGGACACAGTTTATCAACGGTACACCGGAGGACTTGAACGATCGCTGAGGGTTGTCTGTTTTTTTTTTGTGTAGCTTCGCGTTTACTACCAAACCGATCGTAAGCGGAAAAAGCAATGGCAAAAAATGGCAAACCCACAACATTCGCCTTGCACGGATCGGTTGTTTGTTTATGTTCCTTCTGTCCCTTTTGCTGCTCCCGTTTCGCACTGCTCTGGCCGTTTGCAAAATCCTCGCCAGTGCAGATGGAGGATCGTTTGCGGTCACTTACCTTGCGGCCAATTTCCTCACCCGAGCTAGCCTGCAGCTGCAGCGAATGCAATTGCTCTCACCGCTAAACGGTGATATGGTGCGCGAGGGTACCGCGGTGCGTTTGGTGCAAAACTCCAGCTGAGCAGCGAGTACTTTTACTTTCCATCTTCAATGGATGCTCTGTGGGCGGCATTTGTTGCTCCAATTTGTGCCCCTACTCCCAGCGCGGGTTGAGCATCATCTTCTGCAAAAAACCCGTGCCGATCTCTGCCAAGAGGTTGAGAACGAACGAAAGGGTTTTTGTCTTGTTTTGTTTCCATATTATTATTTGTCACACTGCCAACAGCCAGCGCTTCTTTTCATCTATTGTGTTTTTGGGAAGCTGCCATGTGCTAAGCTTTCTTTATGCAATCTTTATTCATCAACGCTCTTTCATCTCTTAGCCCTAATGAGTTTTCACACCATCAGCTGCCGGGCTTTTTTTCTTCTTCCCACCTGTTCACTGCCAAGATCAAACGTGACGCGTTGGCGTATGGTCGAGGAAGATGTATTACTTGGTACGTGTACACTTTGCAAGATAAACTCAAAAAACCCCTGCTGAAAGTGGTACGGAAGATCTGAACAGAATACAATATTGCCACAGAAGTGACGGTGGTACAGCGCGTGACATAATTATATGAGCACTGTTTTATTATAAAATTAAAAAAAAGTAAAATTTAATTATCTTACTGTCCTTCATTTGGTATTTAGTTCTCAATGCTGGCATTGCTTTTAAAAGCTTATATCAACCAATTTCTCTGCACGATTCTTACAGCATATAGATTGGCATCCCACATTGCCAAAACCTGATATGAGATCCTTGTAAGACTGATTAAAGACGTGCTGTATCGATACTTATTTGTCCTTCTTAGCAAATAAGTCAGCATTCATTACTATTGTCAAATAATATTGTGAAAAAATAATCCTTGTCATAGAAATGAAATATTTCCTCCGTAGTTATACGGTAAAGGAGTGGAACATTTATATAATTGCTTAATTTCATCTTAGTAGATTCTACTTTTGTTTATGATCTTTAGTTCACTATTTGCTTCGCGGTCTTGGCCTGCTGCAACAATCCTCGATACCGCTTACGGGCTAGCGCCATCATCTGCCAATCCATTATCCCGGCCGTTCTGGCGGACGCATCAACGCCAAGGGGCGGCCCGGTGGTAGATGCGACAGCGGCGCCGGTTTTCACACGGCAGGACCGGGGTTCAAGTCTCATCTGGGCCGTTCCCCCATAGTGAGGACTGACTATCCAACTATGCGGTAACAATAAGTCTAGTATGCCAGATATGGCAGGCATGACCTAAGAGGTCGTTAGGCCAAGAAAGAAGAAGATCAACGCCACCACTCCATCTCAGTTTGGGCCTACCACGCCTCCTCTGTGTGGACGGCCTAAAAGGACTTTACGGGCTGGGTCGTCCGGTGCCATTCTCATGACATGACCAGCCCACCGGAGCCTGGCGAGCCTAATTCGCTGCACGATGGTAAGATCACCGTACAGCTCATAGAGCTCGTCATTGTAGCGGCTCCTCCATTGTCCTTCCACACATACGGGGCCAAAAATCCTTCTGAGCATCTTCCTCTCGAACGCGGCTAAGAGGTTTTCATCAGTTTTGGACAACGTCCATGTCTCAGAGGCGTATGTGAGTACTGGGACTATAAAGGTTTTGTACAGTCCCAGCTTCGTCCGTCGCGACAGGTATTTTGAGTGGAGAAGTTTCCTCAGGCTGTAGTATGACCGGTTGGCAGCCAGCACCCTTGCGCGCAACTCAACGTCTATGTTGTTGTCGGTGCTGACTCTTGACCCCAGATATATGAAGTTTTGGACGACTTCGAAGGTGCGATCACCTATCTGTACATCACCCCTGCGTAAATCGGTGTTTGTTAGTAGGGCCGCTGGTGGTGCCACCATCATTTTGGTTTTTGCATCGTTGATCTCCAACCCGAGGTTCAGTGCCGCATGCTCGATCCTTTGGTAAGCTTCTGCTACATAGGAGAGCCTCAAACCAATGATGTCTATGTCATCAGCGTATGCCAAGATCTCTAGTGACTTATAGAAGATGGTCCCCGAAGTTTCCACCTCCGAGTCTCGGATGGCCCTCTCTAGTGCCTGATTTAATAGGAGGCAAGCAAGCCCGTCTCCCTGGCGCAGACCCTTGGTGGTAGCAAAGGGACTAAGGTAGCTAGAAATGTTCGAAGAAGGTAGTTGTTTCTTTAGTATGCCTTTTTTGTATTCCCTTTGCCTTGTGTATTTCTAGCGGGTTTTATCTTATTAGCTTTGTCTTATAAAAATGTTATCTTATATTTATGCCAAACACTGTATAGCGAAGGGCACCATTCATACAACTAACGTTCCAATCCAACATTCCTAAGTATTTTGTTAAATGGGTAAAAACATTGTTTACTTGATCTTATCGTTTGTTGCTAATTTATAACGAAAGTTTTACCTAGCAACTTTGTACAGAAATGTAATTGTGATTAAACAGAACCACTTTTTCTCTACTTTTGATAACGAATCGATACAGCAAAAGCTGCGTTAAAATGTTCAGAAAAATGTTCTATTTTCTATGTTGTTGTAGCGACAAACTTAAACCGTCCTCCTCGAGTACACTACCCAGAAGGGTTGGGTGGTGTAGCGAAAATCATCTACCAATTTTACGTAACCCATCGCGAAGCGCGTAATTTGTGTGAACAGGGTGAGCGCTTTGAACCCTACCGACGGAATAATTAGGAAAGCATTCAACCCGAACTCACCGAAATGGCGCTGTTTTGTGACGTCTCTTGCACGCACAACAAAAAAAAGCCGGAACTTTTATGAGAAAACTCCCACTAGGAGAAAGGGATGTTGGGGTGCGGGATGCCGCAGTGATGGAAAATAGAAATGGAAAAGCATCAGCACCGCATCGTCACCATGGAAACCAGTTTTCGCTCGCCGAATGTGGTGCCATTGAAGATGAAAGTGAATTTGTCTGTTTTTAGCAATTGCTCACGGCGGACGCCTGCTGGTGTTGATGGTTGCGGAGGCTGCGGTTCATCTGCGATCAAAAACGCACGCTGGAAAAGCGTAGAAAAGCTGGTGCGCTCGATGGGCGATGTTTCGGTTGGTTCCGGTGCGGGCACAATAGAAATTAATCATCGCTCGTTTAAGCTGAAGATGTTCATCGCTACAACCTCCTTGGGGTGGGGTGAGCATGAATTGGCCAGATTACTGTACCCGGGCACTTTTTTCCTTCTTCATTTATTTGGCTCGAGTGGAAGGGGGGTAGATGATCGCGGCCGGTGCTTAATGCACTGGCGAAGAGCATCGCGTTTTTTGTTGTTGTGCTGGTTGGTCCAATGCTCAAATTGGACGTGTTGCAGCGGAAATCTCTAGTGCGGCCGTTGGCATTTTTCCGATTTTGTTGTTGTTTTTGTTGCAAGCGGTAGTGTGCGTGCGTATGCGGGGATGGCTTTTCACTCAGGGTTCGGTGTGACCGGTCGAAAAGAAAAGCTTAATCACTAGCACGGGTGTGAGATGGCTAACCGGGGTAAAGCAAAACCAAAACAAAAAACGAAAAAGTAGAGTTGAGCATTTGGAGGGTTACACTATCGGAAAAGCACAATCACACCAGAGAAAAAGTAGCAAATGAACAACAACAACCAAACAGGTAAAACATCAAGCGGCTGATGAGCTGTTTGAAATCGATATAATAAGTGCAATTTTGTAAAGCGAAAGAGAAATCGCTTGGCTTGGCTTGGACTTGGTGGGCATTTTGTTGTTGTTATTGGCTTCAACAGGGCGACGGTTTATCTTTTTTCGATGCAAGTACCATCGTTGTTACTTTTTTTGGCTTTCCCATCCAACCTGTAAATGTGCTTTTCTTTTGAGTGCACTTTAAAAGTGGTTAACTGCGGTCAGGGCGATCTTTGGCGAATAAATTAAGGGATGAAGCAGACGCAAAAGTCAATGATCAAACAATTGCTCTACTGTGCTTAGTGTCGGCCATAATTTATTGACCTTTCTCCGATTGCGGACCTCCGTGCTCTGCCGAGAAAGCCCAACCACAAAAGCCCAACGGTCGTCTTTTACTAGTGCGTCCACTAAACGGAAGATCATAAAAGCGTCAAATTAATAGATTAATAGATTGGGCGAACTTTATTGTTGCTCTCACGATGGTTCCCCAGCTGCCCCAAACCTTCTAGACTGACCTTGCGCCCTGATTATAGCTGTTAGTATTTGCGATAAAGCGATAATCACGGAATGCTCATAAAGTTCAAGACGCCGGTGCTATTTTGGGATATATTTCCGGCTTGCGAGACTTGCTCGCGTCTAACCTTGAGCCTGCGCCGGCGCCGGTTGTGTGTAATGCAAATTGATGGTTCCCACCATAAGCCAGGCCACCATTACGCGAGCATGTCATTATTCAATTGACAAAGGCGTTCGTTTTCGCTGGGCGCGTGGCACCATTAATGTGGCAGATGATGGTACTCCGGGGCGACACTTATGCTTGCGCTCGCAATCAAACGACCGTCCCGGGCAAGTCGGGCAAGCAGCAGGGGTCCACCGTGAAGTCCACGGAGGTACAGGTCTAATTAACTACCATTATAAGACACACTGCTGCTCGCACTCGCACTTTCTGTGCGGTGCGCGATGCCACGATCGAAACGCTTTATTGAATGCCGGCGACCTGTACGCGGACGGTCGCACTCAGCCACCAGATTATGTTATCACAGGTGAGTGACGATAAAATCTCATTTAAAGACTACAATCGTTGCCACTGCCGGAAGTGGGGCACAGCTTCGCCAAAAAGTTCACCATCCAGCCGCGTTCGGTTAATTAATCGCCACTCATTTAACTTACTTTCGTGTGCTTGGAAGCTCATCGAGGGCGCGCCATTCTCATAATTTATGCGAACGGTGCAGGTAAAGCAAGGGTGTGAGTGGGATGGGTTAATGCCAGCCAGTGATAAAGAGATAATGAAGGCAACTACCGTGAATGATAGTTAGCTTAGCACTTTGCCGAGAATTGGAAGCGAAAGCGGTTGTGAGACAATTTCTGGATTAAACCATTAGCGGCGTCGTTTAATTGCTCGGCATGAATGGGATGACTGGCGTTCTGGCAGTGAACTGAGCTGAATTCAGATTACTTAAAGATCATGAGATTCGCCGAACTTGTAGGAACTTGTCTCATTTGCCATTTCTCAAAATTGTGGAGCATTACCAACCTCTAAAATTAGCGTGATAAACTCAATAATATGGTTGTGTTGTGTTTGTTGACATAGATTAAACAATAGTCTTAACATATTGCTTTTACTTCTGCACAACTACTGCGGATATTATCTTGGGGAAGATTTAGTTCTGTAATACACTAGAACAGTAAAATAGGACCGATTTGTCACGGGACCATAGTGAGAGCTTGACTGCATTTAATTATTTTCTAAGGACCTTAGCCATTTAGTTCATTAGGGCCGTATAACGAGAGGAGGATGTCAATTCGAGCATAACACTTACTGAAGAGAAATTTCTCAGAAGTTATGTATCGAGTAATCTGGTTTGAAGATTGGTTAGATGTTTTGTAGGAATTTAGAGCATCATGTCAGCAGAATAGATCACAGTGAGTTTAATTGGGTAAATAAATAATATTTAATCATAAGTTTATGTGGTACAGTTTCACTGTTTAAAAGTGTTTAAAAAACAGCTTTTGCATCCTATACCTATTCCATTTTGTTTGCCTGTATTGCAGCATCAGCAGCAGAAGCGTGAACAGTGGCAAATGTCACTAATGCGACAGATCAGAACGAACGACCAAAGCTTTAAATAAACTCTTTAAATAAATTAAAGCACACCAAACGCCAATTGCTTCCTATTTCACTCGCCTCACCTCAATTTAAGCTGCCCATTTACTCGAACCATCAATTTCACTCTCGTTCGCCTGCCCGTAACGAGGCAATAATTTTCAACAAATAAGTTCCCCATTTATCGTCAACCTAGCGCACTAGCTAAACAAACATCACATCGCCAGCCGGACCCGGGAGGTTTTGGGACCGGCACCGCGCTCTATTGACGGAAATCTTAAACCATCCCGTAAAGGGGCGTGAAACTGGAACGAACTCGTGTGCCGAATGTGCACGCGAGTTACGGTTTAATTAACCTTGACTCACCGAAAACGTGCCGTGCGTACTGCCGTGCACTGTACGCGTATTACGAGGAACGGTTTTCGTTGCTGGTGCCCTTGTTGAGTGGGCTACGTCTCGTCATTACAGCGTCCTGAAAAGGTGATCGTAATGGTGTGTCATTTAATTTTTCATGCTTACTTGACGCCGGCATCCGGACGTACGCTGAATGGGAGGAAAGGGCTTCACACATAGATTTAGAGCTGGGTGAATCACTCATCCAGCAGAAAGAAGGGATGGTATGGAAGGGAACGGCAGAGGGAGCGGAGTGGAATGATCGAATTGAATTTCAACTTCGCACTTTGTGCACCCAACCCCATCACAGCCCGTACCAGCAATCGGAATCGGTCAGTCGCCATTGCAGAACCGGAGCTTTCTCCGGAGCTTTTATTTTCATTCCTTCTTGGCTTGATTGATGGCTGTGGGCGTTCTATTCCTTAGCGCTAACTTTGGCCGAGGTGCGGCAACTTTTAATTAACCTACTTCGGCACTAGAGACCCGCTGTTCCCGGCCGTACAAAAGGCTTTTAGTTGGGAAGCCCGATGACGAAGTGCTGTAGTGTGCTGCACTATCAATTATCAATCATCACCTGCAAACACGAGCCAACGCAAGGGAAAGTGGATGGGATGGGAAAGGGAGAAGGATGGTGGCATTGAAAGCAATACGTGTCCATTAGTCTCAGGGGTTCGATGGAAACATCTTGTAAAAGGATCCAATTCGTTGCCAATCTCTCTTCCGACTCGTGACGAACCTTCCTGCGGCCTTGACCTTCATCGTATCTGCGCTGTGTGAAACTTTAGCAGGAGCGGCAACCGAACGAGTCACCCGATAGTATCCAGACGGCACATGTGTGCCGTCCGTTGAGCCGTGCCGAGCTGACAAACACTTTCCCGTGTTTGTGTGTGGTTTCTACCTGTAAATCCGATGCCTGCTGCCGATGATGACTACGCGCGATCTGCTGGAATGTAAATGACACAAAGGTGTTTGGCTGCATGCTTTCGATATCCCGCATGCTCCCGCCCAAACTCTCGCCATCTGACCCCAGTCTTCCCAGGCATCCAGGTGACGCGCGCCACAGTGACCCACAAAACATATGCCCGGTCGAAACGCGACGAAACTTTTACTGTTCCCTGCCCAAACTTTGTCGCTTATTCCACTTTCGCATTGGCGTCAGTGGACCGTGCCAACGGGGGTGTGGAGGGTGCACATGAGTGGGTGGGTTTGGTGGGCGGTGGGAGAGAAATTTGTAATTTCATCATTCCGATAAATATTTATCGCGAACCAACGTGTCTCTGCCCGTTTCGATGGTCGGATGTTTGCCACAGTGTGTGGTTTGGAAGAATTAATCCACACACTCGTCTGGATACGTTCCTTTGTTTGTAAAAATCGGTGGAATTTCTTGACACTAGTAGCTTTAGAAACTGTAGAATGTTGGATCATTGTTCCAATTAATATTGTAACTGTCATTTGAGTATATTCAATGAGTAACGAAAAATCCTTCTCCCATCATTCAAAACATTCAACATGCGTCATCTGTTTTAAATGTGATCCCGGGGTGATTACATTACATGCTCACTTTACCAAACTGTGTGCACAAATCAACAAATAAATCCTTCCAGGAATTGCGCGTTACCAAAGCATGTATCAAATAATGGAACTGTATTTTGGTCATTAACGTCAAAGGATATCATCATGTTTTGCTGTGAAATTTGTTCGTTTCCACCTCATCTGTAACGTAGTGATGATATGATCATCATTATCCCTCCACTCATCTGTCAATTTTAGGAAATTTCTAGCACATTAATTAATCATGCATTTCGGTAATTATCCGAACCCGACAACATGTTTGAAACGTATCTCGTGTGACTTTGCAAAGAAGATTCGTTCCGTTGCTGACTATACTCTGAGGAACAGTCGTGCATAGTTTATGAGAATAATTCGTTCTATCTTAGGTTGTGGTGTTGCTTTAGTTTGATAAGACTATCTTTATGCCTCGAACGGGGCGCATTTGGATGAGTTAGTAGTTCCCATTATTAAGTTAGATTAATCCTTAATATTCGGGTAAGCATACCAATGACAAGACATAAAACTAAGCAGTAATATGTTTACTGTTTACCGGGGCGGCCCGGTGGTGTATCCGATAGCGGCGCCGGTCTTCACACGGCAGGACCGGGGTTCGAATCCCGGCGGACCGCCTCCCCGTACGCAGGACTGACTATCCAGCTACGGGTATAAATAAGTCACAGAAAGCTAGCAATTGCTAGCAGGCCAAGACCTACCGAGGTTGTAGTGCCAGACAAGAAGAAGAAGAATATGGTTACAAACTTGACGTTGTAGCAAGAAATACATACTCTAAGGATGCCCGCTGTTCGATCAGCATCCAGACTTCCAAACTTCGCTACAATCTTACTTATTAAATTAAAATATCATTAAACTTTCTTCAATTTTAGTTATTAAAAACCTAAAAATAAAGTTAAATTAAGGCATCCCTTGAAAAATAAGGTTTTGTGCTTTCTAGTGCATTTTTGGTCCGTACATGCTATAAACCCAGCAGCTCTTCCAACATCGTTCAAGTACAGTTTCCCCTAGCTAATGCTATTGACCAAGATTATTATCAGTATCTTACTTGGGACACTTTAACACTACCCTGAGCTTGTTGCATTATGTTCCGTACCTAGGGTTAGTAGTTGATAGTCCACCGAATTAATGTTCATATTACAGCTCTTAAAGTCCTCAAAAGCTTCAAGGGATGATGACAAGAGACAACACTTCATTGTGGACGAAAATGAATGAGCTGTTTGTCAAGGCGTTCCATAATTCGCTAATTTGGGGGTTTTCTCGTGCCGGATTTTCCGGAAATGACTTGCCCAGACGCATTTATCAAAGCGGCCAACCTTCTCATCCCCGTCTCGTTGGCACTGGAAGCGGATAAGCTAAGGCGATTACTTTTCTCAGGCTTTGCACAAATGTGCCTCCGGTTAGTAAGCTAGATGACGCTTATCTCATAACGGTCTGCACTTATATTTTCTTTTGTTTATCGGCCTTCTTTTGTTTTCTTATATTGCTGTCTTGTTTTTGTACGAGTTCTTTACTAGGTAAGTAAATAAGTGTTAAAAGTTTTCATAAGAACGTACTGAATATATCAGTTAGATCTGTCAATTTATTGTGTACAAGTCTACAGAATGGAAGGCCGATATCTGTGATTAAACTCATTGTTCTAAATGGTTTATTAGGTGCTAAGATCTTTGCAAAGTATGTTGGAAGTATGAATGAGTCTTTCCCTTGAATTCGAACCGTTAACCAATTCCATTTCCAACCGATTGGCTTTGGAGTTTAAACTTATTTAATTTATAATATGACGGCCGTAAGCCGTATTGTCTGGAGTTTAAACTTGGCCGTACAATTATTCATGACAACACACGCTCAAGACGCCCAACCAATGCATCAACACAACAGAAAGCATAGCCAAAATGCTGGATATAGTTAAAGATGTTCATCGATCGACTGTGGGTGTGACAGCTAACATTATCGACATGGAATAACGTGGCACATAATATAGAGATTATAGACGTCTTAGAGTCGTTATGGGAGACTGTGTGCGATTAAAATTATTTCCTCAAGACAAGAATATTCTTTCATTTCCGCCTTCTACACTTTTTCTTCCACCTAGTATAGTGGCGTCTATAATCCGTTAAAGTCCTAGTCTTCGTGGACAAATACTACGCTGCAAAAAGGTAACGAGATTTGGCAGACTGTGTTGACATGTAGTTAGAACATTTTCTAAAATTCTTGTATCCAACCAGAAACAGACGATATGGTCACTGTCGAATCAACGATTGATGCAACCAGAAAACTACCTCAACACTTAACAAATTAATTTCTCTACAAAATGGATACTGTAACTGTAACGAAAGGCAGAGCGCTTTTTGTTGTGCCTTTGAAGCTTGCAAACGAATCCATTTTAAACTGTGGAAATTCCATCATATTACGTACATTTCAATTTTACTAATCCGTAAATGGTCCATTTAATTGATTATTCCGTTTGACGCTACTCGCTGCCACTGTGTAATGAGCCCATGAGGCATCGATGAGCAAGATCAAAGGACTAGGTAATGGCCCTCCCAGCCGATGGAAATGTCCAGCGCATGAAGGTTCATAATCATTAGCGTTGCGTCGCTTGCGTTTCCTAAGTACCGGAACTGGTTCCAGTGTTCCGGGGAGTGTCACTCGAACATCCATTGCCCCTCTAATCATCATTATGCGTAACGATGGTAATTTTTCATTGCACCTATGCGCGTCTTCGCTGAGTACCGCCATACATGATCGGCACGTACAATTACATGAGTGTAGTATACCTACATAATGTGGTCAAAAAAGTTGGGCGTAGGTGTCGCCGTTTGAAATGTGCGTTGTCCGGCGTTCGTCAGGCACGTGACGGGGAACATTTATCACCGTAGCATACCCGAGCATATCAACAAACTGTGATCAGTACGTGCGAATGCACTCTTGTCTCTTGGGACCACACACACACACACACACACGCGCGTGAGCGCGTAAACAATCACGGAGATAAAACCAAAGCAGCCATAAAGTATTCCGCTTACGACTTCGCCACGGACTAATGACAAAACTCGTCCAGTGTCGGGGGAGCTGATGTTGAGCGCGCCGGGTTAACCGTCGTACGAATGGATGGCACACATAGACGGTGCAGCATAGAAAAAGAAAGTTTTGTTTTTGAGTTGTGCCCCCCCCCTGCTCCCGCCCTTCCGTGACCACCCTTCAAGCGTTCCACATTTAAATGCGATCGGGTAACGGTGGCACCCGACAACGTACTTCGGGGTGGCAAGGTTTGCTTGTCACCGTCACACTACTCACAAGGCATTGGTTTAGCTCTGCGTTTTTGGAGCTTTTGCCCAGTTAGACGATGTTGTTACGTTGATGTTGTGCAAAGTGCCCTGCCAAACGGACACGATATTGATCCTTTGCGCGTGGACGGACAGCTTCAGCGATGGAATATTGATAAGCAGTAAGGCCATCGTACTGCACAGAAGCGTTTAACGAAGACCACCGCCGGTTTGGTCTACGGGCAATTTGAACGAGTAAACACGAGTTGCGCTTTTGAAGCGCGATGGTTTTTCTGCTGAGTCCCCGGCGGGCTGAAAGCTGAATGTTTAATCTTCCTATGTGCTTGCTGTGTTTCGATACAAAGCAGAATCGAGATTATTGGCGGTCGTGTTTATCCTGTCCTGCGGCATCCTTCATCGAAGAAAAACCGATGGGACGTGCTTAAATTCCCTAAATTCTACACCAAACAGTGGCTAGCAGCTTTCGCCGGAACCGAGCAATTGGCAAAGTTTTAATTAAATTTCTTAAGCGCTGTTCCTCGAACGGGTAACCCTTTCGGATGGCTGTTGTTAAGGAAAACATTTCAATACCACCTACACAGGGAGCCGCTTTCACATCACAGGACACAGCATAAACAGTAATAGCTCCCACGCCTGAAACATCCTTCTCGTTGGTTGGTTGCAGAGAATGCACTTTTGAAATTCATGAGGTACATCAATTAAAGTGTACACGAAACCAAACACCACCAGGTTTCGAACCTGGCCGATTTCGGTTTACGTTAAAGTACCGAAAACAAACCAATATTCAGCTAAGCCAAGGGTAAGGAAAACAATCAGTGTGCAGGGCATCAATCAAGCATGTACAGCGAGAAGTGCTCTTACACGGACCGGCGAACGATACGGGAAAGGATCGTTTGTTTGGTTTGAAATTGAGAGATAATTGAACATTGCTTGCCAGTGCAAACTGAACGGTTCGTCAACCCGGTTGGTTAGAACTAATGAAAGTATGCTTGAAGAACCAGTAGCATAGCTTAAATTGAGTACTTTTCACCTTACGTTACGGTTCTAAACGAAACGAATGCTACAAATTTTGTGTGATTCAAATGGAAAGACGGAATTGCTGGTTGCCTACATTTCCACTGCTCGACTGAAGAAAACGCTTCAGTCGGTAAGAGCAGAATGTAGGCAACATTGTCTGTGTACTGCACATTGCATACATTTGTGTCGACATTGGTGTTGCAGTACAATGGGATTATTTTATGAATCGCTTCTTTCGATTTTGAAAGATTTATTAAATTTATCATGAAAGAATTTTTTGAAATTAATTTTTTTTTTTTTGGAATGAAAAATATAGATATTTCAACGCTTGCAGGTGCCATTTTAGGAATAAAATAACTATTGTATTAAAGCGTAATTTCCGTATTATGTTATGTGTCATCAAGGCAGTTATATGGATGATTTGTTGATTAAAGCAAACTAAGTAGGACTACAAAAAAATACACCAAATCCCTTCCGATCTTTCACCGCATACGTTGCGCGGCTTGTAAACTAGCGCATCTGACTATTAACATTTACATTTACTGACTATTGTATGTACATTAACGTAAAGAAGTATGCTGTCACGTTCACAAAATAGCAGGCGTGCTTGATTGGCCAAACAAAGTTAGCGATCTCGGTGTCTCGATCCTTGACAGCAGGTTAACACTTTAAACCTATTTTAACCTGACAATTTCGAAAGCTCTGCAAGTTCTGAAAGTGCGTTAGAGCGTGTCCAGAAGAACCAGATCAAACTTTAGAAATTAAACATTTTGTACTGGCAACCCAATTATTCAAACAATAGATTCATCTAACGCTATAGGATTCGAAACTAATTTCCATTTAAAAATTGACCAACTCAAAAATTGTATGAGACATATTATGGACGATGATTTCATGTTCCTTGTTCCTTTTGATTTATTCATTTTACCTCAACAAACGTTGTTTTCTTCTAAAGTTCTGTTCATATTATAGTTCAGGATCAGCTATCTTAGTTTTTTTTTAACTTAATTTAATTTTTTTAAATTTGTTTATGTTTTGCAGGCATGTTTTTACCGAATGTCCAATTTCTTAAAGGAGAATTTCAAATGTGATTTGTGGAGACCAACCCTGCAAAACACTACCGAACTGCTTAGGTGGCAATTGATCAGCTCGAGTTTAAGGCATTTCAACCCCTTGATTGAGAGAGCCTTTTAGAATTGTAGAAGAAGCATAAACGTGTATGCATGAGTATAGTTTGTATGAAATTTTAGTTTTGTATAAATTTAGTTTTTTTAAAATAGTTAGAATTTAAAATTTTCTGTAAAACACGACGAGATCAAGGGAACGAGACGTTATTTTTTGGTTACGCTGAGAACTGACGTTGAATTTGCTGATTTATTGAATACTATACCATTTACTGCTTCAAGGATCACCATGAATCATCAATCAGGCTTTGGTTGAGATAATTTAGAGTAACATGTCTACGAAGATACAAAATCGCTCGAACTAATCTCAAGAAAACATACAGGTTAATGTTTCAAAAAATCGAACGTAAAGAAAACAAATCATTTCTTCACTCGATCAACAAGATGCCCCATTACAGTAATGGGCAAAAATTGACCAACATATAATAAAAGCACGCGTCACACAAGACATCTACCCCTGAGACTACCGAGCGGCTGTGACCGTTGGGCCTATTTACCTCTTTTCCAGCACAAGTATCCGCTACTTTTCATAGTGCGTGAGTGATTTAGTCGCTCTCTCGCTCTCTTTTTCCCTCTGTTTATCTAGGCTTCATCTGCCATCCATCAATCTCCCATTGAGTTGTTCTGATTTCGGCCGTTCTTGATTCGATGCGTCTTTTGTAACGTCGAGTGCTTGTTTTGATCTCACTGGAAAGCTTAATTTCAGCACACCAGTCCCTGGGCTTTCCTTACGGAGTAGCAAACCGTACGATGGGGGTAGGATGGAAAACATGTACGCACGCTGCTTTTTGCATTAGGCTTCGAAGGCATCCCATGCTGATATGGGTAGCTCGATTAGAGCAAATTAGATAATCGAGCTCAGATCGCGGCAGGAATGGGCCGCATTACCAACCTCCCCCCGGTTTTCGGACGTACGTGCCCATCGTTTCACTTTTCCGTGCATTACCGCTCGCGGGCATTGTGGTCTATTCTAGGTTGCTCAACTTTCTACTGGCTTCGCTTCCGGTGAGGCCGTGCAAAGTTGGCGATTATTACGGAACACCACATGCCGATGGTGCAATGGGCATTGTGGGATTGGCGTGGTGTAGAGCCTCGGGTGCTGTCCGTTGGAGATGTTAGGCTTGTTTGTCCATGGTAGCACGCGTACCAAGGTAACATGGAAGACGGTGCATGATACATTCTGAGAAGGTTGTAATATGATATTCAAATGGCAATGGTTTCGAAGAAATTTACAATAAACCTCAAAACTGGCATCACGGCAGCATGAGAATATGATTTGTTTACACTGTTTGGCGCATTTTTGAGGATGCTTTTCCGGTAACCGAAAGGGACAGAAATCCGTAGTCCGAATTCATGTAATTACCATTTCGTAAAACTTTCGAGCTGGGGGCTTTCCTTACGGAGCCGCAAACCGTACGATGGGGTAGGATGGAAAACATGTACGCACGCTGCTTTTTGCATTAGGCTTCGAACGCATCCCATGCTGATATGGGTAGCTCGATTAGAGCAAATTAGATAATCGAGCTCAGATCGCGGCAGGAATGGGCCGCATTACCAACCTCCCCCCGGTTTTCGGACGTACGTGCCCATCGTTTCACTTTTCCGTGCATTACCGCTCGCGGGCATTGTGGTCTATTCTAGGTTGCTCAACTTTCTACTGGCTTCGCTTCCGGTGAGGCCGTGCAAAGTTGGCGATTATTACGGAACACCACATGCCGATGGTGCAATGGGCATTGTGGGATTGGCGTGGTGTAGAGCCTCGGGTGCTGTCCGTTGGAGATGTTAGGCTTGTTTGTCCATGGTAGCACGCGTACCAAGGTAACATGGAAGACGGTGCATGATACATTCTGAGAAGGTTGTAATATGATATTCAAATGGCAATGGTTTCGAAGAAATTTACAATAAACCTCAAAACTGGCATCACGGCAGCATGAGAATATGATTTGTTTACACTGTTTGGCGCATTTTTGAGGATGCTTTTCCGGTAACCGAAAGGGACAGAAATCCGTAGTCCGAATTCATGTAATTACCATTTCGTAAAACTTTCGAGCTGGGGGCTTTCCTTACGGAGCCGCAAACCGTACGATGGGGTAGGATGGAAAACATGTACGCACGCTGCTTTTTGCATTAGGCTTCGAACGCATCCCATGCTGATATGGGTAGCTCGATTAGAGCAAATTAGATAATCGAGCTCAGATCGCGGCAGGAATGGGCCGCATTACCAACCTCCCCCCGGTTTTCGGACGTACGTGCCCATCGTTTCACTTTTCCGTGCATTACCGCTCGCACTCGATCAACAAGATGCCCCATTACAGTAATGGGCAAAAATTGACCAACATATAATAAAAGCACGCGTCACACAAGACATCTACCCCTGAGACTACCGAGCGGCTGTGACCGTTGGGCCTATTTACCTCTTTTCCAGCACAAGGATCCGCTACTTTTCATAGTGCGTGAGTGATTTAGTCGCTCTCTCGCTCTCTTTTTCCCTCTGTTTATCTAGGCTTCATCTGCCATCCATCAATCTCCCATTGAGTTGTTCTGATTTCGGCCGTTCTTGATTCGATGCGTCTTTTGTAACGTCGAGTGCTTGTTTTGATCTCACTGGAAAGCTTAATTTCAGCACACCAGTCCCTGGGCTTTCCTTACGGAGTAGCAAACCGTACGATGGGGGTAGGATGGAAAACATGTACGCACGCTGCTTTTTGCATTAGGCTTCGAAGGCATCCCATGCTGATATGGGTAGCTCGATTAGAGCAAATTAGATAATCGAGCTCAGATCGCGGCAGGAATGGGCCGCATTACCAACCTCCCCCCGGTTTTCGGACGTACGTGCCCATCGTTTCACTTTTCCGTGCATTACCGCTCGCGGGCATTGTGGTCTATTCTAGGTTGCTCAACTTTCTACTGGCTTCGCTTCCGGTGAGGCCGTGCAAAGTTGGCGATTATTACGGAACACCACATGCCGATGGTGCAATGGGCATTGTGGGATTGGCGTGGTGTAGAGCCTCGGGTGCTGTCCGTTGGAGATGTTAGGCTTGTTTGTCCATGGTAGCACGCGTACCAAGGTAACATGGAAGACGGTGCATGATACATTCTGAGAAGGTTGTAATATGATATTCAAATGGCAATTGTTTCGAAGAAATTTACAATAAACCTCAAAACTGGCATCACGGCAGCATGAGAATATGATTTGTTTACACTGTTTGGCTTTTTCGGTAACCGAAACGCTTTTCCGGTAACCGAAAGGGACAGAAATCCGTAGTCCGAATTCATGTAATTACCATTTCGTAAAACTTTCGAGCTGGGACGTGCAGCATAATTTACCAGTAAAGGCAACGAACTAACAACAAACTGCTACCGTCACAGTTACGGTTCATCTGGGGTGATAAATTCTTAGTATGAAATAAAATTCCTATCCTCCCAAGACGACCATCCACATCAATCATCCGTAGAAAGGTTAATGGATAGGGTCTGATGATGGTGATGTTTTCGCTTTCCACGCGAAACCGAAGCCCAAGTATTCTCCGAAAAACGGTAATCTATGCCAGCGACATTTTCGGATGATCCTTTTTTTCTTAGCCATCTTTTTTTTTGTGTATCATTGATGGAGGTTCTTTAGCTTTACAAGGTGACGCCTTCCCCAACAAAACACCTTCCGAGACATTGCGGAACTGAAGCATAAAATTGACCCATTTACTTGAAGTCCCCACTATCCCCGACCATGCGAAGGAGTGCGGCCGGTGACGAAGCACACACCTTCATGCGTGAATGATGTACCGAAGGGTTTTGATGTGTAGGCCATATGGGATAGGGCCATTTGCTCCGTTTAGCCGGTCTCTGTCTGTGAAAGTGAAACCTTCGCCCCGGAATGGCGTCCGGTGCAGTGGAGAATGAATTACGGTTCCGGTGTCCATTGAAGCAGGTGTCGAAGCGAATTACATCGGTACCCCCGTAGTACCGTTTGGGAAGCGTAATAGCATCGAATTTGTCTTGTTGTCTTGCCAGTCGGATTGCTTGCCTTACCTGAAAAGAACCTCCGAGCCGAGAGATGGTAGAAAATCGATGAAAATGATTCGATCGTGTACGTACACCGGTAAAGTAGTTTCTTACCACACTCAATTGGGTTAATCATTGAGTTTTGGGGTTTGGGGCCCGTCACAATGCCTAACGGAACTGGGAAGAGCGACCGAGCAAAACAACGCCGACAGCAGCACCCAGCAAAGGTGGAGACACAGTTCGGGTAGAACACTTGATCGCTCAATTAGTGCGCAATCGGATAAATTATGCATCCAGTGTATCGGGTCGAACGAAAGGACAAACATTATTATGTTCCCCCGAAGCTACCAAATCCTCCCAAATACGTACGCACATTTTCCGACTGCTTTCACCATACGCGTGGTCCTTCTGGAGGTGCCATTTAGGTTTCGTGCTCACTCACCAGCTCACAAGGGGCATGCTCCGTTTGTCTCCGGGACACCGGTGACAAGCAGGGGATGGTTTTTCCGGCACAAAAGGAACCAATGAAGCATTAATTTATTGACCGGATTTTCTCTCGCGTCTCGTGCAATTGTCGCCAGACCGATGTGGCGTTTATTTGCGATTCTCCATGTGGATAGTCGATGCGAAGCAGGAGAAAACGTTACCGAAATGGGCAAGCAATGCTTTGGTGCGTGGTGAGTTTTGGGACGTTTTCTTGAGGTTGGTTGAGCTGTGTGATGGAGAGGGATTGGTGATTTCCCTGTGGAAATGTAAGATGGTGTAGAAATAAAAGCTTTAATGTTTTGTTTAGGTTCAATTTGGAGTTTTTTTTAAACCAAATAAGGTACTTCATTCTTTGTAAAAATTGCCGTCCACTTTACTAAATAAAAATGTAGAATAGTTTCAATAGTTAGAATAATAATTAAAAGAGTTGTTCTATGTTTAAAAATACTCTTCTTGAATGCCTCCAATATATAGTTGAAAAAAAATCATCCGGTAGATTTGTAACATTGTTCTATTTTTGCCTAACATGTTGAACATTTAAAAGTCTTTTACACTACTTACCACATATACGTTACAGTACAGCGTAAAGCTAGAGCGACATTAGCCTTCTAAATGTTTCAAATTATACCCCACTTACAGTCCCGAAATTCGGCATCAGTCACAACGACAGCTTACTTTCCTTTAAGTACACATCCAGCTTAACGTGCCTTCCATCAACAGCATCAACAGCAACCGACTGCGACATAAAACGCGATCCAGAGCGCAAAAACAAAGCCCTAGGAGAAAGACCCAGTACCGAGTGGCATTAGAAACTGTAAGTAATCAATTTCTGCGGTTGATCGTATGACTGATCCTATTATGCCCCCATAGCTCCCTGCTGGCTGGCTGGCTGGCTAAACCGAATTGGGCTGGCTGGCTAAACCCGACCCTCCCCAATTTCTCCCGGCGGACGGATGGCTGGGAACGGTTTGCCGGAGGAAGGAAAATGAATTCGATCACGGCCATGGTCATTCTAGCGCTCCGGAGTACTTCGCGCAAGCAGGTGAATACAGTTGTATAAAAGCAACTTGCGCAATTGTAGCCAAACATCAGTCGTTGTTCAGCTGTTCCCGGTAGAAGTACAACAGTTCTTCCAACATTTCCGATCCAGCTTTCCAGCCAGCTTCCGAGTTCGGTGTTTAAGGCTTCCGTCGTAAGCGTATCTGTGATTTACTTAAATTCCAGTGGTGGTGATTGGTGTTTTTGCCTCAAGCTTAAAGATGAAAGTGTTTGTTGGTGCTGTTGTGTTGATCGGATGTGTGCTGACGTACGGAACGGCTCTATCAGCGCAAGGTGCTAAGGATTGTGGCGGAACCGACGGTGGCCTATCGTGTCACGGTGCCAAAATTGTGCGTAACCTCGTACAGCGGTTGGCACGTTCGGGCAAGGCGGACGATGCACTGAAACTTTTCCCGGGTGTGGAAATTGTGGCCAACGGCGATCCGGAAGAACGTGAGCGTTCGCTGAACGACGTAGCGGACGATGATCGTAGCATGTTTGGACGGTTCGCACGCTATCTGCAGAACCACGAGCTGAAAATCAACTTTGGACAGTTGGTGCAGCGTAGCGACATACAGGAAGCGATCCGGACTGCGTTCGGTGCGATGGATCAGGAGGTGATTGCTGACGTTGCGGAGGCCCGTAAGAAGGATAAGGGTGGCCTGGGAGCGATCATGATGATGGGTCTGATGATGGGCAAGCTGCTGGCAGCACTCGGATTCGGCGGTGTCGGTCTGCTGGCATTGAAGGCGCTCGGTGTGTCGATGGTGGCTCTGCTCCTGTCGGCCATCTTGGGACTGAAGAAACTTACCGAGCAAGGTGATCATAAGGGACGGCACAACGATGAACACTTTGAGGTGCACTCGGAGGGTCATCACGGACACGACGGTGGTGCTCGGAAGCGCCGATCTGCCGAGACGGAAACGTTGGCCAACCAGATGGCTTACCATGGGTGGGCACCGCTCGTTCAGTGAACGCTAGGGCTGGAATTGCAGTTAATTAAATTATTTATTTGTCCAACATAATTTATTACTACATGTGTAGAGCCAAACTGATTACGGGCCAATCTCCAAAGGATACTCCATAATAAAGTCGGGCAGTCGTGCAGTCCCATGATGGATGCAAACCGCTCAGTAAACTGTCTTAATTGCGTGGTACTTGAAATTTTCTTATGTAGTTGAATCGCACTTCCAAAACTGCATCTTTCTGTTAAGAGAAAATTCGATGAAACAAGGTGTAGAATTACTGAATCCGAAAATTATGTTCCGCAAAAAAACACTTTACTCAAATTTTAATTGCAAGTAGTCAAAGGTACAGGCGAATAAAAAGCGAATAAAATATCTTAGAATTGTTAATCCCAAGAATTGCATACCGCAGAAGAATAAACGAGGGATTATTTGCGTAGTCTTAAATAGTTTGCATCTGGATTACGGTTATTCTGTTTTTCTTGAACTAAAGAACTGATGGATAATCTACGAATAAAGAATGTCTAGGAAAACAGAAGAGGCAAGCTAAGGCTTTTCCAGATGTTGGAGCCTTTATAGAGCTTTAAATTTATTTATGATTAATTATTACTGCTTTGTCTGTCCTGTGAGAGGAAGAGGTCCGAGTTGAATACAAAAGTTATAAATAAAATAAGTTCAGTGATTCTGTTCGCTTTCTATAAGCCAATTGAATATTATAGCTTCCTTGTATGCATTACAAAAATAATTTACAATGTATTAAAACTTCAAATTTATACCAATTTTCCTTACCGTCTACTGCAGTTAGCGTTTCATTTTCCCAGTTGTGAAACGTATATCACGCATAGCATACGCTCGAGACTTTCACGCAACATTTCAATGTTTTGCGGTTTGCATACAGCACAGGCGAACATAAATAACGATTTAATTGCAGCTGAACAATAGACGTATGCATTGCGCATTTTGCCCGACTAAGTTACACAAGTTATCAAATTAATTAACTGAAAGACTCTTGTACGAACCCTATTACTTGAAAATAATGTAGGTGACTGATCATGTTAACCATACAACAGTGATTTAACTACATGAACAGCATCTCCCCATCTGTTGTTTACTAGCTTCGGGTTTCGGTTGATAGGAAAATTGAATACAGTTGAATGAATAGCACCTACGACTATAAACGAGTTGGCGAATATGGTTCAACAATTAGGTGGTATGCATCACACGATACAGTCTTTTATGAGTAAGCCTTTTATTATTATTTCAGCTATGAATTTGGCTTGTTTGGTATGGTTCGCTGTTTCTCTAGCTGAGTTGGAATATTTAACAGGCCAACGGCCAATGTGATTGCTATGTGATGTTGGTTTAACGATCGCTGTTAAATTACACGTAATAATGATTGAAATGTTAAAAAGTTTTAATGTGGGAAATGGATGCGCAATAGATTTCGTACAAAACTGCATTTCTAGAAAGAATGTGCATTGCAATGGTATAAAAGTGTTAATAATTTGTAAGTACAAAGTTGTTCGCTATGAACTTTCTTCACTATAAATGGTTTATATACATTCTAACAAAATTGAATTTATTTTACTTTGTACAAACACATATGATTCCATTTTAAGTACAAACAGGCACTGAGTAAAAGATCAGATACAAAGTAATACGTTTTTATAAACAGGTTCGAAAGGTGTTGGAATATGGAGTATCAAAGAGTTATTTTGCATAAATCACAAATTTCTGGAATAATATTCATTTAACAAAGAACTATTCCAAAAGTGCTACGACGATAACAATAAATTCAAGAGAAAAATATGATATAAGAACTAAGAATATCAAAAATTTAATTGATCAAATAATTAATCATTTTTACAGAATGTTTTCATAACACGTTTGATTATCCGTGCTAAGATGAGATCTTAGAATTTTAACTTTTCGTTTAAATTTATTTATATTCATAATTCATTCGAATGTTTATTGTTTTCTGTTCATTGAATTGTAATTGATACGGTTGCACTACATTTTATGTTAATAATTATTATTGACCACACGCAACAGGTGTGTCTTCATTGGAGTATCGTTTGCTTTTGTATGGAAAATGCTAGATTATTTAATTGTTGCTATTCACCAACGCAAAATAGAATATTTT